>JAMWET010006039.1:150000-202500 GCA_024036415.1 Prochilodus magdalenae
GAGGGGTGATGTGAAGAGAGGATGGAGGGATGATGTGAAGAGAGGGTGGAGGGGTGATGTGAAGAGAGGATGGAGGGATGATGTGAAGAGAGGATGGAGGGATGATGTGAGGGAGGATGGAGGGATGATGTGAGGGAGGATGGAGGGGTGATGTGAAGAGAGGATGGAGGGGTGATGTGAAGAGAGGATGGAGGGATGATGTGAGGGAGGATAGAGGGGTGATGTGAAGAGAGGATGGAGGGGTGATGTGAAGAGAGGATAGAGGGGTGATGTGAAGAGAGGATGGAGGGATGATGTGAGGGAGGATAGAGGGGTGATGTGAAGAGAGGATGGAGGGATGATGTGAGGGAGGATAGAGGGGTGATGTGAAGAGAGGATGGAGGGATGATGTGAGGGAGGATAGAGGGGTGATGTGAAGAGAGGATGGAGGGGTGATGTGAAGAGAGGATGGAGGGATGATGTGAGGGAGGATAGAGGGGTGATGTGAAGAGAGGATGGAGGGGTGATGTGAAGAGAGGATGGAGGGATGATGTGAGGGAGGATAGAGGGGTGATGTGAAGAGAGGATGGAGGGGTGATGTGAGGGAGGATAGAGGGGTGATGTGAAGAGAGGATGGAGGGGTGATGTGAAGAGAGGATGGAGGGATGATGTGAGGGAGGATAGAGGGGTGATGTGAAGAGAGGATGGAGGGATGATGTGAAGAGAGGATGGAGGGATGATGTGAAGAGAGGATGGAGGGGTGATGTGAAGAGAGGATGGAGGGATGATGTGAGGGAGGATAGAGGGGTGATGTGAGGGAGGATAGAGGGGTGATGTGAAGAGAGGATGGAGGGATGATGTGAGGGAGGATAGAGGGGTGATGTGAAGAGAGGATGGAGGGGTGGAGAGAGGGTCTAACAGAGAGAGTAAAATGGGCGAGAGAGGTAGAGAATGACTGAGAGGAGAGGTCTAGCTTATCATCTGCTGACTATCTCCCAATTGTCCTGGTAAACAAAGGCGTCCACAGAGGAAGCCCCACCCCCTCTGAACCCCACCAACCCCCCCCAACCTGCCCCCAAACCCCCACGGAATAGGGGCAGATGGTCAGTGTCCGAGACCCCTGACCCACACACTCCACCAGGACACAACACACACCCTCTGTGTGAGCGCACAGCCCACCCAGCTAACTTCATTAAACCCACCAGGCTGCTCAAAACAGGGTTGCCAGATTCACTGTTTTTACACATACGATCCATAAAGTACGTTTCTATTTAAATAAAGATATGCAGCGTCGGTCCGGCAGAAAGAAGGAACAACAGAATAACACGGAGACAGAAGATAAAACAGAGAAAGGGAAACGGAGTAAAAGAACAAATATTTACTAACCAATCAGCACTCAGTAGCAGTAACCCTAACCAATCAGCACTCAGTAGCAGTAACCCTAACCAGTCAGCACTCAGTAGCAGTAACGCTAACCAATCAGCACTCAGTAGCAGTAACGCTAACCAATCAGCACTCAGTAGCAGTAACCCTAACCAATCAGCACTCAGTAGCAGTAACCCTAACCAGTCAGCACTCAGTAGCAGTAACCCTAACCAATCAGCACTCAGTAGCAGTAACCCTAACCAATCAGCACTCAGTAGCAGTAACCCTAACCAGTCAGCACTCAGTAGCAGTAACCCTAACCAATCAGCACTCAGTAGCAGTAACCCTAACCAGTCAGCACTCAGTAGCAGTAACGCTAACCAATCAGCACTCAGTAGCAGTAACCCTAACCAGTCAGCACTCAGTAGCAGTAACGCTAACCAGTCAGCACTCAGTAGCAGTAACCCTAACCAATCAGCACTCAGTAGCAGTAACCCTAACCAGTCAGCACTCAGTAGCAGTAACCCTAACCAATCAGCACTCAGTAGCAGTAACCCTAACCAGTCAGCACTCAGTAGCAGTAACCCTAACCAGTCAGCACTCAGTAGCAGTAACCCTAACCAATCAGCTCTCAGTAGCAGTAACCCTAACCAATCAGCTCTCAGTAGCAGTAACGCTAACCAATCAGCACTCAGTAGCAGTAACCCTAACCAGTCAGCACTCAGTAGCAGTAACCCTAACCAATCAGCACTCAGTAGCAGTAACCCTAACCAGTCAGCACTCAGTAGCAGTAACCCTAACCAGTCAGCAGTCAGTAGCAGTAACCCTAACCAATCAGCTCTCAGTAGCAGTAACCCTAACCAGTCAGCACTCAGTAGCAGTAACCCTAACCAATCAGCTCTCAGTAGCAGTAACGCTAACCAGTCAGCTCTCAGTAGCAGTAACCCTAACCAGTCAGCACTCAGTAGCAGTAACCCTAACCAATCAGCACTCAGTAGCAGTAACCCTAACCAGTCAGCACTCAGTAGCAGTAACCCTAACCAGTCAGCACTCAGTAGCAGTAACCCTAACCACTCAGCACTCAGTAGCAGTAACGCTAACCAGTCAGCACTCAGTAGCAGTAACCCTAACCAGTCAGCACTCAGTAGCAGTAACCCTAACCAGTCAGCACTCAGTAGCAGTAACCCTAACCAATCAGCACTCAGTAGCAGTAACCCTAACCAATCAGCACTCAGTAGCAGTAACCCTAACCAGTCAGCACTCAGTAGCAGTAACCCTAACCAATCAGCACTCAGTAGCAGTAACCCTAACCAGTCAGCACTCAGTAGCAGTAACCCTAACCAGTCAGCACTCAGTAGCAGTAACCCTAACCAGTCAGCACTCAGTAGCAGTAACGCTAACCAGTCAGCACTCAGTAGCAGTAACCCTAACCAGTCAGCACTCAGTAGCAGTAACCCTAACCAGTCAGCACTCAGTAGCAGTAACGCTAACCAATCAGCACTCAGTAGCAGTAACCCTAACCAGTCAGCACTCAGTAGCCAGTAGTGCACCCTAACCAATCAGCACTCAGTAGCAGTAACCCTAACCACATCCAGCACTCAGTAGCAGTAACCCTAACCAGTCAGGCCAGCTCAGTGGCAGTAACAATAACCAGTCAGTAGCAGTAACGCTAACCAATCAGCTCTCAGTAAAGCAGTAACCCTAACCAGTCAGCACCTCAGTAGCAGTAACCCTAACCAGTAGCAGACTCTCAGTAGCAGTAACCCTAACCAGTCAGCACTCAGTAGCAGTAACGCTAACCAATCAGCACTCAGTAGCAGTAACCCTAACCAATCAGCACTCAGTAGCAGTAACCCTAACAATCAGCAGTCAGTATATAGTAACCCTAACCAGTTCAGCACTCAGTAGCAGTAACCGTATATAACCAGTCAGCACTCAGTAGCAGTAACCCTAAGACCAATCAGCTCACAGTAGCAGTAAACCTAACCAGTCAGCACTCAGTAGCAGTAACCCTAACCAATCAGCACTCAGTAGCAGTAACCCTAACCAATCAGCTCGTCTCTCAGCAGCAGTAACTACCTAACCAATCAGTTCTCAGTAGCAGTAACGCACCAACCCTGTCAGTGGTCAGTAGGCAGTAACCCTAACCAGTTCAGCACTCAGTAGAGGCAGTAACCCTAACCAGTCAGCACCTCCAGTAGCAGTAACCCTAACCAGTCACCACTCAAGTAGTAGTAGGTAACGCTAACCATATCAGGACTCAGTAGACAGTAACCCTAACCAGTCAGTTACTTCTCAGTAGGTTCTATAGAAACCAGTCAGCACTCAGTAGCAGTAACCCTAACCAATCAGGGTTCAGTAGCAGTAAACCCTAACCAATCAGCACTGAAGTAGGGTGGGTAACCCTAACCAATCAGCACTCAGTAGCATATGTAAACCCTAACCAGTCAGCACTCAGTAGCAGTAACCCTAACCATCAGCACTCAGTAGCAGTAACGCTAACCAATCAGGCACTCAGTAAGCAGTAACCCTAACCAATCAGCAACTCAGTAGCAGTGTAAACCCTAACCCAGTCAGCACTCAGTAGCAGTAAACCCTAAACCAGTCCAGCACTCAGTAGCAGAAAACGTTTTAGCACTCAAACCAGTCAGCACTCAGTAGCAGTAAACCTAACAGGTCAGCACTCAGTAGCAGTAACACTACACTAACTGTGTCAGCACTCAGTAGCAGTAACCTAAACCAATCAGCACTCAGTAGCAGTTAACCCTAACCAATCAGCACTCAGTAGCAGTAACCCTAACCAATCAGCACTCAGTAGCGAGTAACCCTAACCAGTCAGCACTCAGCAGCAGGGCAGTAAAGCAGCAAGTAACCCTAACCAGTCAGCACTCAGTAGCAGTAACCCTAACCAGTCAGCACTCAGTAGTAGTAACGCTAACCAATCAGCACTCAGTAGCAGTAACCCTAACCAATCAGCACTCAGTAGCAGTAACCCTAACCAGTCAGCACTCAGTAGCAGTAACCCTAACCAATCAGCACTCAGTAGCAGTAACGCTAACCAATCAGCACTCAGTAGCAGTAACCCTAACCAGTCAGCACTCAGTAGCAGTAACCCTAACCAGTCAGCACTCAGTAGCAGTAACCCTAACCAGTCAGCTCTCAGTAGCAGTAACCCTAACCAGTCAGCACTCAGTAGCAGTAACGCTAACCAATCAGCACTCAGTAGCAGTAACCCTAACCAGTCAGCACTCAGTAGCAGTAACCCTAACCAGTCAGCACTCAGTAGCAGTAACCCTAACCAGTCAGCTCTCAGTAGCAGTAAACCAAAACACTCAGCTCACAATAACAGTAACCCAAACCAGTCAGCACACAGTAGCAGTAACCCAAACCAGTCAGCAAGTAGCAGTAACCTAACCAATCAGCACTCAGTAACCCTAACCAATCAGCTCTCAGTAGCAGTAACGCTAACCAGTCAGCACTCAGTAGCAGTAACCCTAACCAGTCAGCACTCAGTAGCAGTAACCCTAACCAGTCAGCACTCAGTAGCAGTAACCCTAACCAATCAGCACTCAGTAGCAGTAACCCTAACCAATCAGCACTCAGTAGCAGTAACCCTAACCAATCAGCACTCAGTAGCAGTAACCCTAACCAGTCAGCACTCAGTAGCAGTAACCCTAACCAGTCAGCACTCAGTAGCAGTAACCCTAACCAGTCAGCACTCAGTAGCAGTAACGCTAACCAATCAGCACTCAGTAGCAGTAACCCTAACCAATCAGCACTCAGTAGCAGTAACCCTAACCAGTCAGCACTCAGTAGCAGTAACCCTAACCAATCAGCACTCAGTAGCAGTAACGCTAACCAATCAGCACTCAGTAGCAGTAACCCTAACCAGTCAGCACTCAGTAGCAGTAACCCTAACCAGTCAGCACTCAGTAGCAGTAACCCTAACCAGTCAGCTCTCAGTAGCAGTAACCCTAACCAATCAGCACTCAGTAGCAGTAACCCTAACCAGTCAGCACTCAGTAGCAGTAACCCTAACCAGTCAGCTCTCAGTAGCAGTAACCCTAACCAGTCAGCACTCAGTAGCAGTAACCCTAACCAGTCAGCACTCAGTAGCAGTAACCCTAACCAATCAGCACTCAGTAGCAGTAACCCTAACCAGTCAGCACTTAGTAGCAGTAACCCTAACCAATCAGCACTCAGTAGCAGTAACCCTAACCAATCAGCTCTCAGTAGCAGTAACGCTAACCAGTCAGCACTCAGTAGCAGTAACCCTAACCAGTCAGCACTCAGTAGCAGTAACCCTAACCAGTCAGCACTCAGTAGCAGTAACCCTAACCAATCAGCACTCAGTAGCAGTAACCCTAACCAGTCAGCACTCAGTAGCAGTAACCCTAACCAGTCAGCACTCAGTAGCAGTAACCCTAACCAGTCAGCTCTCAGTAGCAGTAACCCTAACCAGTCAGCACTCAGTAGCAGTAACCCTAACCAGTCAGCACTCAGTAGCAGTAACCCTAACCAGTCAGCACTCAGTAGCAGTAACCCTAACCAGTCAGCACTCAGTAGCAGTAACGCTAACCAGTCAGCACTCAGTAGCAGTAACCCTAACCAGTCAGCACTCAGTAGCAGTAACGCTAACCAGTCAGCACTCAGTAGCAGTAACCCTAACCAATAAATCCTTTTACTGGAAATTACACCAACTACATATTCAGATCCTTTAGTGCACTTTAAGAGGTGCTTTGAGAGGATCTGGCAACACAAACCTGGGCCACACTTGGAGGGGCCACTCGGGCGGTCTGCCAGCTGAATTAACCCTCAAAGGCAGAGGAAGTGAAAGGGGGATCAGAGCAGCTTAACCTGGAGCAGATATGGAGCATCTGTTCATACAGCCTGAGCTGAAGTGACGCTCAGCAGCTGTTAGCAGGGGAATCACGGTAAAGGGGTTTTATGGTTCTGAAGGAGAACCCCATCTCTCCGGATGGTCCTCTTTAGGATTCGGCACAGTGCGGAACAAAACCGGAACCGTATATACACCATTTAAATCAGAGAGTCCCTCTCATCAACCAGAACAGAGTCAACCGACCACAGCACCGCAGTCCCACACCTCCACCTGCGGCACTCCGGACGGCGGTTTGGTTCTCCTACAGTGAGTCTTCATATCCACGTAGGAGCGGCTCGTCTTCCAGCAGACACTGCCACCGCCATGTTCCTACAGGAGCCCAGAACAGACACACCACACCCTGGCTGTGGAGGGAGAGGTCCCTGTACCCACCCTGAAACAGCCAGAGGACGTAGAAGGCGGACGAGCCCGGGGTGAAAGGTTCTACTGCACCACGTGTATTAGTAGGTAACCATGTAGGATAATATCCAGGAAGGACTGTTATTCCTAAAGAGAGGGTTCTGTAGGTTCTATAGAAATGGGAGGGGGGGGGTTCAGTAGGTTCTAGGTAAAGGAGGGGTGGGGGTTCAGAAGGTTCTAGGAGAAGAGGTCAATAAGTTCTAGGGGATGGAGGTATGGGGAGAATGGATTTACTAGGTTCTAAGGAAGAAGGTGGAATGTAGGAAGAGGCTTCAGTAGGTTCTAGGTTAGGCAGTGGATGCAGGGTCAGTTGGTTCTAGGGGAGAGACGGGTGAGTGGAGAGTGGATTTAGTAGATCAGTGTAGGGAGAGGGAAAGGTACGTTTTAGGTGAAGGAGTGGATGGAGGTTCTAGGGGAGGGTGGGATGGGTGGAGAGAAAGGTGTCTCACACACACACGTATATATATAGACACTTGAACTATCTAGATCACCAGTGAACCTACACGTGTCTGAGTTTATAGGGCATGTTGTTGATGGGAAAGTCTGGAAAACCTGGAATATAGGTTTTCTATAAGGCAATATGTTCTTTAGTTCAGACTCTGCGGCGTTCCTCTGCGGCGTTCCTCTGTGGCGTTCCTCTGTGGAGTTCCTCTGTGGCGTTCCTCTGTGGCGTTCCTCTGTGGTGTTCCTCTGTGGCGTTCCTCTGTAGAGTTCCTCTGTGGAGTTCCTCTGTGGAGTTCCTCTGTGGAGTTCCTCTGTGGAGTTCCTCTGTAGAGTTCCTCTGTGGAGTTCCTCTGTAGAGTTCCTCTGTGGAGTTCCTCTGTGGCGTTCCTATGTGGTGTTCCTATGTGGCGTTCCTATGTGGCGTTCCTATGTGGCGTTCCTCTGTGGAGTTCCTCTGCGACGTTCCTCTGTGGCGTTCCTCTGTGGAGTTCCTATGTGGAGTTCCTCTGCGACGTTCCTCTGTGGCGTTCCTCTGTGGCGTTCCTCTGTGGAGTTCCTCTGTGGAGTTCCTATGTGGAGTTCCTCTGTGGAGTTCCTCTGTGGAGTTCCTCTGTGGCGTTCCTCTGTGGAGTTCCTCTGTGGAGTTCCTATGTGGAGTTCCTCTGTGGAGTTCCTCTGTGGAGTTCCTCTGTAGAGTTCCTCTGTGGAGTTCCACGGTGGAGTTCCTCTGCGACGTTCCTCTGTGGCGTTCCTCTGTGGCGTTCCTCTGTGGAGTTCCTCTGTGGCGTTCCTCTGTGGAGTTCCTCTGTGGAGTTCCTCTGTGGAGTTCCTCTGTGGAGTTCCTCTGCGACGTTCCTCTGTGGCGTTCCTCTGTGGAGTTCCTCTGTGGCGTTCCTCTGTGGAGTTCCTCTGTGGAGTTCCTCTGTGGCGTTCCTCTGTGGCGTTCCTCTGTGGAGTTCCTCTGTGGAGTTCCTCTGCGACGTTCCTCTGTGGCGTTCCTCTGTGGAGTTCCTCTGCGGCGTTCCTCTGTGGAGTTCCTCTGTGGAGTTCCTCTGTGGAGTTCCTCTGTAGAGTTCCTCTGTGGAGTTCCACGGTGGAGTTCCTCTGCGACGTTCCTCTGTGGCGTTCCTCTGTGGAGTTCCTCTGCGACGTTCCTCTGTGGCGTTCCTCTGTGGAGTTCCTCTGTGGAGTTCCTCTGTGGAGTTCCTCTGTGGCGTTCCTCTGTGGAGTTCCTCTGTGGAGTTCCTCTGTGGAGTTCCTCTGTGGAGTTCCTCTGTGGAGTTCCTCTGTGGAGTTCCTCTGTGGAGTTCCTCTGTGGAGTTCCTCTGTGGAGTTCCTCTGTGGAGTTCCTCTGTGGAGTTCCTCTGTGGAGTTCCTCTGTGGCGTTCCTCTGTAGAGTTCCTCTGTGGCGTTCCTCTGTGGAGTTCCTCTGTGGCGTTCCTCTGTGGAGTTCCTCTGTGGCGTTCCTCTGTGGAGTTCCTCTGTGGAGTTCCTCTGTGGAGTTCCTCTGTGGCGTTCCTCTGTGGAGTTCCTCTGTGGCGTTCCTCTGTGGAGTTCCTCTGTGGAGTTCCTCTGTGGAGTTCCTCTGTAGAGTTCCTCTGTAGAGTTCCTCTGTGGCGTTCCTCTGTGGAGTTCCTCTGCGGCGTTCCTCTGTGGAGTTCCTCTGTAGAGTTCCTCTGTGGAGTTCCTCTGTGGAGTTCCTCTGTGGCGTTCCTCTGTAGAGTTCCTCTGTGGCGTTCCTCTGTAGAGTTCCTCTGTGGAGTTCCTCTGTGGCGTTCCTCTGTGGAGTTCCTCTGTGGAGTTCCTCTGTAGAGTTCCTCTGTGGCGTTCCTCTGTGGCGTTCCTCTGTAGAGTTCCTCTGTGGAGTTCCTCTGTGGCGTTCCTATGTGGAGTTCCTCTGTGGAGTTCCTCTGTGGCGTTCCTATGTGGAGTTCCTCTGTGGAGTTCCTCTGTAGAGGCGTTCCTCTCCACAGTTCCTCCTGATCCGTTCCTCTGGGAGTTCCTCTGCGGCCGTTCTCTCTGTGTGTTCCTCTGTGGAGTTCCTCTGCGACGTTCCTCTGTGGCGTTCCTCTGTGGAGTTCCTCTGTGGGACCTCTGTGGAGTTCCTCTGGGTGGTGGGTTCCTCTGTGGTTCCTCTGTTGGACGTTCCTCTGTAGAGTTCCTCTGTGGCGTTCCTCTGTGGAGTTCCTCTGTGGAGTTCCTCTGTGGAGTTCCTCTGTAGAGTTCCTCTGTGGCGTTCCTCTGTAGAGTTCCTCTGTGGAGTTCCTCTGTGGAGTTCCTCTGTAGAGTTCCTCTGTGGCGTTCCTCTGTGGCGTTCCTCTGTAGAGTTCCTCTGTGGAGTTCCTCTGTGGCGTTCCTCTGTGGCGTTCCTCTGTGGAATAGAGGGTTCCTATGAGGATGTTCCTCTGTGGAGTTCCTCTGTAGAGTTTCCTCTGAAGGTTCCTCTGTGGTTGGATGTGAAGCTGTGGAGTTCCTCTGTGGCGTTCCTATGTGGAGTTCCTCTGTGGCGTTCCTCTGTGGAGTTCCTCTGCGACGTTCCTCTGTGGCGTTCCTCTGTGGAGTTCCTCTGCGACGTTCCTCTGTGGCGTTCCTCTGTAGAGTTCCTCTGCGACGTTCCTCTGTGGAGTTCCTCTGCGACGTTCCTCTGTAGAGTTCCTCTGCGACGTTCCTCTGTGGAGTTCCTCTGTAGAGTTCCTCTGTGGCGTTCCTCTGTAGAGTTCCTCTGTGGAGTTCCTCTGTAGAGTTCCTCTGTAGAGTTCCTCTGTGGCGTTCCTCTGTAGAGTTCCTCTGTGGAGTTCCTCTGTGGAGTTCCTCTGCGGAGTTCCTCTGCGGCGTTCCTCTGTGGCGTTCCTCTGTGGAGTTCCTCTGCGGCGTTCCTCTGTGGAGTTCCTCTGTAGAGTTCCTCTGTGGAGTTCCTCTGTGGAGTTCCTCTGTGGCGTTCCTCTGTGGAGTTCCTCTGCGGCGTTCCTCTGTGGCGTTCCTCTGTAGAGTTCCTCTGCGACGTTCCTCTGTGGAGTTCCTCTGTAGAGTTCCTCTGTGGCGTTCCTCTGTAGAGTTCCTCTGCGACGTTCCTCTGTGGAGTTCCTCTGTAGAGTTCCTCTGTGGCGTTCCTCTGTAGAGTTCCTCTGTGGAGTTCCTCTGTGGAGTTCCTCTGCGACGTTCCTCTGTGGAGTTCCTCTGCGACGTTCCTCTGTGGCGTTCCTCTGTAGAGTTCCTCTGCGACGTTCCTCTGTGGAGTTCCTCTGTAGAGTTCCTCTGTGGCGTTCCTCTGTAGAGTTCCTCTGTGGAGTTCCTCTGTGGAGTTCCTCTGTAGAGTTCCTCTGTGGCGTTCCTCTGTAGAGTTCCTCTATGGAGTTCCTCTGTGGAGTTCCTCTGCGGAGTTCCTCTGCGGCGTTCCTCTGTGGAGTTCCTCTGCGGCGTTCCTCTGTGGAGTTCCTCTGTAGAGTTCCTCTGTGGAGTTCCTCTGTGGAGTTCCTCTGCGGCGTTCCTCTGTGGAGTTCCTCTGTAGAGTTCCTCTGTGGAGTTCCTCTGTGGAGTTCCTCTGTGGAGTTCCTCTGCGGAGTTCCTCTGCGGCGTTCCTCTGTAGAGTTCCTCTGTGGAGTTCCTCTGTGGAGTTCCTCTGCGGCGTTCCTCTGTGGAGTTCCTCTGTAGAGTTCCTCTGTGGAGTTCCTCTGTGGCGTTCCTCTGTGGAGTTCCTCTGTAGAGTTCCTCTGTGGCGTTCCTCTGTGGCGTTCCTCTGTGGAGTTCCTCTGTGGAGTTCCTCTGTGGAGTTCCTCTGCGGCGTTCCTCTGTGGAGTTCCTCTGTGGCGTTCCTCTGTGGTGTTCCTCTGTGGTGTTCCTCTGTGGTGTTCCTCTGTGGTGTTCCTCTGTGGCGTTCCTCACTGACTGATCCTGGTACTGGGTTTTCGGAGCCGGCCTTTCTCAGAGGATGTGTTCTCTGTCTCAGGCTCCGGAGAGTCTGTGACCTCTGTAGGTCTGGGTGGGGTGGGGGGTCTGTGTAGACGTTGGAATGCACGCCGGGTCACGAGAGACTCCAGGAGAACAGACACCGCCTAACCGGAGCGGAGTTCACCACAGAGCACCACCGAGACCTCACAGGGGAGGAAAACCAAGGCTGTGTGGGTGTGTGTGTGTGTGTGGAATGGAGGGACTGAGGGATAAGGATGGGAATAGAGGGATGAGGATGGGAATGGATGGATGGAAGCAGAAGGATGGGAATGGATGGATGGAAGCAGAAGGATGGGAATGGAGGGATGGAAGCAGAAGGATGGGAATGGAGGGATGGAAGCAGAAGGATGGGAATGTGTGACTGTGTGAAAGCGATTCCACAGTACCGTAGATACGTTCTAGTGGTGAACGTCTAAACCTGAATGACAGCGGTACCATTTCAGTAAGTAATGAGAGACAGAGACAGATTTCCGAAGCTTGTCTTCATGTAGGCAGTAAAGAGACCCCTGGCCCAGTAATCGGACCCCAAACACACCCCCGCACTAGCGGCGCTCTGGACAGACCCTGTGTCATATGTGGAGTTAATGCTGCTCTATCTGTAGATGTAGGCTGTATGTCACCTGGGAGCACTAACCCACCCTGCTGGGTCACCTCATGCCCTGGAAGCAGTGGTGATGCTGTGGACCCCTGGACGTTCGCTAGTCTCTGGTGGAGCTTTACACAGTAGTGGTCTCTAAAACTAGACCAGCAGGTGGTAGAAGTGGTTAGTGGATAGCAGCAGCCCCCTCTGCTGGCCGAAACCAGCACAACACAACACACCTGCTCTGCTGCTGGCAGTGGACGAAGTACCCAAGCCATGTACCTGAGTTAGAGTAGAGACCCCCCAAGGCAAACTCCTCCTCCAGTGTTAGCTCCTCCCTTTAGACCTCCACTGGAGTAACAGTACTAAAGTATGTACCTTCAGATGTACTTAAGTATGGAGAGTAACAGTACTAAAGTATGTACCTTCAGATGTACCTAAGTATGGAGAGTAACAGTACTAAAGTATGTACCTTCAGATGTACTTAAGTATGGAGAGTACCAGTACTAAAGTATGTACCTTCAGATGTACTTAAGTATGGAGAGTACCAGTACTAAAGAATTTACCTTCAGATGTACTTAAGTATGGAGAGTAACAGTACTAAAGTATGTACCTTCAGATGTACTTAAGTATGGAGAGTAACAGTACTAAAGTATGTACCTTCAGATGTACTTAAGTATGGAGAGTAACAGTACTAAAGCATGTACCTTCAGATGTACTTAAGTATGGAGAGTAACAGTACTAAAGTATGTACCTTCAGATGTACTTAAGTATGGAGAGTAACAGTACTAAAGTATGTACCTTCAGATGTACTTAAGTATGGAGAGTACCAGTACTAAAGTATGTACCTTCAGATGTACTTAAGTATGGAGAGTACCAGTACTAAAGTATGTACCTTCAGATGTACTTAAGTATGGAGAGTAACAGTACTAAAGTATGTACCTTCAGATGTACTGAAGTATGGAGAGTAACAGTACTAAAGTATGTACCTTCAGATGTACTGAAGTATGGAGAGTAACAGGAGCATGGCTTATTACGGCTCTAATGTTCTATTATCATGTCTGGAACAGGACTCTTCATCAGCTCAGTGTAGGTGAAGAGTGAAAACACTGACAGAGAACAGGCTCCATTATCTAGAACCAAGCTCTAACATGTTTAATATGTCAGAACACTAGAAGAGAACAGGTTCCATTAGTTATAACCGAGTGTCCAACAGGTCAAAACACTGAAGGAGAACATACTCCATTATCTAGAACCAAGCTCTAACATGTCTATCATATGTCAGAACACTGAAGGAGAACAGGTTACATTATCTAGAACCAAGCTCTGTCTAACAGGTCAAAACACTGAAGAAGAACAGGTTCCATTAGCTAGAACTGAGCTATATCCAACAGGTCAGAACACTGGAGAACAGGTTACATTATCTAGAACCAAGTGTCCAACAGGTCAAAACACTGAAGGAGAACAGGTTCCATAAGCTAGAACCAAGTTCTGTCCAACAGGTCAGAATTCTGGAGGAGAACAGGTTCTATTAGCTATAACCAAACTCTGTCCAACAGATCAGAACATTGCAAGTGAACAGGTTCCATTAGCTAGAACCAAGCTCAGTCCAAGAGGTCAGAACACTGAAGGAGAACAGGTTCCATTAGCTAGAACCAAGCTCAGTCCAAGAGGTCAGAACACTGAAGGAGAACAGGTTCCATTAGCTAGAACCAAGCTCAGTCCAAGAGGTCAGAATACTGGAGGAGAACAGGTTCCATTAGCTAGAACCAAGCTCTGTCCAACAGGTCAGAATACTGGAGGAGAACAGGTTCCATTAGCTAGAACCAAGCTCTGTCCAACAGATCAGAACATTGAAAGTGAACAGGTTCCATTAGCTAGAACCAAGCTCAGTCCAACAGGTTACACTGCTGTGCCTGATTGGTGGGCTTCTGCCTCCAGAAACGGGGGAAGCCTACTGGAAGCTGTCCCCGGAATACCGGTCATTCCTACAATACGGAATACTGTGACATCATCAAACTGAAACCGCGACACGTCGAGTGACTGACACTGAAGACTGAAGATGCTCGTACCGGCCAGTCCCCATCCATTCACACGCCGTCACCGAGTTTCTCTCTCTCCTACCTCGTCCCGACTGAACCCGGGCGTTATTACTCTACATCCGGGCTTTATAACCGGCGCCTGCTGCTTCCTACCGCGTCCTTTTACGCGCGTGTTTTACGCGCAGCTCCATGGAGCCGCCTCAGAGAGGACCCGGGGGCGAACAGGCTCTCCTCACTCCCGGAGTCTCCGCGCAGCACCTCACAGCAGCTCGCGCTGAGCGGAGGAGAAACACGGCGCTCTTTAAAAGCCTCCGGTGCGCGCGACCGGCACTAGAGGCGCGCGCACGAGAGCCGAAAAGAGAGGAACGAACAGGAGGAGAGGAGAGCGGACTTACCGAGAGAAGAGAGGAGAAGAGATGCGAGTCAGCAGCTGCTCAGGGACACCAGCCTGCCTTCACTCTCTCGCTCACCTTACGAGGGAGGAGCGACAGCACGTCATGACGTCAGAGCGCACGCGCTGTATGTGACACTGTTTGGATTCTTAAAGTCCAAACACGAGGTTCCCCTTTAGAACAAACAGAACAAACCAGCAGCGAGAGAAACTCATCCATCCATCCGTCCATTCATCCATCCGTCCGTCCATCCATCCGTCCGTCCATCCATCCGTCCGTCCATCCATCCATCCATCCGTCCATCCATCCATCCATCATCACATCAGTATCAGTGGCATCATCACTCTCTCTTCATCATCAGTGACACCTTCGTTGTGTTCATCATGGTCAGCATCATTACCTGTGGAATCTTCACCTGGAGTTTCATACAGGTGAGATAGACAGGTGAGATACACATTGCCAGAGAGGTCACTGAAGGAGCTGCGGTATCTTTCCTCCACACACCGCAGGTGGAGGAGCCTATCACTGAAGGAGCTGCGGTATCTTCCTCTACACACCGCAGGTGGAGGAGCCTGTCACTGAAGGAGATGCTGTATCTTTCCTCTACACACCGCAGGTGGAGGAGCCTGTCACTGAAGGAGATGCTGTATCTTTCCTCCACACACCGCAGGTGGAGGAGCCTGTCACTGAAGGAGCTGCGGTATCTTTCCTCCACACACCGCAGGTGGAGGAGCCTGTCACTGAAGGAGATGCTGTATCTTTCCTCTACACACCGCAGGTGGAGGAGCCTGTCACTGAAGGAGCTGCGGTATCTTTCCTCCACACACCGCAGGTGGAGGAGCCTGTCACTGAAGGAGATGCTGTATCTTTCCTCTACACACCGCAGGTGGAGGAGCCTGTCACTGAAGGAGATGCTGTATCTTTCCTCCACACACCGCAGGTGGAGGAGCCTGTCACTGAAGGAGATGCTGTATCTTTCCTCCACACACCGCAGGTGGAGGAGCCTGTCACTGAAGGAGATGCTGTATCTTTCCTCTACACACTGCAGGTGGAGGAGCCTGTCACTGAAGGAGCTGCTGTATCTTTCCTCCACACACCGCAGGTGGAGGAGCCTATCACTGAAGGAGCTGCGGTATCTTTCCTCCACACACCGCAGGTGGAGGAGCCTATCACTGAAGGAGCTGCGGTATCTTTCCTCCACACACCGCAGGTGGAGGAGCCTGTCACTGAAGGAGCTGCGGTATCTTTCCTCCACACACCGCAGGTGGAGGAGCCTGTCACTGAAGGAGCTGCGGTATCTTTCCTCCACACACCGCAGGTGGAGGAGCCTGTCACTGAAGGAGATGCTGTATCTTTCCTCCACACACTGCAGGTGGAGGAGCCTGTCAATGAAGTAGATGCTGTATCTTTCCTCTACACACCGCAGGTGGAGGAGCCTGTCACTGAAGGAGCTGCGGTATCTTTCCTCCACACACCGCAGGTGGAGGAGCCTGTCACTGAAGGAGATGCTGTATCTTTCCTCCACACACTGCAGGTGGAGGAGCCTGTCAATGAAGTAGATGCTGTATCTTTCCTCTACACACTGCAGGTGGAGGAGCCTGTCACTGAAGGAGCTGCGGTATCTTTCCTCCACACACCGCAGGTGGAGGAGCCTGTCACTGAAGGAGATGCTGTATCTTTCCTCTACACACTGCAGGTGGAGAAGCCTTTATGGATGCCATCCATTATGGATGCCAGCTTGGCCCCCGCACAGGCAGTGCTGATGCCACCACAGAATCATAAACAGGGTGGAGAAGTGGAGCCTGTACCCCGAATGACCGGAGCCTCCTCAGCAGGTGGAGTCTGCTCTGGCCTTTCCTATGCAGAGCGTGTGTGCTGTCCGACCAGTCCAGACGAACACCCAGCTACTTGTAGCTTCTTTGGATCTCAAAGTCCCTTCCCTGGATGTGGGTGAAGAGAACTTGGTCCTGCGGAAGTCCACCACCAGGTCTTTGGTTTTGCCCGTGTTGATGTGGAGGAAGTTCTGCTGGCACCAGTCCACAGAACACCCAGTTACTGTTCTGTACTCTCTTTCGTCCCCATCTGAGATGTAGCCAACAATGGCAGAGACATCAGAGAATTTCAGTAGATGTAGGTCCTTTCTGTAGACATCGTCCTAATGACCGTCGTCAACATCTTCGACTCTTCATCATCACCATCGTCCTAATGACCTCAACATCTTTAACTCTTCATCAGCGCTATCGCCCTAATGACCTCAACATCTTTAACTCTTCATCATCGCTATCGCCCTAATGACCTCAACATCTTTAACTCTTCATCATCGCTATCGCCCTAATGACCTCAACATCTTTAACTCTTCATCAGCGCTATCGCCCTAATGACCTCAACATCTTTAACTCTTCATCATCGCCATCGTCCTAATGACCTCAACATCTCTAACTCTTCATCATCACCATCGTCCTAATGACCTCAACATCTTTAACTCTTCATCATCGCTATCGCCCTAATGACCTCAACATCTTTAACTCTTCATCATCGCTATCGTCCTAATGACCTCAACATCTTTAACTCTTCATCATCGCTATCGTCCTAATGACCTCAACATCTTTAACTCTTCATCATCGCTATCACCCTAATGACCTCAACATCTTTAACTCTTCATCATCGCTATCACCCTAATGACCTCAACATCTTTAACTCTTCATCATCGCTATCGTCCTAATGACCTCAACATCTTTAACTCTTCATCATCGCTATCGTCCTAATGACCTCAACATCTTTAACTCTTCATCATCGCTATCGTCCTAATGACCTCAACATCTTTAACTCTTCATCATCACCATCGCCCTAATGACCTCAACATCTTTAACTCTTCATCATCACCATCGCCCTAATGACCGTCATCGACATAAACTCTTCATGATCACTATCGCCTTTATGATCATCGTCGATATCTTCATTTCTTCATCATCGCTATCGCCCTAATGACGACATCTCAGCCATTAGCGATATCTCCATGAAGATCAGAACACGTTTGGGACAGCTGTAATAAAACACATCCATAAAGGAGTGAACAAGGGAAGAAGAGTGATGCTGGGAGTTTCCTCCTCATCCTCAGTGTCTTCACCTTTATCTTCATTAGCACAGTCTCTCTGTCAGCTGCTCCATCAGTGACTGATGGAGTAAGTGTAAGGAATGACAGGAAGTGCTGAACGCTGACCAGCGGAGAGAAGTGGCTATGCCGTGAAGGATAAACAGCCACGAGGCAGCAGCTCTGAACCTCTGTGTTCAGGTTCTCCCCGGAACCTGCCTGGTACCCTTCCTGCTGAAGCGTCTGGCTGCTGGAGATGATTATTTTCTATTTATAATGTCCCGGGTTGTATTGTCCTCTTCTCTGTTGTCATGGCTACAGCAGTACCACTGATACCTCTGACCTCATTAGCTTGTGGGGTTGCTACCTGTCCAGGATATTCCTGGATCACCCTTCAGTAAGGCTCTGTCCAGGACAAAGCAGATCCCATTCACGGACACAGACACGTCCTCACGTTTCTCAGGAGTCCGAACTGCTCTCTTTCACCGAGTCTCCGCCTCATAAGGAGATCATGACTGAGCTATCCTGTCTGGAGGGGAACCCCCTGCACCTCCTGCGGGGTTAAGCTGGTGAAGTGCTGGCTTAGCTGGTCACCCGTGGGCCATAGAGCGCCCTCTAGTGGAGGCAGTAGTGTGTAGTGGGCTGGAAACGTCACACATAACCATATTACTTTACATTAATAAGAATTTAGGAATTCTAGCTCATAAAATCACTGAAAACAAGCAGGAAGTTACTCACAGCATGATAAAGTTTACATTATTGGCAGATTTTAAGAAGCATGCTCAAATATAGAGACCTCTACTTACTAAACTGACCAAAAAAGGTAGAAATTGGCTAAAAATAAGATAAATAAGAATAATTAAAAAATGTATTTGAAATAAATAATATTACTAATTTTAAGAAGCAGTGATTTTTTACTCATTGAAATCACTTACAAAAAATAGAAAATGACTAAAAATAATTTATTTTAAATTTTACGGTAATTTTGCTCATTTTAAGAAGTATGATTGAAACATCATCCACAGATATAGAACATTTTACTTTATTCTTTTACCTAAAAGAAAAAAAACGACTAAAATAAGAGAAACAATCTTAAAATTAGCTGCAGCAGTCTTGAAATAAGAACTAAAACTAGAAATAAGACTCATTTCTACCATGTAGAGTCTTCACGACAGCACAGAGCTTCAGAAGGTACCCGGCTAATCGCTCCCTGAGGCCTGGCATTAAAATCTGTCCACATGAACTACAACCAGACAATGAAGCGCTAGCTGAAGATCACTGGTTGATGCTAACAGACTCACTCGAACTGGTCTGCACTCTCTGTGCTAATGCTAAACACTAGCTTAAACCAGCTTAAAATGGCTGTATTTAAACTAGAGCTGACTTCACAGCACAGCGCTAACGCAGCTAGCGTAGCGGAGAGTTCAGTACCTAGAACCGACATACCGTGAACCTTAAACACTGCTGTTCCTTCTTCAAATCCAAATCCTGCATTTCCAGAAGAGACCCGTTAATATTCACACCCCCAACATCTACATACAACCACCACGGAGCTGCAGACCCAACACGGTGGACGATGTGTAGAAGTCCAGCGTTCCAGACTGGGAATGGGGTGCCAGCTGTCAGCGGTGCACGGTTGATGTTGATCTTTAAACCAGGCTGGAGTTCTTCCTCTTCACCAGCTTCCTAATCCAGCGTTCCCATTCCACCTTAAATGCTGCAGCTTCTACAGGCACCAGAATATCCTTCAGCACTATTTAAGGTGGAATGGAGACGTCTCAAACCCAGCTGGAGAACAGGAACTCCAGCTCCCACATCTTTAACAGGATCCCAGAACACCTTCAGTCCTCCAGTCTGCACATTCCACTCCGGACAGATTCCCAAACCTCTCTGGACAATATGGAGCAGCTCCGCCCAGCGTCTGACCCCGAAGAGACTGAAGGGAGGAGCAGCTCCATCTTTACTAGCACCACCACCCCAACAGCAGCCTGTAAGTAGCAGCCATGCTGTGTGATTGTATCCGTGTGTGGCGGTTGGAGCAGATCATCTTAAACTGAGAGCTCCATAGTGAGGAACTTTACTCTACTGGGTGTTGGTGTCCAGATGGAGCCAGTAGCTAGTACAGGGAATGTTAGCTACTAGCATTAGCTCAGAGTAACTAGCACAGCTAACTACATAGTATGAGGGCGGAGCTTACTTACATTCTATGGCAGGTTTAAACCCAGTAAATACACAGTACGTGTGCGGTAAGGTGTGTAGTAGTGTGTCTCTGTAGAGGTGTTCACTCATTACACTCAATGTAATGCATGTGTAACCAGGGACGGACAAAGCTGTTCTGAGCTGCTTCCAAAACTGGGAATAACATTCCCTGCTAGCTGGATTTCCAACTCCTGACCATACAGAAGTCTGTCTCTCAGTATGGCGTCGGGCCGCCGTGTTCGCTAACCCAACACCCCAGACGTCTCGGTATGGAGCTGTAGAGGTTCCTGATGGAGTCCTGTGATAATCCATCCCATGCAGCTTGAACATCCTCACACAGTTCCTGCAGAGGGTGCGGTAGGAGTGGAGGTGGAGGGACACCAGGCCGTCTGGACGTGTGACGACAAACCGTCCATCTTGGTGCTGACCACGGTGCCTCCACACACGGGTTCGTTGGGCGTCTCCACCAAGACTAAGGCGGGACTCGTCACTGAAGATGACCCGCTGCCATTCTGAGTCACTCCATGACAGTCTGGTACGACACCACTGCAGTCTTTGGTGACGGTGACGTGGTGTTAAGGACAGTCGTGGTAACGGTCTGTGTGCATGTAGTCCTGCGTGGTGCAGCCGTCTGACAGCAGGACGACTCATGGAGGACACC
Organism: Prochilodus magdalenae; assembly: GCA_024036415.1. NCBI lineage: Eukaryota > Metazoa > Chordata > Actinopteri > Characiformes > Prochilodontidae > Prochilodus > Prochilodus magdalenae. Next base: position 170,001 of record JAMWET010006039.1, read on the forward strand.
ACCGCTCACTGGAGGTCTGTGGTCGTGGCTGTCGGGTCACTCCATGCATGTTGGACCATCTGTTGCTTCTCCCTCTCAGGGCTATACGATGATAAGACCCTCCCGTTTCCTGAAGCCCTACGATGTGACCCCTTTGTCCAACTCCTCTCTGGGTCATGCTCCACTCCCAAACGCTCCTTCCAAAACAACAGCATGGGAAGCACATGCAACAGGACGTCCTCGGATAGTCCGCCAGGTACGTCCCTGGTTACGTCGTTACGTGGTCGAGCGTGAAACTGGAATCATTAGCATGTGAAGACCGTCCGAGTCTGTCTGAGTGATGACCGTGTGTTTCCGAATGTCGCGCGAGCTACAAACACAGCATCAGCTGGGAACGCTCACCGCAGGGAGATGCCAGCCGAGTGCTGGCTGTGACTGAGATCCCAGGTGTGTGTGGAAGGGGCCCATCCAGGAAATGACATAAATAGAAAATTATTAAATTCAATAAACTGAGCCTTCTACAGAGAGTAGCGGCCTCATCAACCATATCTGATTCACCGCCTGAACATCGAGGAGTAGAACCCTCTTACTGAGAGGACATCTGAAACAGCCCACACACAACCTTCAGGATTTACACTAACAGGACTGGAGGACTATACTGACCACCGGTTCATTAGAACCTGTTTACAGACATGGTATCCCAAGAACCAGGTCCACCAGAGCCATCCATGCAGTCTAGATCATCAGACGGTGAACAGGTACCGGGTACCTGCAGCTGATCTACATCACTGGGCCACATTCCTAGATGTAAAACCGTTCCACCTTAAATGGTGGCGCTTGTACCAGCAGCATATTCCCAAACCAAGCTGGAGAACAGGAACTCCAGGACGAGTCGCTCAGGGTTCTAGAGAGGGTTCCAGTGGTGGTGAAGGTAACCAGACGTCCCCTCTAAAAGCTCCCTCACAGGAAGTTCCTACATGAGGTGGTTCTGAATACGCTGCCTGATGTCTGAGACGCTGTTTATGATAGTGTGGAGAAGATCTCAGCCTTAAACTCCATTCATGGTGGAGGGATACATGCTGCAGGGCGCTGTGAGGTCAAATAGTCCCCCACAGGGAACTTAGTATTTCCAGGTTTTCCAGATTTTCCTCATCAACATTCCATACACACTCAGAAGACACGTGTAGGTTCACTGGTGGTTCTAGATAGTCGATACAGAGCCTATATGTGTGTATTGTAGACATGGAGAACCCCGGTTCCCTTCACCACCACCACCACTGTGAAGAACATCTGAACACCATCTCATACCAACCCACCCACCGGGGACTCCACTGGACTCCAGAGGAACTCTGGTGGGACGAGCTGGTGGAATTCCCCAGCGGTCCAGCAGCCGGATGTGAAGCAGGTGCCCGAGTGAGTGGGAGGAAGGGCTGTAGGAAGGGTGGAGGAGTTGGAGGTGATGCACAGAGAGGCGCCAGGCTTGCTAGGTGATAAAGATAATGTTTATTGACACACATCCATCAGTGCGGCCTCAACATGCAGTTCATCCAAGACACACAAGAGAGCGATCATAGTTCCAGTGCTTCATTTAACTGAACACGTAAACCGTAAAACCATTTCCGATAGCTGAGGAGGTATTCATGATCTTCGTGGCATCTTCTATATGTACACAGACTGAGAGACTTCGCTTCCGGGGGGCTTGGGGGGGTGCGGTACGTATGACGTCGTGCATGGAACCAGACACGCCTTAAAACGGCCTCCTGCGCCTCAACAACCGCCCCGCCTAACTCAGCGGCCGGGCTGGAGCCACAATCAGAGGTCTGGTGGGAACCGGTCCGCTCCAGGTGGCTGGTGTGCGTGTTAATGCACCTATAAGACTCATATGTAAACGAGCTCTGTTCTGATTGGCCGTGTCTCCCTTCAGGGTGAGTGGGCGGGCTGTGTAGGTAAACTAGCTCTGCTCTGATTGGCTGCACAAAAAGCAGCCCAGGCTGAAACACTACTTATAACTTCAGGGTGAGTGGGCGGGGCTAAACTACTGTAAGCCAATCAGTCATGTTGCCATCCTGAGCACGCCCCACAGGGGTGGAGGTGAGGGCCTGTACTCGGCGATACCCGGGGCCTCCACCCTGGTGTGATATGTAGCTTTGGAATTAATTCTATTATTAAATTCTATTTATTATGAATATACACTTTTATCGTTTATTTTTCCCTTCAGGCTAGCTCTGTTCTGATTGGCTGTCCCTTGATTGGCTCAAAAAGAACCCAAGCTGAAACATGACTTGTAACAGTGGGAGTGGGCGGGGCTAAACTGCTGTAAGATGATCACAGGTAGATACAATACTACCTTCAGTGGGAGTGGGCGGGGCTAAACTGCTCTAAGATGATCACAGGTGGATATAATACTACCTTAAGTGGGAGTGGGCGGGGCTAAACTGCTGTAAAATGATCACAGGTGGATATAATACTACCTTCAGTGAGAGTGGGCGGGGCTAAACTGCTGTAAAATGATCACAGGTGGATATAATACTACCTTCAGTGAGAGTGGGCGGGGCTAAACTGCTGTAAAATGATCACAGGTGGATATAATACTACCTTAAGTGGGAGTGCGCGGGGCTAAACTGCTGTAAAATGATCACAGGTGGATATAATACTACCTTCAGTGAGAGTGGGCGGGGCTTAACTGCTGTAAGATGATCACAGGTGGATATAACAACCTTCAGTGGGAGTGGGTGGGGCTAAACTGCTGTAAGATGATCACAGGTGGATATAACAACCTTCAGTGGGAGTGGGCGGGGCTAAACTGCTGTAAGATGATCATAGGTGGATATAATACTACCTTCAGTGGGAGTGGGCGGGGCTAAACTGCTGTAAAATGATCACAGGTGGATATAACACTACCTTAAGTGGGAGTGGGCGGGGCTAATCTGCTGTAAGATAATCACAGGTGGATATAATACTACCTTCAGTGAGTGGGCGGGGCTAAACTGCTGTAAGATGATCACAGGTGGATATAATACCTTAAGTGAGAGTGGGCGGGGCTAAACTGCTGTAAGATGATCACAGGTGGATATGATACTACCTTCAGTGGGAGTGGGCAAGGCTAAACTGCTGTTGGCCAAACGGGCGTAGGGATACACGCGTGACTAGGTCGTTTCGGTGTAACATCCACAGAAGTTTCGTAATTTGGAGAGTGTTTCTATATTTCCAAGAAAAGGGAAAACGGTCCCTTAGAAAACCATTTCCAGGTTTCCCAGATTTTCCCATCCTCAGCATTCCACATAACACTCAGAAGACGCGTGTGGGTTCACTGGTGGTTTAGATAGTCAATAAAGTGTGTACATGTGTGTTCTAGACATGGAGAACCCTGGTTCCCTTTACCACCAGCATCTGAACCACCTCACACCAGACCTCCGGCTCTCAATCCCCCGGCTCCACCCCAACCCCTGAATTATGGAGGCACGCTGTGGTGGAACTCCCCTGCGATGTACTGGACGACCCTTGCTCAGGAACTGCTTATTGCTGATTGGAGATCCTAACGAATCCCACTCGTAAGACCCAAACGGGTGCCGGGTCGGCTTCCCCGCACCGTCCGCGTGCTAACGGGTCGCACCTCGCCTTCATTTGAAAGACACTGAAGCCTAGGGTCCCGTCCGACCGACGGCTTCTGATAAAACTACAGCGTGCATGATGTCTACCGCCGTCCCGTAAAAAACGCTGACAGATTTGAACTATTTACCTTTTTCCCCTCGTTTTTCTTTTTCGCAGAGGAACACGAACGGATATGGCAGTAAAATCGTTATCCAAACGGTAAGGCACTAGGTGGGCTGAACGCTACACCAGTTTAGTCTTCTACAAATAACTTACAATTCAAACAGTGCAGTTTTACATTTGTTAACTTAATGTCTTTTTTTATGTTTTCTTTTTTTTTTTTTTTACCATTGATCTAAGAATCAAAAGGTAAGGCAATACATTACAAAAAAGTAAAAAAAAACAAAAAAAAAACCAAATAAAACTGAAAATATTACAGAAATAATGTACCCAATGAACAAAACAATTGGTTTCTATGAAATCTTAGCACTCCTCGAGCCATCCCGACGGTATTCCTACGGCTCTGAGAACAACAATAATGATATTACTAGAACAACAACAACAACAATATGCATAGACTGTAATGATCTTGCATGCTCCTCAAAGAAAACAAAACAAACAGAGAATCTAATACTCAGTACCCAGTACTCCGACCCAAACCCAGAGGCTGCTTCTCCGTGCCCGGAGCCGCAGGAACCGCAAGGCCAACAGAACAGATCCATCAGAAGAAAGGCATCAGACGTACGTCAGTCGAGGCGGAAGGAGTCGCGAAGCTAGAGCGAACGTCCCCGAGAAGGAAGACCCCGCCTCTATTAGATTAACCCCGCCCTCCCAAAAACAAGAAACGCAAAACACAGAAAACTCTCCCTTCAGAACCTCGGCTTCAGAAAGAGGACCGAGCCAGATGTTGGTCCCACAGTTGCCATCTGGAGCTGCGGAGGATGGTCTGAGCGCTCCCCCCGCGCCCCCTACAGGCCTGGAGGAGGGGGGAGGCCGATCCCTTTACCCAGCAGCACTCGACTAGAGCCAGGTCCTCGGTCCCGGTGTGAAATGTAGCTTTAGGGTTAATTCCATTTTTACTTCTTTTTTTTTTCTCTTTTTTTTTCGTATTTTTAAAGGTTTAGTTTTACACGTTTATGGGTTTTCTGTTTCTTATCCCGTGTCCCATGTTTCAGAGAGAAGGTTCAGGCGGTTAGCTGGAAGAAAAGAGCAGAGGAGAAAAGCCCAGTAAAAAAAGAGGAGTGCAGAAACATGAACACCACACTCTCACTGAAAGGGATGCGTGTTCTGTATTTATCCAGCGGCTCTTTAGCGGCGCTCGGGGCCCCAACACCTATGACACTGATGGGAGCGGCCGCGTGAGAGACGGGCATCGTTTGTATAAATAGAGAAGACGCATCTGGGGTTCGGGTATGCCTCGGTGTTAGTGATGATCACAGTAAACACATACACAGGAATGAAACACCAACACACATGATCCGCCTGCGGCTGGAGCTTACCACTTCACGTCCACCACGATATGACACTGTTAGAGAGGCTACCACACCAACCGCCCCAATGAAACACCAACCATCTCACAAGACCATCTCCCCAAAGCTTTTTAAGGTGGCAGGTAAGCTTGAGAACCTCTGAGGAGCCACTGTCGCTGCTCGAAGCTCAGAACCAAACCTTATTGGCCCCTTCAGTGGACACGGCTGACCAAACCTCTGAACTACTGGCTAATGCTAACACCCAATAGCCATTAGCAATTTCATAAAATTCAAGACGCCACATGATGGAAAGACAGTGAGTCAGCTGTGCTACTGTAGGCTTTGTTTATACAGAGTGTATATATATAAATAATGATTAGATTAAATATATAAACTCATGATTAGAATTCAGTTATTTTATTACCGTTCAGCTCGAGACTGCGGTTCGTCTTCCCACCAGCAGGTGGTGCCAGAGTTATTCTCTCAGTGGCTACCAAAACAGATCAAGCTTCTCTTTTCAGCCAGCTTAAAAAGCTTGTCAGGACCCCCCCTCCAGTCCCACCCCGCCCCACCCGCAGCTGGTTAATCGGCCCCCCATTTCCATCGTAAGATCATTCCCAGTACTTTCACCCTTCACTCTATTTGCTGCATCTGTAGCGGCGACCTCGCTAGAAGCTAGCGCGCTAATCCAGCCCGTGGGCGAACGTGGTACGCCCAGTTTAACCATGCTACATCATTAATGTGCCTGGCCATATGCTCTTCTGAGGATACCTGTGAGAATCAACACCTGGATTTTAGAGAGATGGTATAACGAGTGCTGACCGAACTGGAGCCCAGCACGGTATGGGAAACTCGTAGCCCAGTGTTTCGGTGGTTTTGATATTTGACCATCTGGGGCATGGTGATTATAGCGTTCCCCCCATATCACCCATCACTAGTGCCATGTTACCATAGCGACGGTGACACGTGATCGGGGTCATAAACTTTACTCGCTACAGTCACCAACACCAAGACACTGAACATCAACGGTCATGGCCACGTCTGCTAGGACGTCCCCAGCATGGCTCCGTCAATGCCGAGCAGCCGTGCCGTCAGTGACCGTCCATGTTGGCTGACCGTACGCTACAGCTGCAGCAGACAGAGTTTGGGCTGAGGAACACTGGAGAATTCCTGAACAGGAACCCGCCGGACCCCTGAGTGTGCAGGCGGGCCGGTTCAGCCCCTTCAGGGGTTACAGAGTCGGACGTGAATGTGCAGGAGCCACGGCGCTGAGGTCTTTGTTGTGGGTGCGCTAAAAGCCTGGAGCTCGTGTGTGCTGTGGTCAGCAGGAGCTGGACGAAGTGTCTGCTGCGTGGAGGTTGGACTGCGCCCTGCTACGACACAACATGACACAAATGGGCCATCATGATCTGACCTGCTCTCTGTAATCCCAACCCTGATACAGGAACATCCTAACTCACAGGTTCTCCTCTCACAGCGAACGCAGTCCGAGAGCTGAGGCATGTTGGGTGTCTGGAGTTTACTGCAGTGGAGCTACGAGGCTAACGTGGCTAACAAGCAACAGAAGCCTTAGCACTGCTATGTCGTGGAGGTGTTCAGTATCTCTAGACTGGCGGTTTCTATCTATACACATGGGCTAAAGCATGCTAGCTTAGCTGAACACAGCGGCAGCCCGTCTAAGGTTCAGCCAGAAGCTGATTGGTAGGGTATTAGCTTCCACTACTTGTTAGCTACATTAGCCTCGTAGCGCCGGTGCAGAATGTAAACATCACCAAACGTGTCTCGGCTGACGGACTGGGTTAGGACAGAAGCTAGGTCTAGGAGGTGGAGGTGTAGTGTATATACACCACCACGGTTTAACTTACAGCGCTGTGCAGAAGTCTCACGCACCCTGAGAAACATCTATTCCAAGGAGACGGTCTCCCAGAGATCCCACGAGTCGAGTCGAGGCAATGCGGACATGCGGTCAATGCTAAACTGGCCAGACAGTGTCCATGTTTATTTGTGTATACACCGTTTGAGCGGTTCCCCTCAACACTCGGCCTGAACCCACACGAATATTTGGTTGGACAGCCTGTAGCTTTAGCACGCCTTGGCTGTCCCCAAGCTCTCCTACTGATGATGGGAGATGTGGACCACTGCGTCTCCTCCAGCACATCCCAAGGGTTCCCAATGGGGTTCAGGGCTGTGGTGGCCAGTCATGCTCCCTGAACCACTCTCTCGTAACCTGAGCCCGATGAATCCTGGCACTGTCATCTTGGAACATGCCCGTGCCATCAGAGAAGATCCACTGATGGAATAACCAGGTGGTTCAGGATGTTCAGGTGGTCAGCTGACCTCACGCTAAGCCTGCAACCCCAGATCATAGCACCGCCCCCACAGGCTTGTCCGGGAGGCACTAGGCATGATGGGTGCATCGGTTGAACCGCCTCTCTTCTTACCCTGATGCACCTGTCACTCTGGGACAGGGGAAATCCGGACTCATCAGACCACATGACCTTCTTCCATCGCTCCAATCTGCCGGTTTTTGTCCTCGTGGTGTTAGTTCTTTGTTGAGGTGCACAGTTCCCCGTTACATCTACAGGCACCCCACAAACATGCTACTGACAGCATAGCACACACAGCAAACCAACCAGAGTGGGCATCGGCCCCGATACCTGATCCAGCTAATTAATATCCGAACCGATATCCCATCCTAATATCGGATCGGTGCAGCCCTACCGTACATGCACTCAGGCCTGTAATCTTGCATGGGCCCTTTCATCTTCACGGGACCCTCACAAACCTCCCCCAGAAGTGTGCTGGGTGCTTTAGGACCCAGCAGCAGCTTCTGTCCTCAGACACTCGAGGTGTATGTGTATCTGTGCCCCTCTGTTCGTTTACTCTACAGATACGAACTAACTCACTGAACAGACAGACGGCTTTCAGAGGGGGTGGAGACTTCTGCACAGTTCTGTCCCTCGGCTGGACTCGCGTGTGAGACTCTCCAGCTCTACTGTTCATGGCTGTGTAAGTACAGGACTCTGATATTTAAGGTGTCCCACCAGGGTACGCCTCTTCCTGACCCGTGCTGTAGTTACCTGGACTTCCCGGTGATGTTTTTGGGGTTCTTGCGAAAGGACTGATTGGCTACGACGGAGCGGGTGGACATGGTGCGGGGGGAGGCGCGAGAGAAGCTGGAGGGCGGGGTTTTGGGGATCTTCTTGCCCAAATGGCCGATCCACTTCTTCTGCTCGTCCTGGGTCAGAGCCAGCAGGAGCATGTCCCGCGCTGACGTCACGTCATAGTTCACTGTGAGAGGGGAGAGTGGGAGAGAGAGACAGAGAGAGAGACAGAGAGACAGAGAGAGAGAGAGAGAGAGAGAGTCCACATCACTCAGATACACCTCTCCTTCCCAGTTACATAATAATAATAATCATAATAATAATCATAATAATAATCATAATAATAAAACAACAACAACAAAACAATAATATTAATAATAATAATTATAATTATAATAATAATCATAATAATAATAAAACAACAACAACAACAACAAAACAACAACATTAGTAATAATAATAATAATTATAATAATAATAATAATAATAATAATAATAATAATAGGTTTATTACTAATAATTCTAATAGGATAACCAAAGTAACCAAAAAACAGCAAATAATACACATAAAATTACAACTATTAAAATCAAACTATGAAAATTCAGAAATATCAATTTTTATAAATATATACATCAATATATAATATATAACTGCCTTAAAAATGATCTATAAATATTAAAATTGTAAATATATACTTTACCTGCCTTTAAAATTGTATGTACATTTCAGCCATTATTAAAAATTATTATTATTATTTTTTTCCTAATTTTTTTTTCTGTGGAGGGTGTACTGGGTATTGCTCTGATAGTGACAGTACAGCCGTTATGTAACACACATGTATCATTAATATCCTATAATAATAATTTAGCTGTCTGAAAACACGTGACGTGCTGTCAGAATCCAAACAGCCTCTCAGCTAGCCGCTCGGTGCTACGGCTTTGCAGGCGAGAGCACTCGCGCAGAGCTCGCACGCTGCTACACCTGAACCACAGTGTTGCAGCACGGCGATGCAGCTGTGTGCCACAGCTTGGGCTCCCTGGTCAAAGCTCCGCGGTGCACGGTCTTGATGCTCTAGGTGTAAAAAGACCACATCCTCCAGAGAGACGCACTTCTCACCCTGTTCGGCTTAACGTCCCGGATAACGCAGCAGCAGGGCCACAAGCGTGTCTCTGCAGGGGACCTGTTCCATTACCTGATACACCATACACGTCCTTTCACCAGGGACACTCTGGCACCTGAACGACCTGCTGTTTCAGCAGCTCAGTCTCCGTACAGGTGCACGGTACATATGGAACACACACACGCTTCATAAGCGCCGGTGCAGAGCACGGTCGACTACTCGGTGCCTGACCTTTGCAGGGCGCGATGACGTCCTCCTTCCTGTCCAGGTGGTCTTTGTGGCACTTGACGTGGCAGCGGCGGCACTCCAGCGCCGGCGGGGGTTTGAAGACGTGCCACAGCGGTTTGGAGCAGGCCTCGCAGTTGGAGGGGAAGTGGTAGAGGGTGGGGATGAACTCGTGGCCTTTATGGGGCAGGCAGTTGGTCTTGTCGCCCTGAGGGACGGCCTCCAGGTCTGCATCCTTCCTGCACTCGCCCTCGTTGGCGTACAGGATCTGCAGAGGAGAACGTGGCAGTCTTACTACATGTACCACCAGCCCATACACCATCATCCTCACCACCATCATCATCAGGATCTAACAAGTCCAGCCAGACTAGGCCTTTCACCTTTATGACACTGTGTGAGTATAGATGTCTAGTTACGTAAGTTTGTGTGTAGGCATGGTTTCTGTTAGCATACGTGCTAACAAATGTTAGCATTAGCTATACAGCTAACAAATACACCAACGTTACTCAGTGCTGCCCTCTAAGCCTGTTAACAGTGTCCTGCGGGCAACAGCACCCTGTCCCCACTGATGAAGGACTAGAGGATGACCAACACTGCACTGTGCAGCAGCAGATGAGCTATCGTCTCTGACTGTCCATCTACAAGGTGGAGCAGCAAGGTAGGAGTGTCTAATAGAGTGGACAGTGAGTGGACACAGTGTCTCAACACTCCAGCAGCACTGCTGTGTCTGATCCACTCACACCAGCACCACCCACACTAACACACCACCACCACCACGTCAGTGTCCCTGCAGTGCTGAGAATGATCCACCACCCACATCATACCTGCTCTGTGGGGGTCCTGTGGGGGTCCTGCCCATTGAAGAACAGGGTAGTACAGTACACAGAGAAACAGATGGACTACAGTCTGGACCTGTACACCTACAGAGTGTCCTGTATGGTCAGTGGAGCTGATACAGTGGACAGTGAGTGTGGATACAGGGAGGTGGTGTGTGTGTGCAGCCCACTCCTCAACATACCTGAAATATCCTGGGGATCTCGTCCGTCTCGGCGCGGTACACGTCGCCTTGTGTCACCGGACGCACGTGGAAGAGTTTGCTGGAAGAGAGAAAACACGTTTCACTAGACCCGCCAGAACAAAGTGCTGCTGGTTCTGAGGTGTCCAGGAGAGGCAGGGGGGAACTCACTCGATGTCCAGCACCATGGAGGGATTGGACTGCTCTTTGTCCTGCTCGTCGTTATAGAAGAGGATCTTCTTACTGCTGACCACAACGTACTGAGAGAGACGGACAACACAGAGAGAATCACTCAGTGGGAGCTCGGAGACATGCACCCTGCCCACCACCACCGCTGATGGGGTGTAGCGGTGTATCACACAACCTACAGTCACCATCCTTCACTGTTGTCCAGCCTGGACCACTCATACACTCATCATCAGCTCCACCAGCAGCTGCACCCAGAAGGACTCAACCACAGGAGCGAAACTCGGCCGGTAGGTTTGACCTGGTGTGTCCTTAACACCACGTCACCGCCACCACAGACTGCAGTGGTGTCGTACCAGACTGGCATGGAGTGACTCAGAATGGCACCTTCAGTGACGAGTCCTGGTGTCACTCCGCCTCCAGCCCTACCTTCTGGGAGCAGCTGCTGTACTGATGATGAGTGTATCTACGTCCACAGGCCCACTGCCACCGCTTTAGACCCCCACCTGCTTCTTCCAGCCGTATCTCTTTATGTTGGCTCTGTTGGGGATGGACAGCCAGCCCTCCAGTCTCGACTCTGTGGAGAGACACCAGACACCGGGTTAAGATCCAGCACCGTACAGCCAGCTCTAGCTCTACCGTGAACATGCAGTGAAACTCAACCAGGGCTTCAAAAAAACCTCGACAACAACAAATCATAACCACTTCCAGCAGCCGCATGCCAGCCGGTGCCACCTTCAACCACCTCCACAGGTCAGAGGCCAGATCCCCTCACGCCGGGTATGCAGTCTTAGTGCAGGCTGAGCCCAGTGTGGAGCAGCGAGTGCTGTAAGTCCAGGTTACCGATCAGTGGGCGGAGTCTATCCAAGCTCCGCCCACAGGTGTGGTCTTCTGGAGCTGCTGTCCTGAAGCTGAACAACCCAATGTTGAACCCGAGGAGAACCTGGAGATGCTCCTCGTGGCTAAACTAGACTGGGAATGGCACTGTGCAAACGCTGCTTGATTATTATTATCATTATTAATAATAATAATAATAATAATACAAAACACTTATTATACTACTTTAAATTACTTATAAAATATTCCTATTTTGCTATTTTTAAAATAGTATTAAATTTATATTTTATAATAATAAAAAATAATCAAAATAAATCACTGTGCAGCATCTTTACCAATAATAATAATAATAATACTTAAACTCAGTGAATAATTTATTAAAATATTCTTATTTTAATACTTTTTAAAATAGTATTTAATTTGTATTTAAATTCATATTTTAAAAATATTTTAGAAATAATAAAAATAAATAATTGTGCAGCACCTTTAGCAATAATAATAATAATAATAATAATAATAATAATAATTAGTACATAAATACAAACTGATATAAAAATGATATTTTTAGATACAATTATATATAATAATAATAATAATATTAATAACAATAATAATACATTTAAGTTTTTAATTATTCACAAGTAATTAAGTATTAGTTTTTTATCTGTAAAACAAATATTTAATAAAAGGATTAAACATGACTATATTTCAATATAACTCAATAATAATAATAATAATAATAATAATAATAATAATAATAATAATCATAATAATACTTCATTAATGCTACTTTCAAGTAGCACCTCAAAGTGGTTTCGAATGAAATGGTAACTTGTTTAGATATTATTTTAATTATCTATAAATTAAAGTAAGGTGATCTAAAAGGAGCAGCTCAGGTTACTGGTAGCTGTAGAGTGAAATTAAATTAAAAGACGTTTTTAAAGGTCTTTAAATACGAGACGCCATCAGAGCTCCACAGAAACCCCTCGTCCAGCGCGCTGCAGACCCGCGGCTGCTGCTGCTTCACTGGGCTAAACTGGACTTTGTGGGCTACAGACAGCAGCTGCAGAAGATCAGAGGGCAGGAGAAAGACCCTCGGCCTTTCTGACCACCAGCAGTGCCGGTTAGCTCCGTACATGTCGTCAGCAGACGTTCTCCGGGTGGCAGCTGATCAGACAGGGAGGATCAGGAGCGCGCTGGTGACTGTGGAGCTGTCAGGGGGAAGTGAGGAGGTAACTGCGAGCATGCTGTGGATACAGAGCCGAGCTGGATCAGTGAGGGGGTCTACAGTGATGACCACTCAGTGGGGGGTGAGCATGCAGACAGCACTAGCGGTCCGTGTGAGGGGGTGAGGGGGTCTGAAGACCTCTGAAAGATGCTCAGGGTGGGTGTTAGTCGGTCAGGATCGGGGCTCTGGTCTAGAACAGGGCGACAGGGCTGTGATACCGCTACTGCACGCTCAGACCCAGCTGCTCCTTTCCACTGCCTGAACGAACACCAGGGCTGCAGCAGCGTTCAGTTACAGTGTTCAGTTACAGTGTTCAGCAGGGGCCTTTACCCAGACCTGTTTAAGGTGACGGGAGCCCTGGGGCCCATACTGGTGCAGTGTGGGGCGGGGTCCTATACACAACCACTAGACTACAGTCATTGGGTGGCTAATGACAAGCTAATGCTAACGTCCTGCTTCATCAGCTGTACAAAGTTCTATCTGGGAATGTCGGCTCCCTGGAATCGTTAGCGGAGCTGGAGCGGAGAGCCGAGTGGATATTATTCCCAACTAACCAGCTCACATTCCAAATAACACTGCACTGTTATCTTAATGTAAATAATAATACTAATAAATAACACAATAAATACTAATCCATACATTATACTACTAATAATACTACTAATAATACTAATAAATAACATAATAAATACTAATCCATACATTATACTACTAATAATACTACTAATAATAATACTAATAAATAACACAATAAATACTAATCCATACATTATACTACTAATAATACTACTAATAATAATACTAATAAATAACATAATAAATACTAGAAATAAATACTAATCCATAAATTAGACTACTAATAATACTACTAATAATAATACTAATAAATAACAAATATGAGAAATAAATACTAATCCATAAATTATACTACTAATAATACTACTAATAATAATACTAATAAATAACAAATACGAGAAATAAATACTAATCCATAAATTACACTACTAATATCACTACTAACAATAATACTAATAAATAACATACTAAATACTAGAAATACATACTACTAATACTAATAATAATAATACTAACAATAATACCACTACTAATAATAATACTAATAATAATAACAACATAATAAACACTAGAAATAAATACTCATCCATAAACTAAACTACGAATACTACTACTAATACTAATAATAATACTAATAAAAAACATAATAAATACTAGAAATTAATACTAATCCATATATTATACGACTAATACTACTACTAATACTGATAATAATGGTACACAACAAGAAACTATTATCTATGCATATATAATATAATCAAAATAATAATAAAAATATATATTAGATTAAAATAAATTATCACATTTATTATAATATATTTATTCATTAACAATTAAAAACGTTTTATATTTTAGATCAAATTAAATAGTATTTATTGTGTTCATTATAAAAATAATAAGTCTAAAGCTGGCTGCAGTTTAAACCCTTTCTAATACAGGTGGACGGAGTCTGGACCCTCACAGGTACAGCGTAGGGTGCTATACACCACCACTGGTCCAGTAAAGTTCTCTCCAGGGTCTGGAACTCCTTACACAAACGCAAAACCAGTACCTCTGATCAGTCTAGCCCGTATCGCCCAGCGCTAGCTAGCCTACAACTGCTGAAGCTACCCTGGGGGGGGGGGGGGGTCACTCTGATGAGTTTCTTTCAGGGGCAAACAGGAGAACAAACACAGAACAGGCGCAACACCCAACAGCAAAGAGCAAAACAAACAAACAAACAAACAAGTAAATAAATAAATAAGTAAAGAAGTCAGACCAGCCCCGAGCACAAAGCAGGCATGAAGGGAACGAACCTGCAGGTTACTCACAGAGGGAAAAGAACAGAGGATACAAAGAGGAGGAGAGAACCGACTGGACACCAGAGGGAAGAAGATATGAGAGGATTGTAAACACAGTGTACTCCACCGATAGGCCTAGAGGGGGGCCGACAAAATATCGGAAACCCCCTCAGCAGCACAGACACACCTGACTGTGTACAGCGCTGACCTCCAGAGTGTTTAACCCACCACTGCTTTCACGGTCAGCCCCATCCACAGCCGCACCCAACACTACCATAACACAGGCCACTCCTCACAAGCAGCTCGGGTTCCCGCTCGGGTTCCCGCTCGGGTTCCCGCTCAGGTTCCCGCTCGGGTTCCCGCTCGGGTTCCCGCTCGGGTTCCCGCTCGGGTTCCCGCTCGCTCAGGAGTGGACGAGCTCTGCTGGACGAGCTCTGCTCATTTAAGGTGGTCCTCGATTTGATTCACTCACGTCCTCAGAAGACTCTTACGGTGGGTAAGGGACATTGGAATGAGGTGGCGCTCATCACGGTCAGTAGAGAGGGGTTTGGCCCTCTGCCAGTCTGTAGCTGTGTTGTCCTGTGTGTTTGCTGCTGGACCTTGTTCTTATGAACCAGACGCTCACTGTATCTGCCAGTAAAGCTAGAACCCAACCTTCGGTTCCTCACTGAGAACCTGCTGTACATGTGGAGATGCTGATATTTGTTTTCAGAACTGTATATAATTCAGAATAAGATCTCTCTGATGTAAACTGACTCCAAGCCCAGAATCCGCACGTATCCACACACGTCCCCCGCTCCTCCAGCGAGTCAGTCTCGTACGTCGGTGTGCTGGACGCTCCCTGTAAACCCTGCCCTGCCACCAGAAGGCTGCGGTCCCACCCAGCGAGCAGGAACGCGCTGCTACAGAAGAGGACATTAAATTAAAGTTAAGGCTTTAATTGAATTTATAAACCCATCTGCCGCTCCGGGAATGGAAAAGCTGCCATGGAAACAATGAGGAGCGTGACCTGGAATCTCTGATGTACCAGGAGTTATTTACAGCCTCGCTGACGGAGGTCCAGCGAGTGTGCTCTAAACGCTGCACGGACAGCGGCGCGGTGATGTACCGAGGCTCTGTGACAGGTGTATGCAGAGGCGGCTGTGTGTCAACACTCCAGGTGTTGGCCTTGTTAACAGACAGGTGGTCTTACTTGGAGACAGCGGGGGTGCGCTGTAATTCAGTGTGTGTGTGAGTTACTGAGTTTGAGAGTGAGTGAGTGAATAAGTGAGTGAGAGAGTGAGAGTGTGAGCGAGTAAGAATGTGTGAGAGTGAGTGAGTGAATAAGTGAGTGAGAGAGTGAATGAGTGAGAGTGAGTGAGAGAGAGAGAGTGTGAGCGAGTAAGAATGTGTGAGAGTGAGTGAGTGAATGTGAGAGTGAGTAAATGTGGGAGTGAGTGAGAGTGAGAGAGTGAGTTAGTGAGAGAGTGAGTGAGTGAGTGAGAGTCAGTGAGCGAGTGTGTGAGTGAGTGAGAGTGTGAGTGAGTGAGAGAGAGTGAGAGTGAGTGTGAGAGTGAGTGTGTGAGAGAGTGTGTGAGTGTGAGAGAGAGAGTGAGTGTGTGAGTGTATGAGAGAGTGAGTGAGTGTGTGAGAGAGTGAGAGTGAGTGTGAGAGTGAGTGTGTGAGAGAGTGTGTGAGTGTGAGAGAGAGAGTGAGTGTGTGAGTGTATGAGAGAGTGAGTGAGTGTGTGAGAGAGTGAGTGTGTGTGTGTATGAGAGAGTGAGTGAGTGTGTGAGAGAGTGAGAGTGAGTGTGAGAGTGAGTGTGTGAGAGAGTGTGTGAGTGTGAGAGAGAGAGTGAGTGTGTGAGTGTATGAGAGAGTGAGTGAGTGTGTGAGAGAGTGTGTGAGTGTGAGAGAGAGAGTGAGTGTGTGAGTGTATGAGAGAGTGAGTGAGTGTGTGAGAGAGTGTGTGAGTGTGAGAGAGAGAGTGAGTGTGTGAGTGTGTGAGAGAGTGTGTGAGTGTGTGAGAGAGTGAGTGTGTGTGTGTGCGTGTGAGTGAATGAGTGAGAGAGTCAGTGAGCGAGTGTGTGAGTGTGTGAGAGAGTCAGTGAGCGAGTGTGTGAGTGTGTGAGAGAATGTGTGAGAGTGAGTGAGAGTGAGTGAGTGAGTGTGAGAGAATGTGTGAGAGTGAGTGAGAGTGAGTGAGTGAGTGTGAGAGAGAGTGAGAGAGTCAGTGAGAGTGTGAGTGAGAGTGTGAGTGAGTAAGAATGTGTGAGTGAGAGTCAGTGAGCGAGTGAGAGAGAGAGTGAGTGAGTGTGTGAGAGAGTGAGTGAGAGAGTGAGTGAGTGAGTGTGAGAGAGAGTGAGTGAGAGAGTGAGTGAGTGAGTGTGAGAGAGAGTGAGTGTGTGAGAGAGTCAGTGAGTGAGTGAGTGAGTGTGTGAGAGAGTGAGTGTGTGAGAGAGTGAGAGAGTGAGAGAGAGTCGGTGAGCGAGTGAGCGCTGAGTAGCTGCGGTCTGTCTGACTCCCTGTTGGGCTCTTCCCTGAGCGGGGGCGTGTCAGGGCGCTCCGGTGGAACAGCATGGCGGTGCAGTGGGTGTTGGCCTGGAGCAGTCAGTGCTAGCCCTGGAGCTAAGGAGTTAAAGCTCCACGCCGGTCCCCGGAGAAAGTTACCCAGGTCCTTACAGCCGCTCGCTATGAATATCTTCCCACTTCCTCGGTTGCTGAACATTCGGTGCCTCCCTAACAGTGAGCCCTTCAGACTCCTGTGCGTCCTAGACTCTGGTCCGGGCGAGGTTACCGATTTTGGTGGCTTGTGGAAAAGCCTAAACTCTCCGTAGCCGGATAAATGGCTCACGGTGATTAATCCTGTATGGTCACGTGAATAAGGGGACTGTTACCGGCACAGGCCCCGTTACTCAGACAGGTGCGTGAGAGAACCGGCGCTCCTGCCGCGAGTGTGCATGTCTGTGTACCTGCGATGTTGCTGTCCGTCTCGTCCGGCTGTAGGCTGGTAACGCTGGAGTTGTCCATACGCAGCTGCAGGTCGTTGAGTTTCTCCCGCAGCTGCTCGATGTCGCTCTCCTTGCTGTCCAGCTGCATCTGCAGCTCGTTCCGGTACGTGCTCTCCTCCCCTAGTTGCTGTAAAAGCACAAACACCACAGTCAGGACTTCACACAGCCGCACGTGTAACACGGGCTATGTCCAGGCAGCAGCTTCCGGAGCCAGGCTCTAATCCGGTTTACACTCATACTAGCACGTTCCGAACTGTAGCCATGCGCTAGCACCCACCGCCTGCATGTCGCCCAGCTCCTTCTGGTACTTGATGGCCATGTGGTTGAACTTCTCCTTCTCCTGGTTGAGCTCCAGCTGCAGCTTGCGGTTCTCCTTCTCCTTCTTGCGCAGATCTGTGGTGCTGCCGCGGTTCTTCCGGTCCAGCTTCATGTCCTTCCGGTTCATGATCTCGGCCAGCTTGTTCACGGCCTGCAGGAAAACAGGAAAGAGAGAAGTGTCAGTGAACTTGTAGGGACACACATTGGAGTGACCTGCTTTGAGAAAACTGCGGAGCGGCAACTTCAGGCACCTGCACGAGGATGGTGGGGCTATCCATAGATTGGGAAGAGGTGCTACAGTGCAGGGAATGTCTCATTCCATGTGTGGAAAATGGCTCCAGAGCAGATGTTAATGATTGGCTAAAAGGAGGGACTGCATGTGGGCGTGGCCAAAGACCATAGTGTGAGGAAGTAGCTGAATCTGCAGGTGTGTGGAAGCGTACGGTCATACGGGTCTACCAGCAGTGGATACAATCCCAGCCTACAGGGAATTCTCCTCGGGATTGTGCCACATCTGGCCCAAATGTGCAGTTCTTTGGCCCAGGAGTGTCTGAACATTGAGATGGCCTACATCCAGAAACCTGTCCGGTCCTTGCCCAATCCAAACCCAGCTGCTACTGGTGCTCGTGGAGGTGCTACATGCTACGAGGTAGGTTTAAGTTACCAGGGAATACAGGCTCTCAGCAGAAGTGTGTGTCTCTCAGACCTACCTGGGTCTTCAGGGTTCGCTCCGTGGTGAGGATCTTCTCGTAGTTGGCCTTTATGGTGTTTGACAGTTCTTCCTTTTGGGCAGCAAAATCTACACAACCGCAAAAACCAGAGAGAGAGAGAGAGAGAGAGAGAGAGAGAGACAGCAGGTCAACGGGGTCAGAGGAATGGAGGAGGAGAAGCTGAGCTACTGGAGAGCATCTCCCAAGCAGACGTGTGTGGTGAGCTTGTCCAATCCTCCAGCTCCTCTAAAAGCAGCCGGGGTGTGGAAGACCTCACCTTCCGCCTCAGATCGGAGCTTCTCGTCCAGCTCGGCCTTCTCCTTGGTGAGGTTCTCCACGTCTTTGGTTAGGGTTTTGTTGGAATCCTCCAGCTGGGGGGAAAAACCTGGTGTTAGGGGTGAAGTGTATCAGGAGCTACGCTGGTCAGGTCCTGGTGTGTGGCGTGTGTTACAGACCCGTGCTATAGTGGCGTCCCTTTCTGCGAGCTCCTGTTTGTGCCGTCCTGAGCTCTTCTTGTTCTCCTGAAAGAGTTCGAAGTACTGCTCCTCCTGCAGAACCCTGGCTAAATGCTCGGACTCAGCCTTCGTCACAGTCAGATCCAACTGAGCCACCAGAGACTCCCTGGACACACAGTCACATAGAGCGGAGATTAGACAGAGTCATATATCCTCTGATCATCAACATCAATACCCAGCGCATAACAGTGCTCCATGATCTTCATACGACCCACACGGTCATTCTGACAGACTGTAATACACTACAGGAAGTGTAGGGGGCGATACGACCCACACGGTCATTCTGACAGACTGTAATTCGCTACAGGAAGCGTAGGGGGCGATACGACCCACACGCTCATTCTGACAGACTCTAATACACTACAGGAAGCGTAGGGGGCGATACGACACACACGCTCATTCTGACAGACTGTAATACACTACAGGAAGCGTAGGGGGCGATACGACCCACACGGTCATTCTGACAGACTGTAATTCGCTACAGGAAGCGTAGGGGGCGATACGACCCACACGCTCATTCTGACAGACTGTAATACACTACAGGAAGCGTAGGGGGCGATACGACCCACACGGTCATTCTGACAGACTGTAATTCGCTACAGGAACAGGAAGCGTACGACCCAACACCGGGGGCTGATACACTACAGGAAGCGTAGGGGGCGATACGACCCACACGCTCATTCTGACAGACTGTAATACGCTACAGGAAGCGTAGGGGGCGATACGACCCACACACTCATTCTGACAGACTCTAATACACTACAGGAAGCGTAGGGGGCGATATGACTCCTCACTTTTCATTGTGCATCTCATGGATTTTTTTCTGTGCCTCCTGAATCATCCGGTTCCTCTCCTCTAGTTCCTCCTTCAGTTCCTTCACCTGAGTCTTATACAGAGTCTGAAACAAACACAAGCACATGTTAAACACCAACTCCAGCCAACGAAGACAGCAGATAAAAAAAAAAGACTACTGATTAAAGGTATGGGGTCAAAATGCTATAAAGAGTGTTTGTTCAATAATAATAATAATAATAATAATAAAAAGAAATAAAATATATAACCATAATAATAATAATAAAACAGAAATAAAATCAATATATAACTATAAATAATAATAATAATAATAATATTTTACATTTTATAACACTGTAAACTTCCATTAGAACTTTATTCTGGATGTTAAGTGATTTTGGAAACACTCGTTCCACACTTTTGAACACTTACAGAGAAATACTGCTCGGCCTCCAGTTGGTCCTGCAGTTCCCTCATCTGTCCCTCGTTCCCTCTGTACTGCCTGGAAAGGGAACACCAGACAGACACATGGTCAGGAGTCTCTCACAGGCTGCTGGAGCTAATCTCTCGAACTTCAGGGGAGTCTGACTTTAGCCTTGTTCAGTATGGAGCGTTGTATCGGTCAGTTCACCATTCATCAGTCTAACACACTGAAGAGGATCAGGAGAAACGCCCCGGACCCCCGGATCCGATTCTCTAACCAGAGAGGGCTCCGCAGTCCTCCGACTACGTGGAGAGGAGTCGCTGAGTAAAGACTGTTCAGTGGATTACTCTACAGTGGGAGGGGACTGGGATTACTCTGTAATCTGTGTGAGTAAACACTGACCCTCAGCCGCGCTGGACCACATCCAGAGTAAGCAGGGCTTTCCTACTATTACAGCCTGAAACACGTCAACAGAGGAAATCCCACCGCTGTAACAGAGAGCAAGCCGCAGGGCTCAGGCTAATCACACTGGGTCAGTCGGTCAGAGAGAGCGCGAGGAAGCGACGGCTTCGGCTATCCGGCTAACTTAGTTAACTGGACAACTCCGTAAGGACAACCGCCCATCTGGAGTTTTACACAGCGCCGGAAACAGCGGACAAGCCCACGTACACGTCTATAACAGGTCAGTCCAAGAGGAATTCCTCCGATGGACGGAACGGTTAGGAGCGCTGGAGATGATGATAGCTGTGGCTCTAAATAAAATGCCAATATCTGTAGACAAAACAAACCTTTCCTTATAGTGCTACTAACACAATCCCCAATACTCCTAAGAGTCATCTCAGTTACCTGTGCTGTACCTGAACACCAGTGAGAATTAATAACCAACCAACCACCTAACCAACAAGCTACATTTAAACTAACCAACAACCCAAACAACCAACCCACAACCCAACAAGCCAAACAACCAACCAACCCACAACCCAACAAGCCAAACAACCAACCAACCCACAACCCAACAAGCCAAACAACCAACCAACCCACAACCCAACAAGCCAAACAACCAACCAACCCACAACCCAACAAGCCAAACAACCAACCAACCCACAACCCAACAAGCCAACCAAGCTACATTTAAACCAACCAACCAACTATTTAACCAACCAACAACCCAACAAGCCAAACAACCAACCAACAAGCCAAACAACCAACCATCTAATCAACAAGCCAACCAAGCTACATTTAAACCAAACAACCATCCAACCAACCAACAACCCAACAAGCCAAACAACCAACCCACAAGCCAACCAACCATCTAACCTACAAACCAACAAGCTACATTTAAACTAACCAACCAACCAACAACCCAACAAGCCAAACAACCAACCCACAAGCCAACCAACCAACCAACCAACATGCCAACCAAGCTACATTTAAACCAACCAACCATCTAACCAACCAACAACCCAACAAGCCAAACAACCAACCAACAAGCCAACCAGCCACCTAACCAACCCACAAGCCAACCAACCAACCATCTAACCAACAAGCCAACCAAGCTACATTTAAACCAACCAACCATCTAACCAACCAACAACCCAACAAGCCAAACAACCAACCAACTGGCCAGCCAACCACCTAACCACGCCAACAAGCCAACCAACCACCTAACCAACCAACCACCTAACCACGCCAACAAGCCAACCAACCACCTAACCACGCCAACAAGCCAACCAACCACCTAACCACGCCAACAAGCCAACCAACCACCTAACCAACCAATAAGCCAACCAACCACCTAACCACCAACCACCTAACCAACCAACAAGCCAACCAACCAATAAGCCAACCAACCACCTAACCACCAACCACCTAACCAACCAACAAGCCAACCAACCAACAAGCCAACCAACCAACAAGCCAACCAACCAACAAGCCAACAAGCCAAACCAACCAACCAACAGGCCAGCCAACCACCTACCCACGCCAACAAGCCAACCAACCAACCAACCAACAAGCCAACCAACCATCTAACCAACCAACAAGCCAACCAACCATCTAACCAACCAACAGGCCAACCAACCATCTAACTAACCAACAACACAAACAACAGATCTTTAAACCAACCATCCATCCAACAAGCCAAACCAATCTATAAACCAAGTAACATGCCAATAAACCCATCAACCAACAAATCCAACAAGCCAATAAACTAACCCAACTGGCCAGGCAACAGGCCAATACGCTAACCAAAAACAAACACACCTATAATTGTTAGCATTTCTGTTCTAGAGAAAGGTGCATCACTACATCACTACATCCGTACTGTACAAAAACACACTCTGAATCACGTCTATCACTCTGTTACATCTCAACTTTCAGAAATAAACACACTAGGAAAAGTGATATTTGGGGTGAGCAAAGATAAACCCCGGTGCACACAGAGCTGAGTTCAGCAGAAAGAGGACAGGAGGATTTAAAGAGCACAGTCAGCAAAATCACTCACAGTGCTGAATCAAGAGCAGCGACTGAGCCTGTGGGTCCAGGACAGCCCTTCAAACAGCCAAGCCTGGCTCCAAAACCGGATCCGTGTTCAGTATAACAATAACAAACTCAGCAGAGCAGACTCCAGCTGCTGGTTCCCGACTCCTAACAGCCACCTGGAAGACCTGGTAGACCCACCAACACTGTCCCCATCAGATATACAGCACCTTCATCTCAGAGAGAGAGAACATCCAGCTCCACTCCTGCTTCAGATCCGAGAACCTCACAGGTGTGTCTGTCCTTCCTTCTTCCACTGAGAGAGACGCCTCCACACTATGGAGGTCTGAAAGGAGGTGTAGCTGTTCAAGAAGCTCCTCACCGAGGGAAGGAGTCCAGACACATCCAACACAGAAGCTGCTGCTGGTGTTCTCAGAACAATGGACTGACTGTCCACCCCAGAGTCCAGAACCCCAACACCACTGACTGTGTTTGGGGTTATCTGGATGCTGAACCAGCTTCTACACTGCACCCCGTTCACACCTCGACGTAGCCCCGCCCACGTACGGTCAGACCGGGCAGGACTGAAGGAGCCCGAGGTGCATGTGAACTCTTACTTGGTGAGCTGCGCCAGCTGGAACTCCAGCGACCGTTTGTTCTCCAGGGCTGAGTTGATCTCCTGCTTCAGCTGTTTCTCAGAACCCCTCAGTCTCTCAGCATCGCTGGTCCAGTTCTTCAGCTCCGTCTGAGCCACGGAACGCTTAACGCTCTCCTGCTCCAGCTGCACCCGCAGAGCCTTCACCTGCAGCGCCACACACGGTCTGTTAGAGCCTGTACTGCAGGAACCATGAACTGTACACTGCATTACTGCAGGTGGCCACTTTATTAGAAACACCTCCACTCTACTTCCACTAACTGGCCACTTTATTAGAAACACCCCCCTTCTACTTCCACTAACTGGCCACTTTATTAGAAACACCTCCACTCTACTTCCACTAACTGGCCACTTTATTAGAAACACCTACCCTCTACTTCCACTAACCGGCCACTTTATTAGAAACACCCCCCTTCTACTTCCACTAACTGGCCACTTTATTAGAAACACCTACCCTCTACTTCCACTAACTGGCCACTTTATTAGAAACACCTACCCTCTACTTCCACTAACTGGCCACTTTATTAGAAACACCTACCCTCTACTTCCACTAACTGGCCACTTTATTAGAAACACCTACACTCTACTTCCACTAACTGGCCACTTTATTAGAAACACCTACCTTCTACTTCCACTAACTGGCCACTTTATTAGAAACACCCACCTTCTACTTCCACTAACTGGCCACTTTATTAGAAACACCTACCCTCTACTTCCACTAACTGGCCACTTTATTAGAAACACCTACCCTCTACTTCCACTAACTGGCCACTTTATTAGAAACACCCACCTTGTACTTCCACTAACTGGCCACTTTATTAGAAACACCCACCTTCTACTTCCACTACCTGGCCACTTTATTAGAAACACCCACCTTCTACTTCCACTAACTGGCCACTTTATTAGAAACACCTACCCTCTACTTCCACTCACTGGCCACTTTATTAGAAACACCCACTTTCTACTTCCACTACCTGGCCACTTTATTAGAAACACCTACACTCTACTTCCACTAACTGGCCACTTTATTAGAAACACCCCCTTCTACTTCCACTAACTGGCCACTTTATTAGAAACACCTACACTCTACTTCCACTAACTGGCCACTTTATTAGAAACCCCTACCCTCTACTTCCACTAACTGGCCACTTTATTAGAAACACCCACCTTCTACTTCCACTAACTGGCCACTTTATTAGAAACACCTACACTCTACTTCCACTAACTGGCCACTTTATTAGAAACCCCTATCCTATAGAGGTGCACAGTCAGTGTCTGTGCTCTGTAGGCGGTCGGACAAAGCTGTGGAGGCGGTGTGCGTGTTTTACCTCGTCCTCCAGCCTCTCCTTCTGCTTCATGAGCTGCTCCATCTTCTGCACCGACTGCTTCAGGTCAAACTCCAGCATGGAGCACTGCTTCTCCACCTCCACCACTCGGCTCTCCGCCCGCAACCGCAACACGCTCTCTTCAGACACCTTCAGCTCCACCGCTACACAAAGACAGAGGACATACTGTGTTACTTCTTCACCTTCCTCAGCTCCATCAACACCGCCAGCACTATCGGTGTTACAGCTCACGCGGAGAGACACGGGGACACACAGTGACAGCATTCCAGAATGAGGTCACTCGGTGGTCTCCGAATGGTGGTGACGGCTGATAAGAGGAGAGGAGATATCAGATCCACAAAAACGCCAGCGGCTCAGCCATCGGCCAAGAGCTCCACACACTGCAGAACACGATTTCACTCCAACAGCAGTCATGTTCTCAGACATCCATGCTAACTAGGCTCTCGTTAGCTTAGCCAACAAGCTGGAGCCCAGCCTGTGCTGTGCGGCATGTTTGGCCTGCTAAGCTTCAGGTGTGCCTTCAGCTTCCTGTCACTCCACCATGCGCTCCCAGATCTCCTCTAAAGTGGCATTGCTTTAGCATCAGGTAGCTGGAACCCAGCCTGTGCTGGGCGGCATGTTTGGCCTGCTAACTGAGCTATTGTTAGCTTAGCAAAAATGCTACATTCCCAAACAGCACAGGTTCTATTCCAGCTTTCTGTCGCTAGACTCCCACAATTCCACAAAACTTGGGTCATTTAGCATCAGGTAGCGGGAACCTGTACCATGCTGCACTGCATATTTGACCAGCTAACTAGGCTATCGTTAGCTTAGCCAAAATGCTACAGTTTCATAGACCACAGGAGCTAGCTAGCTAGCAAGCTAATATCCAAACGTACCATGCATGGCGGCCGACTTGGCCTCCTCGATGGACTCGTATTTGTCCGTTAGCTGGGCCCGTGTGACCCGGTGCTCTGTGAGCTCCTGATCCAAACGCTGCTGCAGGATCTTCAGCTTATAGTTCAGATCGATCTCCAGACTGTTCTTCTCCTAAAGCACCAGGAAAGAGAGAGAGAACACGAGAGTCAGACATACAAAGACACGCAACGACAGACCGGTCGCAAAACATCAGCTGCAAAGTGTTCATGAATCAGCTCTCCGTTGTTTTCTACCGCACACGTGAGCGTGGGGTGGAGACAGGATCCACATCGTTTCCCAGCTCCCCAGACAAACAAGCCCCCTTGTGGGTTTAGTAAGGTGGTGGTAACTCCAGGCTCCTACAGGTGGCGCTGCAAGAGGATGCTGCGGGGTGTGAGTGACGGGATCCATAGATTGGGAAGAGGTGCTACAGTGCAGGGAATGTCTCGTTCCATGTGTGGAAAATGGCTCCAGAGCAGATGTTAATGATTGGCTAAAAGGAGGGACTGCATGTGGGCGTGGCCAAAGACCATAGTGTGAGGAAGTAGCTGAATCTGCAGGTGTGTGGAAGCGTACGGTCATACGGGTCTACCAGCAGTGGATACAATCCCAGCCTACAGGGAATTCTCCTCGGAACTGTGCCAGGGAAGGCCTCCACCACATCTGGACCACCTGACCAGTTCTCTGATGTAGGAGTGTCTGAACACTGATGTGGCTACATCCTGTATGTAGAGTAACCCTGATGAGCTCACCTTCTCCAGACTGTTACACCTCTCCTGAGCCTGCTTCCTCTCCGCCTCCACTTTAGATAAACTCTGCTTCATGCTCTTGTTGTCCTCCTGCAGACCTGTGATACGAGCTGCACAGCAACACAGCAGTTAGACATTAGGAAGAACAGCACCAGTACAGTGGACACGGGCTCACAGGACACTCCCACCCAAAAATCGCGGTGCTCCTCTGTCAATCTGTACCCAGTTCTACAAAGTTCAGACCTTTTAGAGTCTCCTGTTCTAAGGTAGACTCTCCATTACGTGTTTCTGATCTACTGTTTTCTATAAACAAGGAATAAGTAGATGAAATATGTTGTTACCGTCCAAAAAAGGAAAGAAAAAAAAAAAAAAAAGGGCGACTTTACAGGAGAGGGAAAAAACCTGATCCAACTTTAATGGAAGTCAATGGAACCAGACGTCTTTCCAAACGGTTCTGGTCCATTTCTGTTGGACTTCCCACCATGAAATTACCACAGCCTGTAAACAGCAGCGGACGTGTTCAAATGATGCATCAAAATAAAAATCAATAAAAATTTGAGATACGAGATTTTCATTGGACAGTGACGAAATCCTGGCGCCGAAATGCGAAATCTGGCATTCCATGTTTACAGATAACAGGACACTTGACGAACAAGTCTGAGGAGAATCATGTTAATCGGAACTAATTTCTGAAACAGACGAGATGCAAACCGAGTCGATCCGAAGTGGGTCTGGTGTGAAACGCTCGGTTCTAGAGTAACAGAGTCAGATCTGTTCCCAGTGGTGGTGAAGGTAACCAGACGTCCCCTCTAAAAGCTCCCTACAGGAAGTTCCTACAGGAGGTGGTTCTGAATACGCTGCCTGATGTCTGAGACGCTGTTTATGATAGTGTGGAGAAGATCTCAGCCTTAAACTCCATTCATGGTGGAGGGATACATGCTGCAGGGCGCTGTGAGGTCAAATAGTCCCCCACAGTGAACTTAGTGTTTCCAGGTTTTCCAGATTTTCCCATCACTCAGAAGACACGTGTGGGTTCACTGGTGGTTTGGATGTGTGACATGGTGACCCCTGAGTCCCAGCACCACCACCACCACTGTGAAGAACACCTAAGCACCACCTCACACCAAACCCACTCCGGAACCATTCCCAACTGAAACTCTGAGCTCCGTGTTTCTACTCCGGCAGTCTGTGTGGATTTACCCTGAAGCTGTCGTATCTCCTCGGATCCCTGGCTGCAGGTGCGCCTCTCCGTGTCCAGCGTGTTCTGCAGCTGGAGCAGCTCTCTCTCCAGCTGCTGTCTGGAGCTGTCGGCCCCCCGAACCTTCTCCTGCAGCTCTCCGTTCAGCCCCTCCAGCTGGCTCATGTTCTTAGCCATCTCGGTCTGACTCTTTCTCAGACGGGCCGCCGTGTCCGACTCCGCACGCAGCAGGTCGTTGGCCTCCTCCAGCTAATTGGCACATTGAGCAGTCGGACAGTCCGGCGTTACTCACACACACACACACACATGTAAACACACAAACAAACCACGACTACCGGTTCAACCGCGTGAGCCTTTAGGGAGGCGGCGGAGCACTTGCCTGGTGCTGCAGCTGGGCGATCTTATCACTGGAGGCCTGCGTGCTCTGGCTGATCTTCCTCAGGTTCTCCTGCTGCTCCTTCAGAGAGGACACTGCACAAGAGAACCGAAACGTTACAGCAGGGCTACTACAGCAGTCTCAACGTCCCTTTCGGACCTGGCTGGCCTCTGATAGGCCGTAACTGCCCCAACACCTACGTGGTTCTGGCTCTAAGGTAACACAGTTTAATACGGAGATGAGAAATGTCAGTGCTGTGAGTCTCTGGCTGGTGGCGGCGGTGTGCCCACCCCGTTTGAGCCATGCTGCCCCAGCTGTGCACCCACGACTGAAACCCCAAATACGGCCCCACACTGTTAACCACTACCACCTATAGGGTTTCACTGGGTTCAGCTTCACCCACATCTGAGACTCACATGCTGAGCTGACCTGGCTGTACCTGGTGATCCCCGCTGCCTACACCCCCAGCTGCTGGAACTAGGGTGGCACCACTCCAATATTAGGATCGGATATAGGGGGAGAAGCGGCTAGTCCCGAGGAACATGCACACGGCATCGTGAACTCAAGACTGAGCAACGCAGGGCAGGCACCCTTACGCTAAGTAGCGTGAGTTGGAGGTGTTGGTGTTCGCTGCTTGATTGCTCACTGGTTGCTCTTTGTCTCCCCCGAGTGGCCGGAGGTGGATCTGCAGGAACCCGAGACCTTACAGTAGACCTGACGTACGAACAGGAACACCAACATGGAGCGAGCCGGAGAGTCGGCTAAATGAGTGCTGGTGCCGTACGTCGCTCCAACATGGTGCAGCATACGGTTCATTCCTTCAAACCTGGTACCGGATCCATATCGGGTATCCACACATACGCAGAGTTTATGTACCGGTGCCGGTTTTGAAACTGGAAAAGCTGGATCGGTACATCCCTAGCTGGAACCCAGTATTCCCATTACTTAATCCCTGTGGGGAATGAGCTTCTTCAGAGGCATTAGCCTTGGAGCTCCAGAGCTACGGCTAAAGCTTCACAGAACAGGTCTAGGCGGACCGACTCGTGCTAAGCAGGAGGCTGTGAATCAGACTAAGGGCATCGCTCTAGCAGGAGCCGAGCGATAACTGACCCTCGTTCTCCAGATTTCGTCTCTTCTCAGACTCCTGCTCCACCTTCCTCTGGTACTCCGAGGCTCTGTGCTGGAGCATCAGCATGTCCTTCTCCAGCTTAGACGACTTGGCCTCTGCAACCTTCTTCGCATTACTCTGGAAGAGGGAGGACAGACGAGGTCAGGAATACTATATTAACATTTATTAATTATTTATTAATTATTATTATTACCAGCCTGTTTCTGTCCACTCACCTCTTCGTCTAGCTCTTTCATTATCTTATCCAGCTTGGTGTTGGAAGCCCTGAAAAAGAAATTCATTAGACATGTGAAGATAAAACCTATGGACCATTATATGTATATATATATCAGCATTACACGTCCAGATTCCTGAGTCACTGTGACGTTATGAATGATGGACACATAAAAGCCCAGATATTAATATTTTGTAATCTAATTATGTTTGTTCATGCTTAGTAAACTCCGAAATAAATTTAGTCTTAATCCACCAGGTGGCACTGTTTCTAGTGCAACTGTGGTTCTGTCCTGTGGTGTTACTGTAATCAACATGTAGACAGTGTAGTGGACCAGTTAGTGCCACTGTGACCTGCTCAGGATAAGAAAACTACATGGTTACACCATATGACACGCCATTGTCACACCACAGACTCTAGCCAGGCTCATGGACCACAAACACTCCAGTGTAGTGGACCAGTTAGTGCCACTGTGACCTGCTCAGGATAAAAACGTCTAAACCATAATGAATAAAGCAGCGCAGCTTTATCTACTGTGGAAAACCATCCGCTAGTAACACGATAGGACGATCCTGAGGGGAGGGATGAGTACCTGAACTTCTGCTCCATCTCGTCCTTCAGCTGCATTTCCCCGTGCAGCTGCTCCTCCAGCTGATGGATCCTCTTCTGCAGGTTCTCCAACTAGAAACAAAGCATGGCCAGCAGTGTTAGCATCTAATAACGCAACAGCCACACTCCAACGTCCACAGTCACACCACGGCACTCTGGGTTAGTCAGGCTATAAACGACACGGTTACACTATAGGACACTCTCCATTAACATCCACAGTCACACCACAGCACTCAGGGTTAGCCAGGCTATAAACGACACGGTTACACCATAGGACACACTCCATTAACATCCACAGTCACACCACAGCACAGAACTCAGGGTTAGCCAGGCTATAAACGACATGGTTACACCATAGGACATGCTCCATTAACATCCACAGTCAGACCACAGCACAGCACTCAGGGTTAGTCAGGCTATAAACGACACTGTTACACCATAGGACATGCTCCATTAACATCCACAGTCACACCACAGCACTCAACGTTAGTCAGGCTATAAACGACATGGTTACACCATAGGACACGCTCCATTAACATCCACAGTCACACCACGGCACTCAGGGTTAGCCAGGCTATAAACGACATGGTTACACCACAGGACATACTCCAATAACATCCACAGTCACACCACAGCACAGAACTCAGGGTTAGCCAGGCTATAAACGACATGGTTACACCATAGGACACGCTCCATTAACATCCACAGTCAGACCACAGCACTCAGGGTTAGTCAGGCTATAAACAACATGGTTACACCATAGGACACGCTCCATTAACATCCAGTCTCTCCACAGAACTCAGGGTTAGCCAGGCTATAAATGACACGGTTACACTATAGGACACACTCCATTAACATCCACAGTCAGACCACAGAACTCAGGGTTAGCCAGGCTACAAACGACACGGTTACACCATAGGACACGCTCCATTAACATCCACAGTCAGACCACAGCACTCAGGGTTAGTCAGGCTATAAACGACACGGGTACACCATAGGACACGCTCCATTAACATCCACAGCCTCTCCACAGCACTCAGGGTTAGTCAGGCTATAAACGACACGGTTACACCATAGGACACGCTCCATTAACATCCACAGTCACACCACAGCACTCAGGGTTAGTCAGGCTATAAACGACATGGTAACACCATAGGACATGCTCCATTACCATCCAGTCTCTCCACAGCACTCAGGGTTAGTCAGGCTATAAACGACACGGTTACACTATAGGACATGCTCCATTAACATCCACAGTCACACCACAGCACTCAGGGTTAGTCAGGCTATAAACAACATGGTTACACCATAGGACATGCTCCATTAACATCCACAGTCTCTCCACAGCACTCAGGGTTAGTCAGGCTATAAACGACACGGTTACACTATAGGACACGCTCCATTAACATCCACAGTCACACCACAGCACTCAGGGTTAGTCAGGCTATAAACGACACGGTTACACTATAGGACATGCTCCATTAACATCCACAGTCAGACCAAAGCACTCAACGTTAGCCAGGCTAAAAACGACATGGGTACACTATAGGACACGCTCCATTAACATCTAAAGTCCCACCACAGCACTCAGGGTTAGTCAGGCTATAAACGACAAGGTTACACCATAGGACATGCTCCATTAACATCCAGTCTCTCCACAGCACTCAGGGTTAGTCAGGCTATAAACGACACGGTTACACTATAGGACACACTCCAATAACATCCACAGTCAAACCACAGCACTCAGGGTTAGCCAGGCTATAAACAACATGGTTACACCATAGGACACGCTCCATTAACATCCACAGTCACACCACAGCACTCAGGGTTAGTCAGGCTATAAACGACATGGTTACACTATAGGACACACTCCATTAACATCCAGTCTCTCCACAGCACTCAGGGTTAGCCAGGCTATAAATGACATGGGTACACCATAGGACACTCTCCATTAACATCCACAGTAACACCACAGCACTCAGGGTTAGTCACACTGTACTGTAAATGACACTGTTACACTATAGGACACACTCCATTAACATTCAGTCTCTCCACAGCACTCAGGGTTAGCCAGACTACAAACGACACGGTTACACCACAGGGCACAGGGCAGAATTCAGTTTCATCACAGTACACAGTGTAAGTGGATATACACATTTTTCCCACAGGACACATGTCAGCATCCACAGTCACAGCACACAGTGTAAGCAGTTATACATGGTTATGCCACATGACACATGTCAGTATTCACTGTCACACCACTGCACACAGTGTAAGCAGGTATACAGGGTTATGCCACAGGGCATGTCTGTAACACTAGTTAGAACCACTGTCACACCACTGCACACAGTGTAAGCTATTAAGGATGGTTATACAACAGGACACATGCCATTACCATTCGCCAGCACCACAGCACACAGTGTATGCAATAAAACAGAGTTATACCAAAGGACACGGATAATTAACAATCATCAGCACCACAAACTGTA
>JAMWET010006039.1:207500-255000 GCA_024036415.1 Prochilodus magdalenae
CCCTACATCTGCCTTTGTCAATCTAGATCCCTTCCTCCATCCACCTGAACCAATCTAGATCCTTCCCTACAGCTGCCTGGGTCAATCTAGATCCCTTCCTCCATCCACCTGAACCAATCTAGGCCCTTCCCTACAGCTGCCTGGGTCAATCTAGATCCCTTCCTCCATCCACCTGAACCAATCTAGGCCCTTCCCTACAGCTGCCTGGGTCAATCTAGATCCCTTCCTCCATCCACCTGAACAATCTGGATCCTTCCCTACAGCTGCCTGGGTCAATCTAGATCCCTTCCTCCATCCACCTGAACAATCTGGATCCTTCCCTACAGCTGCCTGGATCAATCTAGATCCCTTCCTCCATCCACCTGAACCAATCTAGATCCTTCCCTACATCTGCCTTAGTCAATCTAGATCCCTTCCTCCATCCACCTGAACCAATCTAGGCCCTTCCCTACAGCTGCCTGGGTCAATCTAGATCCCTTCCTCCATCCACCTGAACCAATCTAGATCCTTCCCTACATCTGCCTTAGTCAATCTAGATCCCTTCCTCCATCCACCTGAACAATCTGGATCCTTCCCTGCATCGAGTCAATCTAGATCATTCTCAACACACACCTGAAGCAAAACATACTCATTCCTACATCTGCCCAAGTCAATCTAGATCCTTTCCTCCACCTGCCTGAACCAGTCTAGAACCCTCCTACACTGTCTGAACCAGTCTAGATCCTTTCTTATATCTGCCTATCCATCCTTTCCCAAATCTACCTAAGCCAATCTAGATCTTTTACTCTAACATCTGAGCCAACATAGATTCTTTCCTTCAACTGCCTGAACCAATCTAGATCCCTTCCTCCATCCACCTGAACCAATCTAGATCCTTCCCTACATCTGGCTTAGTCAATCTAGATCCCTTCCTCCATCCACCTGAACCAATCCAGATCCTTCCCTGCATCTGCCTGGGCCAATCTAGATCCCTTCCTCCAATCACCTGACCCAATCTAGATCCTTCCCTACATCTGCCTGGGTCAATCTAGAACATGCTCAACACCCATCTGGAACCATACAGACCCATTCCTAAATCTCCTTGAATCAATCTAGATCCCTTCCTCCATCCACCTGAACCAATCTAGATCCTTCCCTACATCTGCCTGGGTCAATCTAGAACATTCTCAACACACATCTCGAACCATACAGACCCATTCCTAAATCTCTTTGAATCAATTTAGATCCCTTCCTCCATCCACCTGAACCAATCTAGATCCTCTGCAACCTCCACCTGAACCAATCTAGATCCTCTGCAACCTCCCCATGAACCAATCTAGACCCTCTGCAACCTCCACCTGAACCAATCTAGACCCTCTGCAACCTCCACCTGAACCAATCTAGACCCTCTGCAACCTCCACCTGAACCAATCTAGACCCTCTGCAACCTCCCCATGAACCAATTTAGACCCTCTGCAACCTCCCCATGAACCAATTTAGACCCTCTGCAACCTCCACCTGAACCAATCTAGACCCTCTGCAACCTCCACCTGAACCAATCTAGACCCTCTGCAACCTCCCCATGAACCAATCTAGACCCTCTGCAACCTCCCCATGAACCAATCTAGACCCTCTGCAACCTCCCCATGAACCAATCTAGACCCTCTGCAACCTCCACCTGAACCAATCTAGACCCTCTGCAACCTCCCCATGAACCAATCTAGACCCTCTGCAACCTCCACCTGAACCAATCTAGACCCTCTGCAACCTCCACCTGAACCAATCTAGACCCTCTGCAACCTCCCCATGAACCAATTTAGACCCTCTGCAACCTCCACCTGAACCAATTTAGACCCTCTGCAACCTCCACCTGAACCAATCTAGACCCTCTGCAACCTCCCCATGAACCAATCTAGACCCTCTGCAACCTCCACCTGAACCAATCTAGACCCTCTGCAACCTCCCCCTGAACCAATCTAGACCCTCTGCAACCTCCCCATGAACCAATCTAGACCCTCTGCAACCTCCCCATGAACCAATCTAGACCCTCTGCAACCTCCCCATGAACCAATCTAGGAGCTATGCAACATCCACCTAACCCAAACCTAAACCTGCCTGAACCAAGCTAGATCCTTTCTTACACCCACCTGGACTACTCTAGATCCTTTCCAACCTCCAGCTGGATTAATAGACATGCAGAAGGGACACGAAGGGACAGTTCTGACCAGTTTAGACTGGAAGAGGGGACGGCATCCTCCCCACCGCCCCCCGCCAACCAGCCGTGTAGAGCCACATAGCTCCTCCGACCGTTAATGGGGAACAGGGTCCTGAGCCGAGCGGAAAGCAGAAGGTACTGACAATACGAACCTTGTTCATCTTCATGCAGGTGCCAAAGTCCGCCAGCTTCAAGTGGCCCGTCTTGTCCAACAGCATGTTGTCAGGTTTCACATCCCTGTTAGACAGACAAAGGGACATTCTCATTTCCAGTCACCTGACACACTGGTAGGTGTGGGCTGCATACCTCGTGTGCATGCTGTGTGCAGGTCAGGAGGCGTGTTTCCCACATTGCGCCCACTCTCCTATACCCTGCTGAAGTCACTCCAAATGTCCAGGAGCAGAATTAGGAAAATTACCGAGATGCAGATTCAAGCAGGACTACTGCAACCGAGGGGCTGCGTGTTCAGAGAACTGGAGGACGTAACCTGAACATAACACTAGGCCTGAGCTCCTAGAGATTTAGCTTCATGCTAACCGGAGCGGCATACGCAGGCACTGTTTGTTAGCCACATTAGCCTCGAGCTAACGAAACCGGGGAAGTCATCCTCGGGCACCAGGCACACGTCTTGTCTGACCAAGACACCATCTGAACGTGACCGTCTGAGCTACGGCTGTGAAATCCCCAGAGCACTGTGAGGTGACATTAGGGCTGATCATTACGGACCTGTGGATGAAGCCCATGGCGTGGATTCCGTCCAGGGCCAGCACCACCTCGGCTGTGTAGAACCGAGCCCATTTCTCCGGGACGTCGTAGTTACTCATCAGATTGACCAGGTCACCGCCCGGCATGTACTCCATCACCATGTAGAGGTAGCGGTCGTCCTGGAACGCATAGAAGAGCTGCGGAGCAGGAGAAGGACAAAACTGGTTAACCAGGCACGAGCGGAAACAAGTCAACACATCCTCCACCGAACCCTCTGAGGGACTCGGTTTCCAGGTCGACCACCGAACGCTGGTGGACTTCCCCTCTACCCAGGTTAACACTGGCCAGTGCTGTGCTGCAGCCCAACAGGAGGGCAGCTGTAGAGTCTGGAGGACTGAACGCCGTACCTGCACCACCCATGAGCTGTTGGCGAAGGCCATAATGTCCCTCTCCTCCCAGAAGAAAGCCGAGTCCGACCGCTTTATCATCTCGAATTTGCTGAGGAGCTTCATGGCGTAAACCTTACTGGTAGCTTTGTGCCTCACCTAAACACAGAGAGAGAGAACAGGGGGATTCAGAAACACTGCAGCTCCATCAGGGAATCACATAACCACCACCCAGCCCATAAACACATAACAGGGACACGCTGGAACCCTACTGCCACTTCAGCATCCTGAACCACAAGTCGGTACTACAGGGGAGCAAGAGCGAGAGTAACAGAGACGTCCCGTCCTGCAGGCGTCCCGTTCTTCTATTTGGTGGATCTGTAGGAGTCCCGTTCTTCTATTTGGTGGATCTGTAGGAGTCCCGTTCTTCTATTTGGTGGATCTGTAGGAGTCCCGTTCTTCTATTTGGCGGACCTGTAGGCGTCCCGTTCTTCTACTTGGTGGACCTGTAGGAGTCCCGTTCTTCTATTTGGTGGATCTGTAGGCGTCCCGTTCTTCTATTTGGTGGACCTGTAGGCGTCCCGTTCTTCTATTTGGTGGACCTGTAGGAGTCCCGTTCTTCTATTTGGTGGACCTGTAGGCGTCCCGTTCTTCTATTTGGTGGACCTGTAGGCGTCCCGTTCTTCTATTTGGTGGACCTGTAGGCGTCCCGTTCTACTATTTGGTGGACCTGTAGGCGTCCCGTTCTTCTATTTGGTGGACCTGTAGGCGTCCCGTTCTTCTATTTGGTGGACCTGTAGGCGTCCCGTTCTTCTATTTGGTGGACCTGTAGGCGTCCCGTTCTACTATTTGGTGGATCTGTAGGCGTCCCGTTCTACTATTTGGTGGATCTGTAGGCGTCCCGTTCTTCTATTTGGTGGACCTGTAGGCGTCCCGTTCTACTATTTGGTGGATCTGTAGGCGTCCCGTTCTTCTATTTGGCGGATCTGTAGGCGTCCCGTTCTTCTATTTGGCGGATCTGTAGGCGTCCCGTTCTACTATTTGGTGGATCTGTAGGCGTCCCGTTCTACTATTTGGTGGATCTGTAGGCGTCCCGTTCTACTATTTGGTGGATCTGTAGGCGTCCCGTTCTTCTATTTGGCGGATCTGTAGGCGTCCCGTTCTTCTATTTGGTGGACCTGTAGGCGTCCCGTTCTTCTATTTGGCGGATCTGTAGGCGTCCCGTTCTTCTATTTGGCGGACCTGTAGGCGTCCCGTTCTTCTATTTGGTGGACCTGTAGGCGTCCCGTTCTTCTATTTGGCGGATCTGTAGGCGTCCCGTTCTTCTATTTGGCGGATCTGTAGGCGTCCCGTTCTACTATTTGGTGGACCTGTAGGCGTCCCGTTCTTCTATTTGGTGGACCTGTAGGCGTCCCGTTCTTCTATTTGGTGGATCTGTAGGCGTCCCGTTCTACTATTTGGTGGACCTGTAGGCGTCCCGTTCTTCTATTTGGCGGATCTGTAGGCGTCCCGTTCTTCTATTTGGCGGATCTGTAGGCGTCCCGTTCTTCTATTTGGTGGATCTGTAGGCGTCCCGTTCTTCTATTTGGTGGACCTGTAGGCATCCCGTTCTTCTGTTTGGTGGATCTGTAGGCGTCCCGTTCTTCTATTTGGTGGATCTGTAGGCGTCCCGTTCTACTATTTGGTGGATCTGTAGGCGTCCCGTTCTACTATTTGGTGGATCTGTAGGCGTCCCGTTCTACTATTTGGTGGACCTGTAGGCGTCCCGTTCTTCTATTTGGTGGATCTGTAGGCGTCCCGTTCTTCTATTTGGTGGATCTGTAGGCGTCCCGTTCTTCTATTTGGTGGATCTGTAGGCGTCCCGTTCTTCTGTTTGGCGGACCTGTAGGCGTCCCGTTCTTCTATTTGGCGGATCTGTAGGCGTCCCGTTCTTCTATTTGGCGGACCTGTAGGCGTCCCGTTCTTCTATTTGGTGGATCTGTAGGCGTCCCGTTCTTCTATTTGGTGGATCTGTAGGCGTCCCGTTCTTCTATTTGGTGGACCTGTAGGCGTCCCGTTCTTCTATTTGGTGGACCTGTAGGCGTCCCGTTCTTCTATTTGGTGGACCTGTAGGCGTCCCGTTCTTCTAATTTGGTGGACCTGTAGGCGTCCCGTTCTTCTATTTGGTGGACCTGTAGGCGACCCGTTCTTCTATTTGGCGGACCTGTAGGCGTCCCGTTCTTCTATTTGGCGGATCTGTAGGCGTCCCGTTCTACTATTTGGCGGACCTGCAGGCGTCCCGTTCTTCTATTTGGCGGACCTGTAGGCGTCCCGTTCTTCTATTTGGCGGACCTGTAGGCGTCCCGTTCTTCTATTTGGCGGACCTGTAGGCGTCCCGTTCTTCTATTTGGCGGACCTGTAGGCGTCCCGTTCTTCTATTTGGCGGATCTGTAGGCGTCCCGTTCTTCTATTTGGTGGACCTGTAGGCGTCCCGTTCTTCTATTTGGTGGACCTGTAGGCGTCCCGTTCTTCTATTTGGTGGACCTGTAGGCGTCCCGTTCTTCTATTTGGTGGACCTGTAGGCGTCCCGTTCTTCTATTTGGTGGACCTGTAGGCGTCCCGTTCTTCTATTTGGTGGATCTGTAGGCGACCCATTTTCTGGTTGGGTTAAAGAGCTGGTCTGCGTGACGTTTTAAAAGGCCGAGCTATTAAAACCAGTTCACGCTCCTGGATTTTATCACTGGTAGTCAAACTGAACGCCATGAACCAGACTGACCACACGCACAATCTAGGACCGGGACATGGACTTGGGTTGGAGCCCTCGGTGCTACAGTTTCACTTTTTATTCCAAAATAAAGCACTCAAATTACCCAACACAGCAGGACAGCTGTCCTAAATGTGAGGGAGATCAGGATCAGATTAATCTGAGTGACTTAATCTCACCAGCTGTACTTCTCCAAACGCTCCTCTGCCGATGACTTTAACCACCTCATAGTCCTCAGCTTTCATACGCAGATCCCGTATTTTACTGATTGTGTCCTTATCTGGGGGGAGAGAGAGAGAGAGAGAGAGAGAGAG
The DNA here is from genome assembly GCA_024036415.1 of Prochilodus magdalenae. Classification (NCBI taxonomy): domain Eukaryota; kingdom Metazoa; phylum Chordata; class Actinopteri; order Characiformes; family Prochilodontidae; genus Prochilodus; species Prochilodus magdalenae. The sequence goes on from JAMWET010006039.1 coordinate 213,843, forward strand.
AGAGAGAGAGAGATACAGAGAGAGAGAGAGATACAGAGAAAGAGAGAGATACAGAGAGAGAGAGAGAGAGAGAGAGAGAGAGAGAGAGAGAGAGAGAGAGAGAGAGAGAGAGAGATACAGAGAAAGAGAGAGAGAGATTGATTATGACTTCAGTCTATAGTAATATCACTGTATGACGACAGGTTACATGTGTTTACATTTTAGGAGGTATAACAACACATCCCATTTCATAGAGGGAAGACCACCGACTGCCACCCCACCCCACTCTCAAACCTGGGACTCAAAAGCTCATAACCCCCCGATATTTCTACACCAGTCATAATGCATACTCATAATCCATAATCCACCTTCTATTTTCCAGCCTCTCCCAATTAAATACCTTCCATTCAGACGGTTATATGTAAATGAGCCCTGTTTTTATTGGCTGCCTCACCCCGGAAGCAGGCCAGGGGAAAACTCCATACCACCTCCGCCGGCAGAGCTGGTCTGCTCTGGGAGGGATGAACAGATGGACATCAAACGTGACATCATGCGAACCGTGAACTCAAAACAGGCCGAGTGTCCATATATGGAGGGTACGGCGAGAGTGAACGGCACGCTAGTACCCACAACGTTTACACATCACATCCAACTCTATTACCTGAACCTGAGAGCTACACCTGAAGCACAGCGGGTGGAGGGGAGGGGCTTTATTTACCCCCAACCGTTCGCTCGCTTCCACGAGTTCATTAGTGCCTGATTACTCAACACTACAGAAACGATCTCCGTCCAAACGTCAACAATGCAGTCCTCCCCGGCGAAACCACACCAGCGGACGTTACCAAGGAGACCGCTCCTCCATTAAGGTCAGTAACCCGGTCTAATGGAGGGGACGTTTGATCTCAGCCCACTGAGCCGCTCCTTCAGGGCTTCTCTGGGACCGCATTCTCCGCTGGGTCACTGCCAGCTGTGGCTTTCTCCCCGAGGCCAAGTCCTCCTCAATAAACCTTTCATTCACGCCGGCTGCGGCGCTACATCCAGCCTTCCGCGGCACGCTCCATTAACAAGCGCGTACAGGAAGCCGCTAGAGCAGCCCCCGCTGCGGGGGGATACAATACAGGACACTATAGGGCCTGGCACTAGGGCCTCCCGACTAAGCTACTGCTAATGGAGGCTCCAGGTGGGCTATTATACCCGCTCACCATAAGCATCCCTCACTCATCAAGCACACCGGATACCCACACCTGCCCAGGAATTTAACATTCCTTGATCCACAGGGTCACCTATGTACCTAGACGGCATTCCCATCACAGCGCAGTGGCCACCCACGGGTGCTTAACGATGGTGACCGTCAACGTGCGGCTAGAGCTGTCCTTGTGAACAGACATGCAAACCTGGCAGAGACCACAGCCACACGCGGTGCAGGAGCTCCACACACATATCCCACAGGTCAGTGCAGCTTTCATCAGCTTCCAAGGGAGCGGAGGACCCACCGGAGTGTCTCTGTTAGCACCACCACACCGGACACAGCGCCTCTCCTGGGTTCATGAGCCGGCTAACCGGACCCTAGAGGACTGGCCACATGCAACATGGTCTGATGAGTCACGGTGCCAGTACTTTCAGGCTGACGGTGGGGTTCGTGTGTGGGCCCGACTCCATGAAGCCATGGAATCCATTTGCCAACAAGGCTCTTAGCAGGCTGGTGGTGGTTCCATACTGGTGTGGGCCGTGTTCTCATGGCGTGTCCACGCGGTACCGCCCAGTGCCGAGTACAGTGACCTATGGCAGCCCTTCATGGACTTCATGTGCCCCCAGCACTGATGGGCTATTCCAGCAGGACAGCGCACTGTGCCATCAGGCCCAGAACTGGCTCCAGGAGGATTATGGAGAGTTCTGACGAACGGTGTGGCCTGCAAGTTCACCTGCCATGAGCCCAATCCAGACGTTCCCCTACCATGCCCAGTCCAAACTCCTTGCCGTGAGCACGCTGACACAGTGTACAGTTAAAATTCCAGGACTTGTACTGGACAAGCGTCTTCCTGTGCAGTGGGGCCAGATGTGGTGGACGCCATCCCTGGAACAAATCCGAGGAGAGCTTCCAAAAATGCATGGGATGGATTATCACAGGACACCATCAGGAACCTCCACAGCTCCATACCGAGACGTCTGGCGTGTTGGGTTAGCGAACACGGCGGCCCGACTCCGCCATACTGAGAGACAGACTTCTGTATGTGTAGCTCAATAAATATTGATCATATCAGTCTAAACTTATCATCAGTTATTGATCCTGGTCACCTTTATCTTCCTTCCCAACACCACCGCACTCCCACACCTCCTTCCACACCTCCTTCTGGGCAGCGTTCAAACTGTGGGAGCTACAGCAGATCAACATCAGCCATGTGTAGCTACCTTACAGGGTCTACCAGGAGCGGTAGTTACTTCCCATGTGGAGCCTCTGCACTGTGGGTTTGACGGCACCATGACTCCAGATCCGGAACACAGCGGCCCAACAGAGGCGAGAAGGAAGCCCCTCGGAGCGGGCCAGCGCCGGCTGTACACTCACAGTTTATGAAAACGTTTATGGACCACAGACCACGTGCTAAGAACGACCAACATTCATGGAACTCCGGTTCTCGGATGCTGACCCCGTCGTCGCTGCGGTGGACGCTTCTCGTGGCACTGCTAGCCCACATACTGTAGTGGCTTTATTAAACTCATCTGCTCTCCTGTCTTTCTGACGGAACAGATTTTCTCCATAGGCATTTCCTCACCTAACAATAACAACAACCAGCGGCGCAGCCCCAGCGCCTTTATCTCAGCAACAGCTGGGCCTCGTTGAGGCCGAGATAACACCCAGCCAAATTTGGTCATCACGCAGCAGGTCTGACTCTCCTTCTCCCATTTAACAGATCACAACGGGCACGCTGAGGCAGGAGGGCGAGAGGGGGCGTGAAGGCATCCCAGCTCCGCTCAGCCCGGCTAAAAATACCGAGCTCTTAAAGGAGAGTCATTAGAACCGGGCTGAATCCAGCTGTTGTGAACGGAGCTGGCAGCCGGAGCAGATTCCACACCGACTGACAGCAGATCTGAGCTCCGGAGCACCGCAGTGTGCCGCTTGGCTAGCTTCAGTCCGTCTGAGCCTGCTGTGGACGACGACTAGAGGACGTGCTCGCACAGTAAGGCACAGAAACGCCATGCCTGGAAGACGACGGGAACGCGGGACGTGACATCACGCACAACGCCAGCGCAACCACCGTACCTCCTGAGCGTGCTTTCAGTGAGCACCAAAATAAGCCCCCAGGACAAATAAACGTCCCCCTCTGATGTCCCGGGGGGTTTCACCATGTGGAAACGGGCTCTTTGGTTGAGCCGCTGGACAGCCAGGTCCTGCCCGGTCCAGTCACAGCTGTTACTGGAGCAGGTGGTGTTAGGTAATGAGGCCATGAACACAGACTAAACACTGCTCCCCACACTGGCAGAGCGAGGGTCCTCACCCCCGTCCACCACATCCACCTTTCTCCTGGAGCCTGTTTCAGCAGGACCGGTCACGGGACAACCTCCCCGTTACCTGCTGTGTCTGCTGAAGCGAGATGGGAGATGCACGTGCTCTCTGCTCAGAAAGCTAACGCTACGCTAATCAGGTTCTACCGTGTGCTAGTTCGTCTCACCGGCTGGAAGCTCGTAGTGTTTGAAGTGTGGTTTGGTATTGCTTGGTATAGGTTGGCAGTTTGCAGGGTGGTGTGGTGGTAGTTTACAGTGTGGTGTGGTATTGCTTGGTATAGGTCGGTAGTTTGCAGGGCGGTGTGGTGGTAGTTTGCGGCGCGGTTTGGTATTACTTGGTACAGGTCTGTAGTTTACAGTGTGGTGTGGTATTGCTTGGTATAGGTCGGTAGTTTACAGTGTGGTGTGGTATTACTTGGTACAGGGCTGTAGTTTGCAGTGCGTTTGGTATTGCTTGGTATAGGTTGGTAGTTCGCAGTGTGGTGTGGTATTGCTTGGCACAGGTTGGTAGTTTGCAGTGTGGTGTAGTATTGTTTGGTACAGGTTGGTAGTTTGCAGTGTGGTGTGGTATTGTTTGGTACAGGTTGGTAGTTTGCAGTGTGGTGTGGTATTGCTTGGTATAGGTTGGTAGTTTGCAGAGTGGTTTGGTATTACTTGGTATAGGGCTGTAGTTTGCAGTGCGTTTGGTATTGCTTGGTATAGGTTGGTAGTTTGCAGTGCATTTGGTATTGCTTGGTATAGGTTGGTTGTTTGCAGTGTGGTGTGGTATTGCTTGGTACAGGTTGGTAGTTTGCAGTGTGGTGTGGTATCGCTTGGTACAGGTCGGTAGTTTACAGTGTGGTTTGGTGGTAGTTTACAGTGTGGTTTGGTATTACTTGGTATAGGTTGGTAGTGTGCAGTGTGGTTTGGTGGTAGTTTACAGTGTGGTGTGGTATTACTTGGTACAGGTCTGTAGTTTGCAGTGTGGTGTGGTGGTAGTTTACAGTGTGGTGTGGTATTACTTGGTACAGGTCTGTAGTTTACAGTGTGGTGTGGTATTACTTGGTACAGGTCTGTAGTTTACAGTGTGGTTTGGTGGTAGTTTACAGTGTGGTGTGGTATTACTTGGTACAGGTCTGTAGTTTGCAGTGTGGTTTGGTGGTAGTTTACAGTGTGGTGTGGTATTACTTGGTACAGGTCTGTAGTTTACAGTGTGGTGTGGTATTACTTGGTACAGGTCTGTAGTTTACAGTGTGGTGTGGTATTACTTGGTACAGGTCGGTAGTTTGCAGTGTGGTTTGGTGGTAGTTTACAGTGTGGTGTGGTATTACTTGGTACAGGTCGGTAGTTTGCAGTGTGGTTGGCCGTCCATGGTATATCTCAGGTGTTTATGGTGTGGTAGTTCCTGAAATGACTTTACTGTTTGGTATTTTTGGTGGGTAGTTTCATAGTTCGTGGTATAGCGTAGTTGTTGGTATGTCCTGGTAGTTGCCGAGGTGCAGTCTGGTAGTTGTGTGTACGGTAGGGCGTAGTTACGTAATCTCTGATGGATTTGTTTGTGTGGTTTCTAAGACATACTGTATAATCTGTAAACACGGTCGGACTGACTATGCTGAACCACAAAACTGACAGTCTGCCAACACAGGGCTTCAAATGCAGAGTGGAATCCAGTTTGGTGGGGCAGAGAAAACTCAAAACATGTGTCATCCAGGGGATCATCTTCAGATTTAGTGTGGGCATTAATAGAGAACTAGCAGTGCCAGTGCTCGGCGGGTGGAGGTCTTTCTGCGGTGGGTAAGGAGAGTATAATACGCTGGGTGAACCGTTAGAGGCACCGCTGGAACGCTGGCACTCTGGGTAATAACGTTTTGGCAAACTGCAGGCCTCTCTGCAGCACTGCGGGCGTTTCAACGTGGCAGCGTTCAGGGCAGATGGGAGTTCCCCCCGAGGCTGAAAGAGCTTAGTAAAGGAACAGAAGGAAACTGACTCGAGCTGGGCGTGGCCCACCTCTACAGATCCTTCAGTGGTCAGGATATCAAAACGGCCCGGAACACGACAGATCCTACCCGGACCTGCTCAGCAGAACCGTCTCCTTTAGCCTGGGGTAGACTTCAGTTAGGGACACACTGTAATCTATTTTGGGGGTCTGCCCAACTGACTTTTCCTGTTTGTGTCTGTCTGTTTAACCACCATCAGGTACGACATCCGAAACACTGATTTAACCCAGTGAGAGAGAACGTGTGAAACCGTCTCTAATCCTGCAGAGCGGAAGGAGAAGACGCTGCTGGCTTCCTCAGTGATCAACACCTCTGTGAAAACCTCGACTCTGAAATGTTTAGGACAAACAGGAAGCTCCTGTACGTCTACAGAGGACGCACGATAACACTGAGCTCCTGTATCAGTCGAACTGTCCGTTACACAGCACCTGCACAAGGTGCTAATCTAGAACCGCTCTAGAACAGCTGTGAACTATTCCATAACCAATGCAACTTACTCATCCGCTACTCTACGTTTCAGCAACTGGTACATGTTTCATAGCAACCACTATGAATTTTACTGTTACTAACAAATTACTTACTAATTATTACAAGAGAAATATGAGTTATTTAAAATCCATTCCATTATTATTCATAATTATTCACAGGTTACCTAGTGCCACTGCAAACTGCCCAGTAACCAGTATGAATTACCGAGTTACATTACGAACTGCTCAGTAACCAGTATGATTTACCGAGTTACATTACGAACTGCTCAGTAACCAGTATGATTTACCGAGTTACATTACGAACTGCTCAGTAACCAGTATGATTTACCGAGTTACATTACGAACTGCTCAGTAACCAGTATGATTTACCGAGTTACATTACGAACTGCTCAGTGACCAGTATGAATTACTGAGTGAGGATTATAGACCGCCCAGTAACCCTCACTCAGTAACCAGTATGAATTACCGAGTTACATTACGAACTGCTCAGTAACCAGTATGAATTACTGAGTGAGAATTGCAGACTGATAAGTAACCACTATGAATTACTGAGTAACATTACAAACTGCTTAGTGTCCAGTATGAATTACTGAGTGAGGATTACGGACTGCTAAGTAACCAGTATGAATTACTGTGTGAGGATTACGGACTGCTAAGTAACCAGTATGAATTACTGTGTGAGGATTACGGACCGCTCAGTAACCAGTATGAATTACTGTGTGAGGATTACGGGCCGCTCAGTAACCAGTATGAATTACTGTGTGAGGATTACGGACTGCTAAGTAACCAGTATGAATTACTGTGTGAGGATTACGGACTGCTAAGTAACCAGTATGAATTACTGAGTGAGGATTACGGACTGCTAAGTAACCAGTATGAATTACTGTGTGAGGATTACGGACCGCTCAGTAACCAGTATGAATTACTGTGTGAGGATTACGGGCCGCTCAGTAACCAGTATGAATTACTGTGTGAGGATTACGGACTGCTAAGTAACCAGTATGAATTACTGTGTGAGGATTACGGACTACTAAGTAACCAGTATGAATTACTGTGTGAGGATTACGGACCGCTCAGTAACTAGTATGAATTACTGTGTGAGGATTACGGACCACTAAGTAACCAGTATGAATTACTGTGTGAGGATTACGGACCGCTCAGTAACTAGTATGAATTACTGTGTGAGGATTACGGACTACTAAGTAACCAGTATGAATTACTGAGTGAGGATTACGGACTGCTAAGTAACCAGTATGAATTACTGTGTGAGGATTACGGACCGCTCAGTAACCAGTATGAATTACTGTGTGAGGATTACGGACCGCTCAGTAACTAGTATGAATTACTGTGTGAGGATTACGGACTACTAAGTAACCAGTATGAATTACTGTGTGAGGATTACGGACCGCTCAGTAACTAGTATGAATTACTGTGTGAGGATTACGGACTACTAAGTAACCAGTATGAATTACTGTGTGAGGATTACGGGCCGCTCAGTAACCAGTATGAATTACTGTGTGAGGATTACGGACCGCTCAGTAACCAGTATAAATTACTGAGTGAGGATTACGGACCGCTCAGTAACCAGTATGAATTACTGTGTGAGGATTACGGACCGCTCAGTAACCAGTATGAATTACTGTGTGAGGATTACGGGCCGCTCAGTAACCAGTATGAATTACTGTGTGAGGATTACGGGCCACTCAGTAACCAGTATGAATTACTGTGTGAGGATTATAGACTGCTCAGTAACCAGTATGAATTACTGAGTGAGGATTACAGGCCGCTCAGTAACCAGTATGTATTACTGTGTGAGGATTACGAAGAGCAGCAGCTAACTGTTAATCACAGTACAATAGCAGCTCACTACAGTCAGCGTTCCAACCACATCTAACCATGACTACAACGACACGGCGTGTGTATTTATGGGCTGGGTCATATACACCTACACCAGACCCACTCTCAAAAACACAGTCAGCGGTTACACTGACCTTTGACCCCGAGACTGGCGCTCTGCTGCAGGCTGTCTGCAGGCTGCTGATTATCAGGTGCTGAAGGTTAAACCCGTCAGAGCACTCACTGAGCCCAGACTGCAGCCCTGAGTCATCCTGAGATACAGAAACACCTCACACACCCGCACACAGCTCCCAGCACCCCCCCGCCTAACGGACGGCCTGAGGGAGCATGTGGGGGACCATGTGGGTCAGCCAGCCTCGCAGGCCTGAGAGCTCCTTTGTTGAGGGAGCTCTGAACAGCAGACACAATGGGGTCCCGGTCCGACGGAGAGCAGTGACCCAAAAAGTAAATCCCTCCTCCCTGAACCCCACCTCTACTGCACCTCCCGACCAATTCGTCTGCACTCTCCATGCAAGCCAGCTCATTTACTCCCTCACTGTCTCAACAGGAGTCTCTTACGGTCCCCCCAACTAGAACAGGACCTAGAACCTCGGACCCCAACAGACACTACACAGAGCTCATATCACTGCAGGTCTAAAGAGCTGCACCGGCTGCCTGGATCAGGTAGAACACAGTTCTGCTGCTGGTGTATGAAGCTCTAGATAATCTAGAACCTGCTCACATCACAGAGCCTCCCTTAGATCTTAGATCTACAGACACGGACCTTCTGTACACCTGCAGTACAGGAACCGTGGAGGGACTCGGTTACTCTGCTTCTAAACTGTGGAGCTCAGCTCAGCTTCTGTTAGACAGTTCAGCTCAGAGCTCACTCTGACACACACCTGAACACGCCTCTCACCAACACCTGAACACACAACTCTAACACACACCTGAACACATCCCTCTATAATTCAGACCTCGCTCTAATACACACCTGAACACATCCCTCTATAATTCAGACCTCGCTCTAATACACACCTGAACACATCCCTCTATAATTCAGACCTCGCTCTAATACACACCTGAACACATCCCTCTATAATTCAGAGCTCACTCTGACACATACCTGAACACGCCTCTCGCCAACACCTGAACACACAACTCTAATACACACCTGAACAAATCACTCTATAATTCAGACCTCGCTCTAATACACACCTGAACACATCCCTCTATAATTCAGACCTCGCTCTAATACACACCTGAACACATCCCTCTATAATTCAGACCTCGCTCTAATACACACCTGAACACAGCTCTGTTAACTCAGACCTCCCTCTAATACACACCTGAACACATCCCTCTATAATTCAGAGCTCGCTCTAATACAGACCTGAACACGCCTCTCACCAACACCTAAACACAGCTCTCTAACTCAGAGCTCACTATAATAAACACCTGAACACATCCCTCTATAATTCAGAGCTCGCTCTAATACACACCTGAACACACCTCTCACCAACACCTGAACACACAACTCTAATACACACCTGAACACATCCCTCTATAATTCAGACCTCGCTCTAATACACACCTGAACACATCCCTCTATAATTCAGAGCTTGCTCTAATACACACCTGAACAAGTCCGTCACCAACACCTGAACACACAACTCTAACACACACCTGAACACATCCCTCTATAATTCAGAGCTCGCTCTAATACACACCTGAACACATCCCTCTATAATTCAGAGCTCGCTCTAATACACACCTGAACACAGCTCTGTTATATCAGACCTCCCTCTAATACACACCTGAACACATCCCTCTATAATTCAGACCTCGCTCTAATACACACCTGAACAAGTCCGTCACCAACACCTGAACACACAACTCTTAACTCAGAGCTCACTCCAATACACACCTGAACAAGCCTCTCACCAACACCTGAACACACAACTCTAACACACACCTGAACAAATCCCTCTATAATTCAGAGCTCGCTCTAATACACACCTGAACACATCCCTCTATAATTCAGACCTCGCTCTAATACACACCTGAACACATCCCTCTATAATTCAGACCTCGCTCTAATACACACCTGAACACATCCCTCTATAATTCAGACCTCGCTCTAATACACACCTGAACAAGTCCGTCACCAACACCTGAACACACAACTCTTAACTCAGAGCTCACTCCAATACACACCTGAACACGCCTCTCACCAACACCTGAACACACAACTCTAACACACACCTGAACAAATCCCTCTATAATTCAGACCTCGCTCTAATACACACCTGAACACAGCTCTGTTAACTCAGACCTCCCTCTAATACACACCTGAACACAACTCTAACTCAGAGCTCACTCTAATACACACCTGAACACAGCTCTCTATAGCGTAGAGCTCACTCTAACACACACCTGAACACACATCTCTAACTCAGAGCTCACTCTAATACACACCTGAACACACATCGCTAACTCAGAGCTCACTCTAATACACACCTGAACATATCCCTCTATAACTCAACCTCGCTCCAATACACACCTGAACACGCCTCTCACAACACCTGAACACACATCTCCAAGGCAAAGCTCACTCTAATACACACCTGAACACAGCTATGTTAACTCAAACCTCACTCTAATACACACCTGAACACGCCTCTCACCAACACCTGAACACACATCTCTAGATCAGAGCTCACTCTAATACACACCTGAACATGCCTCTCACCAACACCTAAACACAGCTCTCTAGCTCAGAGTTCACTCTAATACACACCTGAACAAGTCTGTCACCAACACCTGAACGCACATCTCTAGCTCAGAGCTCACTCCAATACACACCTGAACACGCCTCTCACCAACATCTGAACACACATCTCTAACTTGAAGCTCACTCTAATACACACCTGAACACGCCTTTCACCAACACCTGAACACACATCTCTAGATCAGAGCTCACTCTAATACACACCTGAACACGCCTCTCACCAACACCTAAACACACATCTCTAACTTGAAGCTCACTCTAATACACACCTGAACACGCCTCTCACCAACACCTAAACACACATCTCTATATAACACCTCTACTCACTCTTATTTTAACACTCCTCTTAATTTTCAATGGGCTATTTTTAAACAGCCTCAAATTTTTAAACTATACAGTACTCTGTTTAAATCATACTCTAAGTACTCAATAATACTCCATAACCTTACACAATATTCAGATTCTCAAACAGCAGTCATTTTAAACAATGCTCTAATCATTAAACATTACTCCAATCGTTAAATAATACTCCTTATAATCAATAACAATAATCTTCTAAAAGTTTTTTTTTTTACAAATACTTTTCTTTATAGAGTGAGGAGTTTCCATGGTACGAGCCCGTTAAGCTGGAACAGCCTGAACATCACCGAGCGGTTTTTAATTTGAATTAGTAAAACACTTACAGAACTAATAAAGTTTATAATAATCATATTAATTATCATGTTTTCATCATTTTTAATAGCACTGAAACAACCTTCTAACAGACCACCCGCCGCCCTCCACTGCACCTCACCCGCCGCCCTCCACTGCACCTCACCCGCCGCCCTCCACTGCACCTCACCCTCCGCCCTCCACTGCACCTCACCCTCCACATAAACAGCCCAAACCCAGACTCACATCTGTTTAAGAAGTTGTCGATGCTTTTGTTCTTCCTCAATGCGGGGAAATCCAGGTCATAGACCAGAGCATCCAGACCGTCCTGCGAAACGAAACAGAGGAATAAACACAGTGAGGATGAAGCACCGTCTGATACGCCCACACGGAATATTTCAGATCCACACCATCATGCACAAGCTGGACCCACTCACGCCCGCACACACTGAGGGCAAAGCTGGACCCACTCATGCCCGCACACACTGAGGGAAAAGCTGGACCCACTCACGCCCGCACACACTGAGGGAAAAGCCGGACCCACTCATGCCCGCACACACTGAGGGAAAAGCTGGACCCACTCATGCCCGCACACACTGAGGGAAAAGCTGGACCCACTCATGCCCGCACACACTGAGGGAAAAGCCGGACCCACTCACGCCCGCACACACTGAGGGAAAAGCTGGACCCACTCATGCCCGCACACACTGAGGGAAAAGCTGGACCCACTCATGCCCGCACACACTGAGGGCAAAGCTGGACCCACTCATGCCCGCACACACTGAGGGAAAAGCTGGACCCACTCATGCCCGCACACACTGAGGGAAAAGCTGGACCCACTCATGCCCGCACACACTGAGGGAAAAGCTGGACCCACTCATGCCCGCACACACTGAGGGAAAAGCTGGACCCACTCATGCCCGCACACACTGAGGGCAAAGCTGGACCCACTCATGCCCGCACACACTGAGGGAAAATGTGGCTAAATGAGACAGAGGTTCCACTACTGCACACCGCTCATCTTCAGAGGACACAACCGTGACGCATGCTGACCAAACATGACTGAGCCTGAAAGCAGACAGGCCAGTACGAGGACCTCATCATTACGGATACGATTTCGAGCTGTAAGCTTTCCAGTGAAGACCGTCATGCAAACGTCACCTAACAGCACGACCAGCATCAGTCACCCCCTTCATCTGGATACCTTTATCTGTGGGTGCAGGTGTGTGTGCGCTTATGTATGTATATATAATTATATTTATATATTCGTGTGTGTATATATGTGTGTGTGCAGGTGTGTATATATAATGTGTGAGTGTGTGTATATATATATGTGTGTAGGTATGTGTATATGTGTGTGTGTGCGTGCAGGTGTGTATATATGTGTGTGTGTGTGTGTGTGTGTGTGCGTGCAGGTGTGTATATATATATATGTGTGTGTGTGTGTGTGTGTGTGTGTGTGTGTGTGCGTGCAGGTGTGTATATATGTGTGTGTGTGTGCGTGCAGGTGTGTATATATATGTGTGTGTGTGTGTGTGTGTGTGCGCGTGCAGGTGTGTATATATGTGTATGTGTGTGTGTGTGTGTGTGTGTATATATATAGGTGTGCATATATATGTGTGTGTGTGTGCGTGCAGGTGTGTATATATGTGTGTGTGTGTGTGTGTGCGTGCAGGTGTGTATATATGTGTGTGTGTGTGTGTGTGTGCGTGCAGGTGTGTATATATGTGTGTGTGTGTGCGTGCAGGTGTGTATATGTGTGTGTGTGTGTGTGTGTGTGCGTGCGTGTAGGTGTGTATATATGTGTGTGTGTGTGTGTGTGTGTAGGTATGTGTATACGTGTGTAAGTACGTGCGCATGTGTGTGCGCGGGTGTGTATATATGTGTGTGTGTGTCTAGATGTGAGCGTGTGTGTGTGTGTGTGTGTAGGTATATATGTGCGCGCGTGCGGGCGTGTGTGTGCAGGTGTGTATATATGTATGTGTGTGTGTCTAGGTGTGAGTGTAAGCGTATGTGCGCGCGTGCGGGTGTGTATATATGTGCGCGTGCGGGCGTGTGTGTGTGTGCGGGTGTGTATATATGTATATATGTATATATGTGTGTGTGTGCGGGTATGTGTGCAGGTGTGTATATATGTGTGCGTGTGCGGGCGTGTGTGCGGGTGTGTATATATGTGCGCGTGCGGGCGTGTGTGTGTGTGCGGGTGTGTATATATATATATATATATATATATGTATATATGTGTGTGTGTGTGCGGGTATGTGTGCAGGTGTGTATATATGTGTGTGTGTGCGGGTATGTGTGCAGGTGTGTATATATGTGCGCGTGCGGGCGTGTGTGTGCAGGTGTGTATATATGTGTGTGTGTGTGTGTGTGTGTGTGTGTGTGTGTGTGTATGTGTGTAGGTATGTATATGTGTGTGTGTGTGTGTGTGTCTAGGTGTGAGTGTAAGCGTGTGTGTGCGCGTGTGTGTGTGCGGGTGTGTATATATGTGCGCGTGCGGGTGTGTATATATGTGCGCGTGCGGGCGTGTGTGTGCAGGTGTGTATGTGCTTCACGGGTGTACATGGTGACTTCTGTCACTGTTTACTCTGAACATGCACATGACCCTCCCCGAGGACCGCAGAGACATCCGGCTCATCCTGCCACTATGACATTATGAAACTAGTGAAGAGCGTTTCCTGAAGAGACTGCAGAGTGACTGTGCAGCTGATGCTCGCTGCTGACTGGCTCCTGACCTGCCGCTAAATGAATGAGAGCCTATGTGGGTAAAAGGAACTGATTGGGTTTGAATGGGGGTGAAAATGAATGGGAGTCTATGGGAGGAACGAGGGATGGGGGACCAGAAGACAAACAGACATGTGGGGGTCAGACCAACATTGAATTTGTGCTCAGGGGTCTGCACTGAGATGGTGTACATAACGCTGAGTCTTTTCCATCCCCCGGATCAAACAGCTGTACACAGCACACCGTTCCCGATCAGACTGAACATCTGACCTGCAGGGCCGAGGCAGTGTTCAGAAAACATGCACCAGGAGCAGTAATAACACTACACAGCCCGATAACTACAGCGTCGCACAGTCGCTAATAATGACGCGGGTGGAGCTCTGTAAGGTGTAGCTACGTAATTCCACCCTCCATGGTGGTAAATAGGCTGGGACCGTATCACACACGCTCATGTGTCACACTGAACCTGGAGACGTAGCGAAACCAGCAAACAAAAAACAAACAAACTACATACAATATATATATATATACACACAGCTACAGCTAAGCTAACGTGGCAGCTAATCCTCCCCCATCAGTGCCTCCCAGCTCCACCTGCTGAGAGTCTGAACCAGTCCCTATCCTGCTACACCACATCTACTCCTGATGTAGACAGTACAGTACTCCTCCATACCTCCACCTCTAATATATATTTAGTGGTGTAGAAACTTTGATCTCTTTTTCTGCACAGTGTAAAAGCTCTAGCTCTCCTTTCAGGTTAGTGAATATTCATGATGGACCGACCAATAGAATCGCTCCAAACCTGCTTAGTAATAAACCCTGTTCTATCAGCTCCACTGCAGGGTAAGGAAGCTGCTCCACCCTCCTGTACAGCTCCACTCTGGAGGGGGTTAAGGTGGACTGGATAATTCCATGAGAGGATTTTAAGGTGGACTGTATAATTCTATGAGAGGGTTTTAAGGTGGACTGTATAATTCTTTGAGAGGGTTTTAAGGTGGACTGTATAATTCTATGAGAGGGTTTTAAGGTGGACTGTATAATTCTTTGAGAGGGTTTTAAGGTGGACTGTATAATTCTATGAGAGGGTTTTAAGGTGGACTGTATAATTCTATGAGAGGGTTTTAAGGTGGACTGTATAATTCTATGAGAGGGTTTTAAGGTGGACTGTATAATTCCATGAGAGGGTTTTAAGGTGGACTGTATAATTCTATGAGAGGGTTTTAAGGTGGACTGTATAATTCTATGAGAGGGTTTTAAGGTGGACTGTATGATTCTATTCTAGAGGGTTTTAAGGTGGACTGTATTAATTCTCATGAGAGGGGTTTTAAGGTGGACTGTATAATTCCACGAGAGGGTTTTAAGGTGGACTGTATAATTCCATTCTAGAGGCTTTTAAGGTGGACTGTATAATTCTATGAGAGGGTTTAAGGTGGACTGTATAATTCTATGAGAGGGTTTTAAGGTGGACTGTATAATTCTTTGAGAGGGTTTTAAGGTGGACTGTATAATTCTATGAGAGGGTTTTAAGGTGGACTGTATAATTCTATGAGAGGGTTTTAAGGTGGACTGTATAATTCAATGAGAGGGTTTTAAGGTGGACTGTATAATTCCATGAGAGGGTTTAAGGTGGACTGTATAATTCCATGAGAGGGTTTTAAGGTGGACTGTATAATTCTGAGAGGGGTTTTAAGGTGGACTGTATAATTCTATGAAAGGGTTGTAAGGTGGACTGTATAATTCCATGAGAGGGTTTTAAGGTGGACTGTATAATTCCATGAGAGGGTTTTAAGGTGGACTGTATAATTCCATGAGAGGGGTTTAAGGTGGACTGTATAATTCCATGAGAGGGTTTTAAGGTGGACTGTATAATTCCATGAGAGGGTTTTAAGGTGGACTGTATAATTCCATGAGAGGGTTTTAAGGTGGACTGTATAATTCTGAGTGCTCTTATATAGTTTTCACTTTTATGACGACACTTCTCGAGGCACCTCACACAAACCCCGTCAGCCCGTCACATCCAGACTGGCACACAGGAGCGGAAAGAACCAGTTAAAGGCCACAAAGCCGCAAGACGGCGACTCCAACTTGGCCGTGGCACAAGTGACATCAGCAGGATTTAGGCTAATCTGCGCTAATCCGGGACGTCTCTCGCTAATAGACCCTTCAGCCAGAGGAGCAGCAGGAGAGAGCTCCAGCAGGACACCGATACGCTCCGGCTATCGCTACAGCGAGCCTGGAGGAACACGGCACGTGTTCTACCACCAACACTCACACACCTCCACCACTCAGCCCACACAGAGGAGTGGTGAGGGGGAGCTCCACCGACTCCTCAACATTCAGAGTGTTCCCTCCACTGTAGAGAACCAGACCTGTTCCCAGTGGTGGTGAAGGTAACCAGGCGTCCCCCTCTAAAGGCTCCCTCACAGAAGGTTCCTACATGAGGTGGTTCTGAATACGCTGCCTGATGTCTGAGACGCTGTAGCGCCTGATAAAGCTCCGTATGGCTCGAATGCTTGAAGAACTCCTTCCAGCACACCAGGACTAGAATAAGTGAGCACCGGATTAGAGCATCACAGTCTGGGACACGGTCCAAGGATTACGATCAGGGGGGGAGAGGAGATCGACTACAGAGACAGCCTGGAGGAGACAGAGGGAGAGTGTTCAGAGGGGACCAGACAGAGAGGGGACCTCCAGAGAGGGGAGAGAGACACAGAGGGAGTGGACAGAGGGGGGGAGACCGAGGAGGAGACAGGGGGAGACAGGGGGAGACACAGGAATGGGATTCAGGGGTGTTCAGGGGGGAGACAGGGGGTAGAGACAAACCAGACCACATGAGAGCTTCCCAGACAGAGAGGGGGAGACAGAGGGGGAGACAGAGAGAGAGACAGAGGGGGAGACAGAGGGGGAGACAGAGAGAGAGAGAGAGAGGGGGAGAGAGACAGAGGGGGAGAGAGACAGAGGGGGAGAGAGACAGAGGGGGAGACAGAGGGGAGAGAGACAGAGGGGAGAGAGACAGAGGGGAGAGAGACAGAGGGGAGAGAGACAGAGAGGGGGAGACAGAGAGGGGGAGACAGAGAGGGGGAGACAGAGAGAGGGGGAGACAGAGAGAGGGGGAGACAGAGAGAGGGGGAGACAGAGAGAGGGGGAGACAGAGAGAGGGGGAGACAGAGGGGGAGACACAGAGGGGAGAGAGACAGAGAGAGAGACAGAGAGAGGGAGAAAGAGAGAGGGAGACAGAGGGAGAGAGGGAGCCGTGTCTGAGGAGGACCGGGTCAGTCCGGCCTGCAGGCGGCCAATCACACAGCGCTGCTCTCAGCATTGCAGCCCGTTTGCATAACTTCCTGCCCGGGCGCGGAGCGGAGCGGACGGCCACAGCCGCATTCCACAGCAGGACGGTACACGTCAGAGAGCTATTTTAAGAATGCGGCCAAACAAGCTTTCCACAGAGCTGGGAGTTGGTTCGGGGGGGACACAAGTGGGCTTTATTTTCGCCCCTCCTGAGTCAGGCCCTGTGTTTTTAGAAAGGGAGAGACAGGACGACGAACAAAGGCCGAAGAAAGTGAAGAGGAGGAGAGGGATGGAAAGGGGAAAAGAAGCGAGAGGAGAAAGAGAGAAACGGAGAAGGATGTGGAGCAGGCACAGGATTCCAGAGAGCAACCTCATGGGGGAAAACTGGAGGAAAAGTTCTGAAGTGGGGGGAACAGCACGGGCATGACGAAGGAGGAGAGGGGGCGATGACTTCGATCACGTCCTCCTGAAAGCACCAGTGAAACTCAAGAGTCAACTCTGCAGCACAAAAAAATATACACACACACACACACATATATATATATATATATATATATATATATATATATATATATATATATATAAAAATATATATATATATATATATATATATATATATATATATATATATATATATATATATATATATATAATTTTAAATAAATAAGTAAAAAAATAAATCAAATATATATTTTTAAAAATTAAATATAATTTAAAAATAAATTAAATATAATTTAAAAATAAATCAAATATAATTTTAAAACAAATAAAATGTAGACTCTTTTTCCTTTTTTAAATAAAACACAAAAAACTAAATAAAATTAGAAAAAAACATGTAAAATAAATAAAATACAAAATGAAAAAGAGCTTTGGTTGGTAAATAACATTTAGTTGATTCAGGTTTTTGTAAAACTAGCTTTTCTACAACTGTAGAAAAATGGTCTGTGATAGAGAACGATATAGCGACAGTACACGACTACATCACTAACGCTGGCGTTCAGGCAGCACCGTGCGGACGCCGGGTGTAGTGACCGGGGTACGGAGGAGAGAGGACGCCTGTTAGAGAAGAGCTGCTCCTAACCGGGGCTCTCCTGACGGGACGCTCCTAACGGGGCTCTCCTAACGGGGTGCTCCAAACGGGGACGCTCCTGACGGGGACGCTCCTGACAGGACGCTCCTAACGGGGGCGCCCCTGACGGGACGCTCCTAATGGGATCCTCCAACATCCCAGTACCCAGTTTTCTGCTGACCGTAAACCCAGGCCGTCACCATCCTGGTAGGCGAGCTGTAACTCCGCCAGAGCTCAGCATTCGCAGCTCCAGTCCTGAAGGAGGACCAAGATCGACAGAACGACCATGGGCCCTTCAGATACAGCCTCACACAGCCCTATCATAAGACCAGTGGACAAGACCCACATGACCCGCACATCCCTGAGCACGAACGAACATCCTCACACAGTTCCTGCAGATGGTGCGGTAGGGGTGGAGGTGGAGGGACACCATGTCTTCTGGACGTGTGACCACGGTGCCTCCACACACGGATTCGTTGGCTACGTGGGTTCCACGCTGTAGCCATGTAGGTTCTACGCTGTGGCCACACAGGCTCTGTGCTGTAGCCGCCATTGGGACAGACCATTCGTATAGGGTGGAGTCATTTGTGCTAACAGTGTTCTCTCTACCCCTGATTGGGCTCCACCCTCGGAAGTGGTACCCCCGAGTTTAAACCCATTAAGTCACATGACGTTGGTATCTGTGGTTCTATGACGCTCAAATCGGACGTGTTAATGCGGATGCTGGACTAGATATTAAGGACCTAACAGGGTTCCACGCCTAACCCCACCACACGGTAATGTAACTCAAGCCAGGCACCCAACACCAAGCTGCTGAACTGAAGATACTAGATTAGCACCCTTCGCTAGTCAACCTGCGACAACCACACACACCACCCACAGGAGATCTAACCGCTGATCTGAACCGGGCTGGCATTATGAATGAACCGCGCTGTTCATTTCTAGGAACATCGGACGGTTCACCGCACAAGTCCCAACATACCAAACGTCCTCACAACAGCAACTAACCACACCTGCTCGTGTCAGGAGACGTTCCTCAGGAGGTCAGATCCAAACCACCTGCATTAAAGAACCAGAAAGCCAAAGAACAAAACCAGGAGCCACAGAGAAAACAGGGCTCCTAACAACCACCCGGAAGACCTGGTAGACCCGCCAACACTGTCCCGCATCAGATAAACACCAGCTCCACTCCTGCTTCAGATCTCAGAACCTATCCATCCTTCTTCCACTGTGAGAGACACCTCCACACTATGGAGGTCCGAAAGGAGGTGTAGCTGTTCGAGAAGCTCCACACTGAGAAAAGGAGAGTCCAGACACAGCCAACACAGAAGCTCCTGCTGGTGTTCTAGGGTTAGACTAACTCTCCACCCCAGAATCTAGAACCTCAACACCGCTGACTGTGTTTTGGGGTTTTCTGGATGGAGAGAAGAGGCAGAAGATGCTGAATCAGACAAGACTGAACTGTGGAGGAGCGGACAGCGAGTCTCCTGAGCCATTTACAGGCCGCTTAGAACGTAAACGTGAGGTTCTGGGTTCTACACAGTTCTGTACGGTCTCTGTGACCGTGTCCATGAATGAGCAGTGCGCTGATGTTAAAGTGGTTTGACTAGTTTAGGCGTATTGTGCTCACTTCGTTCACTTCCTGAGTGTGGACAGTTCTACGTAAGGTTCAGTTTTGTGTAGGTGAATCCGAATAATCGATTATTCGCTCGAACAGAACCATGTAAGGTTCTCTTAGGAATAATTACAGGGGTACTAAAACAGAACAAAAGACTGGAGATTGTTGGTATACAGAACTAGGGCTGCGATTATTAATCGACTCGGTCGAATAAATCGATGACCAAACAATTTAGGACCTGATTTAACAGTCCACTGGCTGATGACATCACTTCCTGTGTTTCAGTGAAGACCTGCGGTTGTAGAATTTAGTTGGAATGGAGTGACAGCAGGTTGCCTGACGTTTTAATTTGGATTGTTTATTTATCCGACTGAATGAAAAACGTAGTTGTAGTTTAAATATATTTAATTTCCTGCTACTTTGCCAATTAATCGATTTATTCCGTTACATGAACAGATCGAAATTGAATTCATCTTTCCTTCTCGGCAGCGACTGAAATTTGGAATGAGCTGTTCACACTTACTGTCTTCAAAGTTAATGCATCAAGACAACAAACAAGCTACACAAGAGTTCACTGGAAATTTCGTGAATAATCGACTAATCGATTAATAACCAAATAACCGACTAATCGCTTTAACAGAACTACGTACGGTTCTCTCAGGAGCCATTTTAGCAGAATGAAAACAGAACAAAAGACTGGAGACTGGTATACAGAACTAGGCTGCACTTATTAACCAACTCTGCTGACTAAATCGATGACCAGATTAGTCGATTAATGGGTGATGTCATTTAGGTGGGTGAGGTCATCAAACTTTAAAATAGAATTTTTTCGATTGAAGAAAAACATGATATATTTTTCTTTGCTGCTACCTCACACGTACATGATGATGCCGATGTTGGCACCCACTGCGGCGGACGTGTGATCGTCGCACTTGAACTTTTATTCTGGCGTTAGTTTTACCTGAGCGAATCCGAATAATCGATTATTCGCTTTCATCAAAACAGTGGTTTGCTGCCGCCCCATGCAGAACTACACGAGCGGACATCAGCACGAAAGTGTGGTCCACTGAACCGCTTCCTAAAGAATCACCTCTGGGCAAGGCCAAGCTCGAGCGAAGCCTGAAGAGACCCTGTCCTCCTACCGGGAACGCGGCATCGCTCTCCTGCTCGGTCCGATCTCTCTTACTCTGAGCGCTCTTAAGACACGGGAGCGAACGCGATGGCGGAGTGTCCGCCTGAGTTCACGATTCAGTGGATGTCACCACCTCTTACTCTGAAGGGGTGGTGGACGTGTAGGAGTGAGCCACTGATGGAGGGCTTTAAGGCGGAGGAGGGGCTTCAGAAGAGGTCAATGTTCCACATGGCTGCTTGGATCTCATAATGGAGGTACCATGAGGTTCTCCAGAGCCGATTCGGCTCATCAAGTGACGTGGTACACGGTTCCGTGCTGCGGTTCTTAAGCACCTGTGAGTTACATGAATCAGAACCGGAACAGTTCGTACGTCATTAAGGCCGGTTTAGAACGCAGCACTGATGCAACAAGCAGTCAGCCAACGTCCCCAAGCCTGGAGCCGAGCTCCTGAGCCAACATCAGCCGTACAGACTCGGGATCCACAGCGGAGAATTCGCACTTCTGCGCCTTTAACGAGAACCCAGTCCGACAGCGGCAGGGACGTTCTCACAGGGAGGGGAAGAATGGCCTCCTTTGTGGCAGGCAGAAGATACTGGAGGCCTGCGGCATGATGCAGCGGCTCCGGTGGCTAAATTTGGTTGCAGCCGAGAGCGAGAGATGGTGATAGGGGAGGAGCTGTTCTCACTAAGGTCCTGTACTGACTGCTACATGACTAGAAAGTAAAAATGTGGTCATGCGGCACACGTGGAAACTCCAGCGCTCCGGACAGCTGGGAAAGTTCTTGTACGGATCGGCCTCTGTGTGGATTCAGTAATGACGACTGCCGTGGTTCGTGTGGCCGGCTGGAGCGGATTTTTCCAGCACACCTAATGGAACCTGGAACAAGTGTCCAGCTAGCCCCTCCTGAAGCACAGCAGCTCATATGCTAGCCCATGTCTCAGAACACTTAGCACACTGCTAATCCACACACAACTCTATCACCACTGTGTTAGCACCGGGAGAACTGATTAATCCCTCAACACTCATCATCAGTAGAACAGCTGCTCCCAGAAGGAGGTGTGGGAGTGCAGGTGTGTTGGGAAGGAAGATAACGGTGACCAGGATCAATAACTGATGATAAATTTAGACTGATATGATCAATATTTATTGAGCTACACATACAGAAGTCTGTCTCTCAGTATGGCGTCGGGCCGCTGTGTTCGCTAACCCAACACGCCAGACGTCTCGGTATGGAGCTGTAGAGGTTCCTGATGGAGTCCTGTGATAATCCATCCCATGCAGCTTGAACATCCTCACACAGTTCCTGCAGATGGTGCGGTAGGGGTGGAGGTGGAGGGACACCAGGCCTTCTGGCTGTGTGACGCGTGACAACAAACCTCCTCTTGCCTCCACACACGGATTCGTTGGGCGTCTCCACCAAGACTAAAGCGGGACTCGTCACTGAAGATGACCCGCTGCCATTCTGAGTCACTCCATGACAGTCTGGTACGACACCACTGCAGTGTTTGGTGACGGTGACGTGGTGTTAAGGACAGTCGTGGTAACGGTCTGTGTGCATGTAGTCCTGCGTGGTGCAGCCGTCTGCTGATGGTGCTGCACTAACAGGAGGACTCGTGGAGGACACCACTGCTCGCTGGAGGTCTGTTATGGTGGCTGCTGGGTCAGTCAGATCACCGGCTTTCTCAAGTCCTGTACAGTCACCACCAGCCCCTGCCTCCAGAGCCTTGGAGATCGTGGTCTTGTCTGATGCAGCTGGCTGAGCATTCACTCTGACTCATGCTAAGCTAACGCTATCCTCAAAAGACCGTTGTTCCAATGGTTCCTGAAAACCCAGAAGGACCACTTTGGTCGTCTGCTGAAGCACAACCAAGGTCTCTGATTTATCCACTCAGCTAATCCAGCTAGCATCCGCCATGTAGGAGGCTGGGGTTCAATTCCCCACCCTGGTGACCACACAGCACCACACCTACACTAATCGGAGTGCTTGACTACCAACACGCGTTCACATGATTAACCCGTGGGTCTCCCAGATAGGACCGTCTGCCAAATTCATAAAGAGTCTCCACACACGCCATTTCATCTCCTACCATCATCAAAACCAACGCCAGCCTGGTCCAACGGCACGCTTGTGCCCCACCCGGGGTCTGCCTCTGTGAGCAGGTGGCAGCACCCCACTGTAAATCAAACCTGAGAAAGTCCCATCTGAGAAACGCAAGCCCGAACACGCGGCATCATCTCCGAGAGGAGCGGAGGGAGCGAGCCGGAGTCGGCCAAGGCCACTGTCGAGTGGATGTTATGGAACACAGACATTCCGAAAAGTAGGGCAGCGCCACAAAACATGAGAAACGGGCGTACACGGCCTCAGATAATCCGGCGCCCTCCGCAGTATTTACACAACAGGCCCAACCTCGGCCTCGTCCTCGTCTGGTGGACAAACAGCTTCTTACTGTAAACAGTCACGTCGTTTAACACTGCGCTGGACCGTCACGCGTACCGGCGTGTTCAGGGCTGAACTGGGAATTCCAGGCTTTTGTCTAGACCAGCCCACTACAACCACAGAACCCGCCCCCCCCAAACACTAAGCTCACAGGTAGAGCGAGAGTGAGGATAAGACAGTTTACAAACAGGGGGCCATGGAGACGTCACAGGCGCTGCAGCCCGGCTGAGAACTGGACTGTCCGCTAGCTAGCTAGCTAATTAGCCAGTGTCGTCATTCACATTGAGCTCATGCACCTCCTCTACCCTGCTTGGTATGGGCCTCCCAAACCTCTTCTGTAGTTCGGTCTGTTTGGTCAGGGTTAAACACTCCAACCACATTCAGCTGCCCACCCAAACAAATGAGCCAGGGTCCGACCAGTATTTGGGGGGTTCTCAGTTCACTTCCAATCAATCCCTGGTCCGGCTTGCTGGGAAATCAACATCAGAGCGTGTTTCACTGGGCTCGTCAGTGCTGCGCTGACCACACTCCGACTCCTCGCAGCACGTGCTCCTGCTAATAACAGATGAGCCATCGAGAACCAATGCCTTTCACGGCACATGGGTCGCAGAGCACGCAGCGTCGGCACCCTGAGGGCGACCGTGAGGATATCCAGAATACCAAGTACGGGTTACTGTTACAGCTCTGACTGGGATACACAGAGACCTCCAAACCTGGAGAGGTTCTGGGCTCAAACGGTGGTCTATAGCAATGCTCCTCAGACCTGTTCTGGACAACTCCGGCCCGATGGGGGTTCCACAAAGGGCTGCAAATGGTCCCCAGGCAGTGAAACGTAACAGGCAGAGGGCAATGGTATGTGTAGGCAGACTAGTGGACACATCCCATCCCATGAGAACACCCCCACACCAGTACGGAACCACCATCACCCTCCACAGTGCCTTGTTGCCAACTGGGGTCCATGTCACACACAAACCCTACCATCAGCCCAAAACTACTGGTACCACTACTCATCAGACCACCCCAGATATCGCCAGTCCTTCGGGGTCCTGTAAGAAACCTCCCGAGATCCGGTGAGGCACTGTGTCCGGTGCGGTGGTGTTAACAGAGGGTCTCTGGTGGGTCTTCTGCTCCCATATCCCATGGAATTCACAGCACCTTGTCATGAGCACTCTGGCCAGTGTTCAACCTCATTCACAACATGACACCTCACAACTTCTACAGGTGGGGACGTTCCCGAGCCGTCCCCTGATAACACCACCTCATGATCAGTGTACTGACACCACGTGACGGGTCAGTGTGTGTACCGTTCCTATTAAAGGATTCTGAGCAGGGCTACTGAGTGTGAGGCAAGTGCACCGCGCTAATTACGCCGTGTGCCATGCACCATGGTAATTGGGGCATGCACCATGCACTGTGCTAATTGCGGCATGCAGCCTGCTAACTGCGGCATGCACCATGCTAACTGTGGCGTGCGGCATGCACCGTGCTAACTGCTGCATGTATTGTGCAAATTGCAGCCTGCACCATATGCTGTGCTAATTGCGGAGTTCGGCATGCACCATGTTAATTTGGGCATGCACCGTGTTAACTGCAGCATGCGGCGTGCTAATTGCAGCCTGCGCCATACGCCGTGCTAATTGTGGCCTGCACCATGCTAATTGCGGCATGCAGCATGCATTGTGCAAATTGCAGCCTGCGCCATATGCTTTGCTAATTGCGGAGTTTAGCATGCACCATGTTCATTTGGGCATGCACCGTGCTAACTGCGGCATGCGGCGTGCTAATTGCAGCCTGCGCCATACGCCGTGCTAATTGCAGCACATGCCACACGCTGTGCTAATTGCAGCACGCGCCACACGCTGTGCCAATTGTAGCATGCGCCATACGTTGTGCTAATCGCGGCACGCACCATGCTAATTGCCGCATGCACTATGCGCCTTGCACCTTGCTAATTGCGGCGCGCACCGTGCTAACTGGTAATACTCGCTGGATCCGTTGGTGTTGTGGCTATAATGCAACACCTAATGAAGCAGACACCAGACATGATGACCAAACATTGACCCTCAACGGAGCCTTGCTGACGGATTACTGCTTTACAGCCCAAACGGCTAAACTTGAACAACAGACTGACCACCCCAGAGTCCAGAACCTCCACACCACGGAATGTGGGGTTATTTGGATGGGGAGAGGAAGCAGGAAATGGCGATGCTAAGGGTTAGGGTTAGCCTCCTAGCTCCAGTTCGTACTACATACATCCTGAGTACCAGGCACCACTGGGTTCTCTGAGGACGGGAACGCAGGTCAGTAAAGACGGACACATGCACAACTAGGCCAATTATGGTTATGAACGGTGATCCACTAACGTCAGTCAGGCGTGCAGCCACTGCTACAGGAATTCAATCAGTGGAGCGAGCCTGAAGCAGCCGAGAGCTCTGGAGGCCGCAGATAAGCCCAGCCGGAGTGGTGGAGGCTGAGAGATAAGCCAAGCAGCGCTGCCAGCGTGGGCTTCACTGCAGCTCCTCCGCTCTGTCAGCGGCAGCGAGAGTGGCTGGATAACAGCGGTGACTGGATTGGGCATGTACTGGACCAGGTTCTGGATGTAGGACACATCAGTGTTCAGGCACTTGCACATCAGAGAACTGGTCAGGTGGTCCAGATGTGGTGGAGGCCTTCCCTGGCACAGTTCCGAGGAGAATTCCCTGTAGGCTGGGATTGTATCCACTGCTGGTAGACCCGTATGACCGTACGCTTCCACACACCTGCAGATTCAGCTACTTCCTTCACACTATGGTCTTTGGCCACGCCCACATGCAGTCCCTCCTTTTAGCCAATCAGTAACATCTGCTCTGGAGCCATTTTCCACACATGGAACGAGACATTCCCTGCACTGTAGCACCTCTTCCCAATCTATGGTTCCCGTCACTCACACCCCACAGGTATTTACAAAAGCTGCGGGATGAACTGCATTACTGTCTTTATCCCTACAGGAGTCCCAGGGAAGGGGGCTCTAGCTCGGTTCTAGAGCTGGTTCTATGTTCCTCTCTGTAAGCTGTGCAGGAACATGCTGAGGACGGCAGAGTGCGGAGGAATCTGAAGGCGAGCCTCCAGTCCCGGCTCCGTCACTGGCTGCTGACTCAGTCAGCAGGACTAATCCTCCTCCAGCGTTCCGCACAGGGAACAGCGGAGCGGGATTACCCAGCTGACCCCGGGCCCAGGCACCAGCAGATGACGGCTCCAGCGGCGAGTGTTGGTTACTGCCTCTGTGCTGCATGCTGGGGACGCCCCACATGCCTTCCGGGCTCATTAGGACTTCCCTCGTCTGCACAGCCAGCGTGGATCAGCGTGGTGTTCGCTAACCCTACACGCCAGACGTCTCGGTACGGAGCTGTACGGATTTAGTTAACTGCTGCACCAAGTTAACGCAAGGGAACTTGGAATCTGAAGAAGCTGGAGAACCAGTACCAGCTGTTCTAGCTAACGCTAACAGCTGAGGTAATATTAACAGAGAGGTAACGTTCTAGATTACCTTAGCATTTAGCACTACAATGCTAACAGCTGAGGTAATATTAACAGAGAGGTAACGTTCTAGATTACCTTAGCATTTAGCACTACAATGCTAACAGCTGAGGCAATATTAACAGAGAAGTAACGTTCTAGATAGTCTCAGCATTTAGCACTAGGTAACGCTAACAGCTGAGGTAATGTTCTAGATTGCCTTAAAATTCAGCACTATCTAAAGCTAACAGCTGAGGCAATATTAACAGAGAGGTAACGTTCTAGATAGTCTTAGCATTTAGCACTAGGTAACGCTAACAGCTGAGGTAATGTTCTAGATTGCCTTAGAATTCAGCACTATCTAACGCTAACAGCTGAGGCAATATTAACAGAGAGGTAACGTTCTAGATTGCCTTAGCATTTAGCACTAGGTAACGCTAACAGCTGAGGTAATGTTCTAGATTGCCTTAGAATTCAGCACTATCTAACGCTAACAGCTGAGGCAATATTAACAGAGAGGTAACGTTCTAGATTGCCTTAGCATTTAGCACTAGGTAACGCTAACAGCTGAGGCAATATTAACAGAGAGGTAACGTTCTAGATTGCCTTAGCATTTAGCACTAGGTAACGCTAACAGCTGAGGCAATATTAACAGAGAGGTAACGTTCTAGATAGTCTTAGCATTTAGCACTAGGTAACGCTAACAGCTTAGGTAATATTAACAGAGAGGTAACGTTCTAGATTGCCTTAGCATTTAGCACTAGGTAACGCTAACAGCTGAGGTAATATTAACAGAGGGGTAACGTTCTAGATTGCCTTAGCATTTAGCACTAGGTAACGCTAACAGCTGAGGTAATATTAACAGAGGGGTAACGTTCTGGACTGTCTCAGCATTTAGCACTAGCTAATTAATGAATATGTACTGCTCTAGATATTTGTTGGCATTTAGTGCTAGCTAACAATGTTCTTGCAATGTTTTAGTAATGTTCTAGAAAGTTCTCTGCGCTTAATGCTAGCTAATGCTAAAACAGCTGAGCTAATATATTAAAGATATAATGCTCTACATAGTTCATGCTATGTAGCACTAGCTGATGCTAACACTTGAGGTGATATATTAACAGAGACAATGTTCTTGATAGTCTTAGCATTTAGCATTACCCAACGGAACAACAAAGGTAATACACTAATGATGTAATGTTCTAGACAGTTCTTGCTGTTTGGCGCTAGCTAATGCTTACAGCTGAGGTAATATTTTAACAGAGATGAACTGTTCTAGAAGGTTCTTGGCATTTAGCACTAGCTAATGCTAACAGCTGAGGTAATATATTAACAGAGACAATGTTCTAGAAGGTTCTTGGCATTTAGCACTAGCTAATGCTAACAGCTGAGGTAATATATTAACAGAGACGTAATGTTCTAGAAGGTTCTTGGCATTTAGCACTAGCTAATGCTAACAGCTGAGGTAATATATTAACAGAGACGTAATGTTCTAGAAGGTTCTTGACATTTAGCACTAGCTAATGCTAACAGCTGAGGTAATATATTAACAGAGACGTAATGTTCTAGAAGGTTCTTGACATTTAGCACTAGCTAATGCTAACAGCTGAGGTAATATATTAACAGAGACGTAATGTTCTAGAAGGTTCTTGGCATTTAGCACTAGCTAATGCTAACAGCTGAGCCAATATATTAACAGAGATGTTCTAGATAGTCCTCTGTGTTATTGGCCCTGCAGGATCCACAGTAACATTAGAGCGGTTAGCGTGCTAGCTGAATGTCAATAAGGTGAACTGCATCTGATCAGCTGGTGAATCAGGTGAGACAATGTGTTCAGGACACGCCCCATGTGGAAGAGTGGGCGGAGCCAGCAGCTGCTCATGATTATTTAAAGGAACAGGAACACCTATGTAACCACACCGTGTAACCAGGAGGAGGAGGAGGAGGAGCGGAGCCGGTTCCTACTCGCGCTGCACATGTAACTCAACTCTAAGAGAAACTTGGTCTTCTACCTCCAGCACCACGAGGAGACATGAACACCGGCACGTCTGTCCACCCAGTGATCAAACCCACCATGACGGACGAAGCCCGCTGACGCCGATCACAGCTCGCAGTCTTTCCCCGGCGCCCCTCTAAATTGCAGGCTTGGTTAGGCCCACCTAAACACACAAGGCCCCTATACACAGACCCTAAAGAATGGCGCGCGCGCGCACCGCTAACGACCCTCCCTGCGAGCTCTAGACAAGAGCTTATTTGATTAGCGTGGAATTTTATTAAGCGGTGGGTGGGGCGGCTGCGGCACGAAGCAAAAGCCTCCATTCAGTGGTCCTCCGAACTTCAGAGGGGAAAACAGCACTGCTGTGTCACACCGAGAACCAGGGCCCACAGGTCGCGGACAGCAGCGCTGGGAGCGTGTTCGCTAGGTGAGAACCGTGGAGGAGGCCTGGCACACTCAGCGGCGGGTGGCGTCAAACAATGACCCCCATTTCTTTGGCATCCGCATGGAAGTTCTAGGAATCTCGGAAAGAAAAACTTGACGGACATGATTCGAACATTCACCTATCTGGATATTCCGTGTTCAGGTTTTCATCACGGGTCACTGGCAACCCGGATTTTTCGGAAAACCCACCACTCCACCCGCACACTACTTACAGCCCACCGTGGCGACACCCCAGTACATGTACCTGCACAAGGGTTCTGGGTCAATAACTTTTCAATGGGATGTTAAAACGTGAAGATACAGACCATCCCAGGAGAACTTCACACTGACACGGTGCTAGATAGCGTGCCCCGCCATACGGGACACTTCCTAGGGCTCCTACGTACGACCTGCGTACCTCGAGTTAGACCGCCTCCGCAAAGCGCTGGTTAACCTATGGATGCACTGATGTTGCAAATGCACACTGGCTCCCTGGATAGCGCTATGGTTCTACGACACTTGAACGGAACCATTTCAAGAACCCTGTTCCTTTGTTAGTAAAGGGCCCACAGATTTCTGGCACTGACCATAGATTCCCTGAATGACCTTCACGACCACTTTCAAAAAGGTTCTATGTAGAACCATATACCACACATACCCTGGAGAACTACTGCACCGTTCAAGGAACCACTAAAGCACTCAAACACACACAAACATTCAAGAACCTTCAGGAACCACCTACTTCAACAGCGTACCCCGCTGGACCAGCAAATACGGTGCTAGATCTTAACACCTGAAAGTCAACTGAGGGAATCAGCAGTACCGGGTTTGAGTTCTGTGTTCCTCCTTCAATGAAGGACAGGAGGGGTTCTGCTCACTACTAGAACCTGTAATAATACAGCTTATTACACAGAAGGGCAGAACCGTCATATCGCCAACTCAAAGGCTTTGCCAGCGTACGCGTCATGATGTTCAGCTTTTCTGAGATTTCAGAGGCTGCAACAGACAAAACAGAACCTCCAAAGTGTGCACCGCTAACGTTAGCATTAGCAAACCCAGCTAACTACTTTATAATAACAGCTTTCCGTAAAATTAGCCTCGCCCACAGTATCACCATATATCCTAGGGCACTGAACGGTGGTCCCTGTGCCATGGTACATACAGTACCGACGGGTTCTAACCAAGACACAGGCCTGGTGATGTCCGTACACTGCCTTCTCATGTCAAGTCCGATCACTGCTAGGTACAATCGGCATGAGGGCAGCTCCAACACTCACACAGTCGCATCTGAACCAGCACCTTCTATCACGACGTCCAAACACCAACCACCACAAGGACTTGACTAGCGTTCGTTATCTGGTGGGCTGTTTCCAGGCTCTGGGCTTTTCAAAGCGCCTCCAGACAAGGCTGCCGGACTGACAGAGGAGCCCGTTAAGACCAGGCTGTACGGCCCATCGGCAAACCAGGACACGCTTCTGGACGTGTTCAGATGATGTAACAGAGAACCTACACAGCATACACATCAACCACAGGTTCTCTGTTTACAACGTCAAAGCTCATAACAGCAGGTCTCTTTAAACCTCGGTGCCTCTGGGGGTAGACGGAACAGGACCACAGCCACAAGTGGGGACCACAGCCCTCGCCTGGCAGTCAGAGTGGTCAGCAGGTAATCAGGCCAATTAGCCTAATTAACCAATTACCGCCGTCCCCAACATCAGGGTAGAAGCCAGCTTCTGTACCAACCACACAGATACCACACGGTGCGTCAGAGTAAAAACCACTTCACTGAGAAACAGAAAGCGTCTGACTGACATGCACGTCAGGCCAGCACAGGTCTTCAGGTACAGGGGCCGTTCACACCGGCATCTGACCGCCAATACAGGGAGGCCTCCCCTCCAGTCACCGCTAACCGAGCGACCCTGGTTAAGGTCAGTTATCCTGGACTCCTGACAGTAGTCCATCAGTCCCAGACGCATCAGGTACCATGATCCCAGCAGCACAACAAATACCCCCATCACACCTGCCCCATCTACCCTAATCCCAGCTCTCTCCGTTACTCCAGTCCCACCAGCCAGTTCCCTTAGTTACCCTAATCCCATATACCAGTCCTGTCAGTTACCCCAATCACCAACCACCTCAGCAATACCAGTACCAGGTACCCCAGTCTCGGCCCCAACAGTCACCCCAGTCTCTGCTCCAACAGTCAGATACCCCAATCCCAGCAGCAACAGATACCCCAATCCTAGCAGCAAGATACCCCAATCCCAGCAGCAGGTACCCCAATTCCAGCCCCAAGAATTATCCTATAGTGCCCAGTTGTCTTAGTTACCCCATCCTCTGCTGCAAGAAGCCCTTGTGCCAGCTGTCTCAGTGACCCAAAGCTTTGCTTCAGTTACCCCAATGTACCCAGCTGCCTCGAGCTGCCTAACAGTGCACAACTGCAACAGGTACCCCACTCTCAACTGCCTCCATTACCCCTTTCTCAGGAGCAACAGCTACCCCTATCTCTGCTGTAACAGTTACCCCAATCACAGCTGCCCCCAGTCGCAGCTGCCTTAGCTGGAGCAGATGCACAGGCAGGTGAGACGCAGGCAGGCCAGGACAAGCCAGCGGGGAAAGAGAAGCTCAGACGAATAGAAGCCCAACTGGAGTCTGCACCCGCACCACACTGAACAAACACATGGCGTATTCAGAGACTGCCAAAGGAAAAACGAAGCTCCCAGGAATTATAACTCAACACCGCACTCAGGGAACACGCCTGATGAAAAACAGCACTTGTGAAAGATCACCCTGCAAGTGCTGAAGGCCTGGCCATGTTCTTTCGCTCGACTTCCCCTAATTTAGGCAACCAGCTGCAGGGCATTACGTATACAACCAACTAAATGGAAGTATAAATGTCATGTGACCACATAATACCACATGATGCTATCGGGCAAACATGCACGCATACAGCCCAGGCAAAATTACAGAAGGGTATACAGACCTGCCACCAACACTCTCAACCGGAACGCTACACCCATCAGCCAAAACATTAAACCACCTCCCTGCACCTACACTCACTCCATCAGCTCCACCGACCGTACAGGACACCCTGTAGGTGTACAGGTCCAGACTGTAGTCCATCTGTTTCTCTGTGTACTGTATTACCCTGTTCTTCAGTGGTCAGGACCCCCACAGGACCCCCACAGAGCAGATGTGGGTGGTGGATCATTCTCAGCACTGCAGGGACACTGACGTGGTGGTGGTGTGTTAGTGTGGGTGGTGCTGGTGTGAGTGGATCAGACACAGCAGTGCTGCTGGAGTGTTGAGACACTGTGTCCACTCACTGTCCACTCTATTAGACACTCCTACCTTGCTGCTCCACCTTGTAGATGGACAGTCAGAGACGATAGCTCATCTGCTGCTGCACAGTGCAGTGCTGGGCATCCTCTAGTCCCTCATCAGTGGGCACAGGTGCGACAGATACCCCGACCCCAGGGGCGACAGATACCCCAGCTGGGACAGATACCCCAATCCCATCACTGACAGATATCCGAACCCCAGCTGGCACAGATACCCCAATCCCACACCACCACCACCTCAGTGTCACTGCAGTGCGGAGAATGATCCACACCTGGTTTGTTTATGAACATGTTCAGGGACTGGGGTAGCAGGTATATGGACCTACACGGTCAACATACCTCTCTAGCTTTCCCCGATTCAACGAAAGTCGCTAACGTCAGGTTTTACAGCGCTGATTAGCCCACAGCTTCCAGCTATGAAGTTCTGGATACCCAGCTTATGGAATATATGTAGCTCTGATAGAATTCCCGACACTAAAGCCAAGCAGAGGACCCCTAAGGAACTGGGAGAATCCATAGGACTCTTCAGGAACTGTAGTTTTTAGTGGAGCTATGCACTGTGGTCTGTCTGTCAGACTGGTATTACTATTGATCTGTGTGTGTTCTCATCAGTAGACGATACCACCTTGCCTCGTTTACCCTCCTTACGTTCAGGTTCCTCTTTTATAAATGCAAATAAACAGCTGATCACAAAGACGACAGCTAGCCCGTTTCTCTCTCCCCCACCTTCAGCCTGACACTTTTCAGGATCTATGCACAGGCGACCATGAAACTGAAATAAAGCTGGTTTAAAAAGCCTGTAATAAAAACAGGAAGTACTACAGACAAAAAACCAACAAGCCAACCACGGCTGTAACACGAATACAGCTAGAGATGAGACGCAGCTGAGCTAGGAAGAACTAAGGCCATACGCGGCCGCGTCACGTTATTTATGATTATTGGATTTCATACTCCCAGGAGCAAAACAGCCCCTTCAAACCGAGCCACTACAGTCACGCTGTACTCCCGCCGTCAGTCACACAAGCAGCCCTTTATCTCAGTGTCGGAGAGAAAGGCCCAGTCCTGCACAGGCTCCTAACACCCGGAACGCTGCCGCCTGGAGCTCGGCAAACAAGCCCACGTTCACGAGACGTTCTGTCATCAGTGAAGAACATGCACACGTCTGTCACACTGATTACATAACCGCTCAGATCACCACAGATCTTTCACAACCAGCTCTTAGCACAGCTGCAGCAAACAGCATGTGAACCGGGCGCTTCCGCCGCGCGCCGCTTCAGAACCTGAAGAAACGCCCTGACGTCACAACTGCTAAACTCTCCAGAGAGCATGAAGTTAACCTGGAGTGACAGGACACAGGAAGTGCATAGCCTCAACCACCGTCTCAGGTGGTGTCAGCTAGCTACAGCTAGCGAGCTGGCTAACGTGGTGCACAGGGAGCGGGCTGGAGGGACCTTGGTTTGCTCTGTTATTGAACTCGTGTTGATATTTTGTGGACATTTGCGGTCTGAAAAATCACAAATAATAATAATAATAATAATAATAATAATAATAATAATAATTACTATTTTTACTATTAATTTTTTATTAATTCATTAGTTTTCATTAAGTTTATGTTTTATTAAATGCATTTACTTTATTTGTTTTATTTCAAATCTGTTTATTAAATGTAAATCTGGTTACTTGCTCATTGTTGTGTGCTAATGCTAGCCAGCTACCCAACATGTGCAATCTACAGTTAGGGACCGTATAGCCTGTACATTAACAACTAATAAACTCATCCATGTTTACAGCATTAAAGAAACATTGACTGAATTAAATTGAATTAATTTGAATCATCTGAATTAAATAATAAAGCATTTATGGATTATTAATTTTTGTATGTACAGACTCACCAAGCATTCACCCAAGCGTTGAGGACTACGGAGTAGTAGGAGAAACGGCTACACCACAAGCCTTATTCATATACTAAGCTGGGGGAGTGTTACACTGGCTACACTGGAAATGAGGGTCACCCATAATGGTTGGTTGGTTGGTTGGATGGTTGGTTGATTGGATAGTGTGTTGGTTGGTTGGTTGGATAGATAGTGTGTTGGAAGGTTGGTTGGTTGGATAGATAGTGTGTTGGTTGGTTGGTTGGTTGGATAGATAGTGTGTTGGATGGTTGGTTGGTTGGATAGATAGTGTGTTGGATGGTTGGTTGGTTGGATAGATAGTGTGTTGGATGGTTGGTTGGTTGGATAGATAGTGTGTTGGATGGTTGGTTGGTTGGATAGATAGTGTGTTGGATGGTTGGTTGGTTGGTTGGATAGATAGTGTGTTGGATGGTTGGTTGGTTGGTTGGATAGATAGTGTGTTGGATGGTTGGTTGGTTGGTTGGATAGATAGTGTGTTGGATGGTTGGTTGGTTGGTTGGATAGATAGTGTGTTGGATGGTTGGTTGGTTGGTTGGATAGATAGTGTGTTGGATGGTTGGTTGGTTGGTTGGATAGATAGTGTGTTGGATGGATGGTTGGTTGGTTGGATAGATAGTGTGTTGGTTGGTTGGTTGGTTGGATAGATAGTGTGTTGGATGGTTGGTTGGTTGGATAGATAGTGTGTTGGATGGTTGGTTGGTTGGATAGATAGTGTGTTGGATGGTTGGTTGGTTGGTTGGATAGATAGTGTGTTGGATGGTTGGTTGGTTGGATAGATAGTGTGTTGGATGGTTGGTTGGTTGGTTGGATAGATAGTGTGTTGGTTGGTTGGTTGGTTGGTTGGATAGATAGTGTGTTGGATGGTTGGTTGGTTGGTTGGATAGATAGTGTGTTGGTTGGTTGGTTGGTTGGTTGGATAGATAGTGTGTTGGTTGGTTGGTTGGATAGATAGTGTGTTGGATGGTTGGTTGGTTGGTTGGATAGATAGTGTGTTGGATGGTTGGTTGGTTGGTTGGATAGATAGTGTGTTGGATGGTTGGTTGGTTGGTTGGATAGATAGTGTGTTGGATGGTTGGTTGGTTGGATAGATAGTGTGTTGGATGGTTGGTTGGTTGGTTGGATAGATAGTGTGTTGGATGGTTGGTTGGTTGGTTGGATAGATAGTGTGTTGGATGGTTGGTTGGTTGGTTGGATAGATAGTGTGTTGGATGGTTGGTTGGTTGGTTGGTTGGATAGTGTGTTGGATGGTTGATCGGTTGGATGGTGTGTTGGATGGTTGGTTGGTTGGATGGTTGGTTGGTTGGATGGTTGGATGGTTGGTTGGTGTGTTGGATGGTTGGTTGGTTGGTTGGTTGGATGGTGTGTTGGATGGTTGGATGGTTGGATAGATAGTGTGTTGGATGGTTGGTTGGTTGGATAGATAGTGTGTTGGATGGTTGGTTGGTTGGATAGTGTGTTGGATGGTTGATCGGTTGGATAGTGTGTTGGATGGTTGATCGGTTGGATAGTGTGTTGGATGGTTGATCGGTTGGATGGTGTGTTGGATGGTTGATCGGTTGGATGGTGTGTTGGATGGTTGATCGGTTGGATGGTGTGTTGGATGGTTGATCGGTTGGATGGTGTGTTGGATGGTTGATCGGTTGGATGGTGTGTTGGATGGTTGGTTGGTTGGATGGTTGGGGGAGGTGCTGCATTACGACCTCCCTGGTTTTAATCCAGTATGAATCTGTAATGGAACTTCTACAAGACTAGAACCCAGGCCAAACTGGAGGCCAGGCCTTTAAATCTGGACCATGAATCCAGTTTCCATTCTGGATTTTCCTCTCGCTGGAAGTTAAGGGAACAGGTAATGTAACTGACTGGCCATGTACTGTCACACCTACTAAGCGTTACAAAGTCCAGGACTGGAAACCGGATTCAAGGTCCAGATTCACAGACGCCTGCAATAGAAGCTGCCAAACCATCAAGCAGTTCATAGCAATTAAGTCAATTACCGTAACTCGCTGTTAGATAATATTTCAGAGGGACCGGCCTAACTGATGCACATTACCGGTGTTGTGGGTGGGCGGAGACTGTGAGCAGTAAGGTCACTCGAAAACAACAGCGTGTTAAGTGGACGATACATTACATTACTCTGCGCTGCTTGAAGAGAGGAAGCTAAAGCCCAGAGGGACATCTCGGCCCGGGGCCTAATTCACAGGAAGTAACCTCAGTATTGGATAAGGGCTAAGTTCCCATATGGTTCGGCCCGACCTGTTAGCATCCCTGGATTAGCCCTTTGCCACCAACAACGAACCGGCTCCTTTCCAGCCTACGCACCTAATTTCGACACGTTTGCCGCCAAATTTCCACCAAAATAAATACGGTGGGAACCCGAGCAGTTCGTTCCCCACTGAAACCCAAGAACAGTAGGTTCTGCCGCACGAACCGTGACATCTGGGGGCATGTAGAGGAAAGAGAAGGCAACAAGAGCACCACTGGAGAACCCCTTCAACATCTTATGACCACCAGCAGTTGATCTGTGATCGCTTTCTGGATGGAAACAAACATCAGTAACAACAGCCCAAACGGTCATCTATACGCGCCGCCATCTTGGTACTGCTGTTTACTACCACTCAGCGCCCCCTGTTGACATCAATGACGCATCCTTTGCCAGTCATTGGTTCCGATATAAGATGGTGCAAACGAAGGCTGGTTCCCTGAATAGCATCAAGATTTTGAACGGAACCAGTTCAAGAACCAGTTCCAGAACCAAGGGCTAGATGAGACCTGACAACAGTGATTCTCGATTCTGTTCAACCTTGAGGTGACTGACGGAACCTCCCGTTGCCCGACATGCGAGTACACCACACTGAGTTTGACGAACAGTGGTCCTGCAGCACGGTGAGGCCTGTACTCCATCTACACAACGTTTTCAATGGCACAGGTTCCAAAAGATGCTAACACTGCCCTTGAGAATGCAGCCTAGCGTCGTTACAGCCCTCATTGCCGTTCATGTGTAATTAACTGACATCATCCACAAACAAATACAGCCCATAAAACGCAAACATCATAAAAACGGCAACACCCCATTTACACGTTTATTGTATTTACCGCCCGGACGCTGCGAGTGGACTACGCTTCCTGTTCTGAAGTGCGCTCTAGTGCAAAGCTAACAAAACGGCTTGCTGCTTGGTAGGCAATACGACCTGAACGCCGGGATGAATTAGGTCACATGCTTTTCTAAGCTTAATGATGGACATATCTCGAGGACTCGAAGAACACTGCCTACAGTTATCATAACAAAGCAGGCCCAATGCCTGTTTAACTGGATTCAGTGTACACCACTGAATTACCGCAGTCGCCGCTTCATCATTACGCCAGTATTGATATATGTGGTTCTACAGGTTCTATTATTCCGTCTGTTCCAGCACATTACACCTCCGACTAACTAAACAATGTGACGGATACTGTGAAACATCCCAACGACGCCGTGTTAGCCATATCGTCCACAGACGACGATACTGAAATCCCAATTTGGCATGAACTGGACAGGTTTCTGTATCTAGGCCACATCAGCTCATCAAAGAATTGGTCGGTTGGTTCAGATTTGGTGGAGGCCTTCCCTGGCACAGTCCCGAGGAGAATTCCCTGTAGGCTGGGATTGTATCCACTGCTGGTAGACCCGTATGACCGTACGCTTCCACACACCTGCAGATTCAGCTACTTCCTTCACACTATGGTCTTTGGCCACGCCCACATGCAGTCCCTCCTTTTAGCCAATCATTAACATCTGCTCTGGAGCCATTTTCCACACATGGAACGAGACATTCCCTGCACTGTACCACCTCTTCCCAATCTAGGAATCCCGTCACTCACACCCCACAGGTAGTTATAGCCCCATCTGCAGGAGCCTGAAGTTACTACCATCTTAGACACGCAAGGTGACTGGTATAAATTCTGTTGATGACTCTAAAATGACCTGAGTAAGGAATGGATGTTCAGGACCAGGGGACCCAAGAGCCAACACTCAGGACCACCGTCTTAAAATGACTGGTGTTGATCGGATGGAAACTAGCCATTGTGTAAACACCTACAAAGCCCAACGGTTGCAGCGACCAGGACCAACAACTCGCCCCAAATAAGGCAACGTGGTTTATGAATTCCGTAGTGTACACTCAACTGACAGGTCCACTACAGGTGTTCATAAGAACACCTGGGTCTCCCAGACCTCACTACATCCCCCAATACTGCTCCGAAAGCCACTGGACCACTTCCCAAGCTCTGGACACAACAGACTCGGAAATCTACCAGGAAGATCAAATAAAGGAAAAATCCGCAATATAAAAAGGAAGAACATCCCGCACATGACACCCACCCTCTACCACCCCGTACCATCCCGCTCACTCCATTACCCCTCGCCCCGCAAGTCAAGTGTCCATCTGACCAGCACATTGTAGTCATTCACCTGCCACAGCCCATGTGACGCCCCTCGCAGGCCCTGTAACACAGGTGTAGGAAAACATTTCCAATATGCCGGAACCGTGCTCCTCTGTAAAGGCCGACTATCCCAGCCCTGCTCCCGAAAAGTAGTACCCTCTGAACAGCACAGCTCAGGAGCTCTACCATCTTTAACACGCATGGGCTCAACTCACCATTCCTTCTAGAGGGCACGAATATGGAAGCGTGCTCCCCTCACGCAGCCCACCAGAGTTCCTCAGAAGTAGTTCCTCCTCTAGAACATCAGTGGTACCTCACAATTCATTCACTGGGACAAAACGAAGCTGTCAGAGTAGAAAAACAGCAAGAGGTATATGGAGCTGTGCTCCTCTGATGGACCCCACTACTGCCCTTGAAGAAACGGAACCACCGAACTGCACATCTTAGTGCTCCACCTCCTCAAATAGGCCCGATTCACCTCCTCCATCAGGAGAAACACAAAGCTGTCCGAGCAGGAGCCACTAAAGATATGCAGCAGTGTTATGGAGTGGTAGCCCACCATCTCCTCTGAGGTGAGGATCCCTTTCAAACAGAGGTTCATCTCCTACAGCAGACCTGACAGACCTCACGGGTCCCTCATGAGGACAAACCAAAGCTCTCAGAACAGGAAATCAGGAACAGGGACTGGCTGAGGTAGGGTTCTCTCCACAGAGCACAACTCACCTCACAGGACCTTCATGAGCAAAATTCTGGAACTGTGCTCCTCAGACGTAGCCCACCAGGGCTCCTGAGGTGTGGTGCCCTCCAAACAGTGTTACAGTACAGCTCACAGGTCCAGCACGAAGACAAAACCAAGCTCACAGCACAGGGGAACACCTAAAACAAGGAGCAGCCATACGGAACTGCGCTCCTCAGACATCGCCCACCAGAATTCCTGAGGTAGAATTCCCACCAAATAGCACATTTTCAGGGCTCTACCTCCTCCAATTCACTCAGAAGTCCTTCCTGAGGACCACAAGGAACCAGCCAAGACAGGAATACGACAAAAACAAGCAACAACCATATGGAACTGTGCTCCTCAGCTATCGGCCACCACGGTTCCTCAGGAGAAGGTCCCTCAAAACCAGATATTTTAATATTCTACCTTCTCAAATACATCTTGCCCGACTTAGAGTTCCTTCATGAAGACAAAACGAAGCTCAGCACAGGAGAACACCTAAAACAAGGAGGAACCAAACGGAACTGTGCTCCTCAGGCGTAGCCCACCACGGTTCCTCAGGAGAAGGTCCCTCAATACCAGATATTTTAATATTTGACCATCTCACCTGACTCATCTAACAGGACCTTTACAAAGACAAAACCAAGCTGTCAGAGCAGGAAAACCATAACACACCCAAACAAAATTACGGAATTCTGCTCCTCGGACGTAGCCCACCACGGTTCCTGAGGTGAGGCCCCCTTAAAACAGCCCGTTTATGGAGTTTGACCTTCTCAAATCCACCTAACACATCTAACAGGACCTTTACAAAGACAAAACCAGGCTGCCAGAGCAGGAAAACCCAAAAACAACCCAACAAAATTATGGAATTGTGCTCCTCGGATGTAGCCCAGGATGGTTCCTCAGGAGAAGTTCCCTCAAAACCGGATATTTTAACATTCTACCTTCTCAAATACATCTTGTTCAACTTAGAGTTCCTTCATGAAGACAAACGGAAGCTGTCAGAGCAGGAAAACCATAACACACCCAAACAAAATTATGGAATTCTGCTCCTCGGATGTAGCCCAGGATGGTTCCTGAGGTGAGGTTCCCTTAAAACAGCCCATTTATGAAGTTGGACCTTCTCAAATCCACCTAAACCATCTCACAAGTCCTCCATGAGCACGAAGAACCGGCTGTCAAAGCAGATAAACACCAAAATTATGGAAGGGCCCTCCTCTGACCCAGCCTGACGGATCTCCTGAAGAAAACATTCCCACACATTTCAGGGCTGTCCCTTCTCCAACCCAGCTGCCTCAGCCCACAGAACCTTCAAGAGGTCTAAAGGGTTCATATTCGAGAAGATAGTCCTCCAGAATGTGGT
>JAMWET010006039.1:260000-300000 GCA_024036415.1 Prochilodus magdalenae
AGCTCAGCTCAGCTTCACATCACTGGAGAATTCTGGGTGGAGATAGTCAATAACGGTCATCCGCCCACATGATGCCCTAAAGGGTTTAAGCAGTGAGGAGCTGAACTCCACCCTCCTCTACCGTCCCTCCAGACCGGTGGGGCCGCCTACAGAGCACCGCTAACAGCCTGTTACTCGTTTGATTGATGGATGTGTAAAACCGAAGTCTGATTTTCGTCTGTTTACATAAGGGCCCGGTGACGTGTCCCGTTCCTGAAGGGTGGTCCCATTTCATAGGGGGGAGATTTCAACCACGACCCCTTCTAACTCAGTTTTAAGGGGGAGGGGGGGTTACACTGGAAAACATAGGGGGAGGGGTCAAAATGAGAAATAGGAGTGGACCAGGCCGGATTTGCTACGCTAGCTGTGCTAACAGACCGTTAGCATTAGGCTGTGTATCTAAAAGACTGGCTGCCTTGGATCTACTCAGTGAGGCTTGCTGTTAGCTATTTGCTGTTAGCTACGCGTTCATGAATTCAAGATGGCCGCCTTGTGTATGCAGCATCCGTTGGTGCGTCGGTTGTACACATCCTCAGAAATGAATGCTGCAGGTACACAAGATGCAGTACTGATGAAAACACTAGGGGGCAGTGCTGCACACGGCAGCGTCAACATGGCGGTACGTTTGGAGAAACAGCCGTGTGGCTACAAATACCCACCTCTGTGAGACGTGCCCATGCTGATGCACAGTAACAGATGTGGTCTGCCCTCTAGTGGGAGCCTCCGGTAACACGCATAGCACATAGGCAAGCACGCCGGTCGTCTACGTGAAAGCATGGTCTACCAGCGAGGCTGGTAGTTTGGGAGCAGCAACGAGTCAGTCCCAAACCTTCCGATAGAGCTCCAGATCGGATTGGTGACCCCCGGATGTTTTCACACATGTTCCATTTTTACGACTGAGCAAAGTGAGCCTGTGTACCCGGCACAGTGGAGGTCACATGGCCAACGAGTCTCTGCCCAGCGTGAGGTCCCTGGCTCCTTTTCCAGGGAGCAGTTTTCCATGCCCAAGGTAGGTACGTGGCACTGTCCCAGAATTCCCACATCGGTGCATCCCGAGACGTAAAGACGGCCCTGTAAAAGTTAACGAGTGTGGAAAATCTCCGCGCTCGGCTTCAACAAATGCAATCATCTTAAATAGTTCTGATCAGGCGGTTACGTAACCATGGCGACAGGCAGGCCGAGCGCTCGAGGACCCGCTCACGTCACCGTGGTTGGAATGCAACAAGCCTTTCATTCCGTAATTACCCAGCAATTCCAGATCATGCCCAGTGCTGTCCGAGTCATTAGACCGCCACGATTCCAGACGTGTCTGACCCTCTGGCCTTGCCGTAGATCGTCAATCAGGGTTCTGCCTGGGACCCGGAGCGCATAGCAGCGTCTCAGCCAAATAGGCTTCGCTCCTGGTGCCGGGTTGATGAGTTCTGCAGGCCCTGTGTGGATCTAGGAGAGGCTCATTTGTGGTTCTGCTCTCACAGATAGCTTGGATGGCTGTAGCCCAGTCTGAGACCATAGAGGGCAGCACAGATGTGACCGGGTCCCTCTGGAATACGTCCCCTCAGTTGGACTGCCTTGCTGGAAACAGACCGTGCTCACTAACGCCGGCCTAGGCTGGGGGGGTGGCCCAGACCACCAGCTGTAAGACAGAACACGCACCCACCAGCACAACAAGAGCTGCACATACAGCTGCACCCAGGAGTCAACCCACAGGAGTGAGCCTTGGTGTGTGGGTTTGACACGGGTCTTATCTCCGTACCTGACTGACCCAACATCACCGTTACAGACCTCCAGTGAGCGGTGGTGTCCTCCATCAGTCCTCCTGTTAGTGCAGCACCATCGGCAGACGGCTGCACCACGCAGGACTACATGCACACAGACCGTTACCACGACTGTCCTTAACACCACGTCACCGTCACCAAAGACTGCAGTGGTGTCGTACCAGACTGTCATGGAGTGACTCAGAATGGCAGCGGGTCATCTTCAGTGACGAGTCCCGCTTTAGTCTTGGTGGAGACGCCCAACGAATCCGTGTGTGGAGGCACCGTGGTCAGCACCGAGATGGACGGTGTGTCGTCACACGTCCAGAAGGCCTGGTGTCCCTCCACCTCCACCCCTACCGCACCATCTGCAGGAACTGTGTGAGGATGTTCAAGCTGCATGGGATGGATTACCACAGGACACCATTAGGAACCTCTACAGCTCCATACCGAGACGTCTGGCGTGTTGGGTTAGCAAACAGTTATTGATCCTGGTCACCTTTATCCTTCTTCCCAACACCACCGCACTCCCACACCTCCTTCTGGGTGCAGCTGTTCTACTGATGAGTGTGTATTGTGAGATTGGTTAATAGAGGGCGGTGGATCCAACTGACATCAGATTCCTATTCCCATTCCACCTTAAATAGTGCAGCAGTTACACTCTGACCTGAGGTACTCTGACATTTAAGGTGGAGCGCTTACCTTTACGGCACTTAGCAGACGCTCTTATCCAGAGCAACTTCCAAAAGTGCTGAGCGTTCAGTCAGAGTATGTATCCCAGCAGGTACGAGCAGTCCAAACTCCGACTGAGCTCAGACACTACCTGAACAAGGCCAGTGCTGGCAGAGAGAGGAGACAGGGCTGAGCACTGCAACGCATTTCAACAGACCAGGAAACCTGTACAGGTGAACAGGAAGCTGAGTTCAGCCCGTAGCTCCTCTGTTCTTCGGTCAGTCTGTATAGAGATCACTGTCTACAGAGTCCTCCGTCTAGACCCCCTTCGTGAAGTTCCCCCTTATAAGGAAAACTGGGGAATTGCCCGATCCACCTTAAATGGTGCAGACAGTAGAGATTGTAGGGCTCTAGGCTAAAATTCACAGGGGGCCCAGGCAACACCTGGGGGCCAGAGTGCTGCACCATTTAAGGTGGAACTAGACAACAACCCTGTGAGGTCATTAGGTGTCCAGTTCTTTATAAGGTCAGTCTGAATGAGTCCACGGGTCCGGTCACCCACACTATCAGCTCCGCCTTCTGTTAGCTGGATGTGTTTTCATCCATTC
The DNA here is from genome assembly GCA_024036415.1 of Prochilodus magdalenae. Taxonomy (NCBI): domain Eukaryota; kingdom Metazoa; phylum Chordata; class Actinopteri; order Characiformes; family Prochilodontidae; genus Prochilodus; species Prochilodus magdalenae. Next base: position 263,074 of record JAMWET010006039.1, read on the forward strand.
ACACCCAACGCTAATGCTGGGTTAGTCTCTCTGCCACTGGGTGGGCATTCATTTCATCAGTATCCTATTAGGGGGCTCTAATTACCTATGACTGATTATGTGGCCACTAATTAATATAGCGGTCTATATAGAGGTCAGTAATTACTATACTGAGGCCACTAATTAATATAACGGTCTATATAGAGGTCACTAATTACTATACTGAGGCCACTAATTAATATAACGGTCTATATAGAGGTCACTAATTACTATACTGAGGCCACTAATTAATATAACGGTCTATATAGAGGTCACTAATTACTATACTGAGGCCACTAATTAATATAGCGGTCTATATAGAGGTCACTAATTACTATACTGAGGCCACTAATTAATATAACGGTCTATATAGAGGTCACTAATTACTATACTGAGGCCACTAATTAATATAGCGGTCTATATAGAGGTCACTAATTACTATACTGAGGCCACTAATTAATATAACGGTCTATATAGAGGTCACTAATTACTATACTGAGGCCACTAATTAATATAGCGGTCTATATAGAGGTCACTAATTACTATACTGAGGCCACTAATTAATATAACGGTCTATATAGAGGTCACTAATTACTAGCGGTCTATATACTGAGGCCACTAATTTAATATAGCGGTCTACGGTCTATATAGAGGTCACTAATTACTATACTGAGGCCACTAATTAATATAACGGTCTATATAGAGGTCACTAATTACTATACTGAGGCCACTAATTAATATAGCGGTCTATATAGAGGTCACTAATTACTATACTGAGGCCACTAATTAATATAGCGGTCTATATAGAGGTCACTAATTACTATACTGAGGCCACTAATTAATATAATTATTTTATATAACTTATTATAACTTATCGATCCCACTGTTTCACTAGTTTGATGCCACAGATGAATATATTAGGGTGACTAATTGAAATATTGAGGGCACTAACTACTGTATAGTCAGCTTATTAATATGTACAGGCTTCTAATTACTGTACTAATACACTGATGCCATAAATAATATACTGAGGCCCAATTTATGCTACGGAAACCACTAATTAATATACAGTGACCACTAATTAATATATTATGGCCACTTATTAATAAACAGTGGTCACTAATTAAAATACAGTGACCACTAATTAATACACAGTGTTCACTAATTAATATACAGTGACCACTAATTCATATATTAAGGCCACTAATTAATATACAGTGGTCACTAATTAATATACAGTGACCACTAATTCGTATATTAAGGCCACTAATTAATATACTGTGGTCACTAATTAATATACAGTTACCACTAATTCGTATATTAAGGGCACTAATTAATATACAGTGGTCACTAATTAATATACAGTGACCACTAATTAATATATTAAGGCCACTAATTAATATACAGTGGCCACTAATTAATACACAGTGGTCACTAATTAAAATACAGTGACCACTAATTAATACACAGTGGTCACTAATTAATACACAGCATCCACTAATTCGTATATTAAGGCCACTAATTAATATACTGTGACCACTAATGAATATATTAAGGCCACAAATTAATATACAGTGATGACTAATTTATATATTAAGGCCACTAATTCATTTATTTAGGTCAATAATTATTATAATGACTACACAAATTACTATACTGAGGCCACCAATAAATATAATGACATGACTAATATATTGAGGCCACAAATTAATATAATGAGGTGATTAATTAACATATTGAGGCCACTTGTTACTATAATGACTTGATTAATGACTATATTGATGCCACTTACACACTGAGAGAATAAACTACTGTACTGAGGCCACACTGTTATGTATTATGACGCCTGATTAATATATTGAGGCCGTAATTTACTACACTGGGAGAACAAATAAAGATGTCGTGCCCACGAGATAAGAGAAACCCGGTGACCTCAGTACATCGTGGCCCTGTACGGCTCCGTGGTTCAGACTGCGTCCCCGCCGCTTCCTGCTGTAACAGGGCTGTGATAACAGCGCCTCTAAAGGACAGCCCGAGAACTGCACCCCGCTCTGACCATCAGGCCGGTGAGTCGATAACCGAGGGCGCTGATCGGCGTGCCAGTGCGAGGAGCTGCTGGCCGAGCGCGTCGCTGTTCGTCCAGCATGCAGTTGCAGCGTCATTGTGAGAGTGAATGAAGTTCGGGATTCTCATCAGTGATCACAACTAAGCCAGAAACGCGAACCAGGCTGACCCGCTTCGCCTCACCAGAGCATAGCCAGACGGAACCATGCCTGTGTTTTCAGGTACCGGTACTTTCACGCCAGGTTTTAGCCTTTTTCAGTGATTCATTCAGAAAAGGCGGGCGATGCTAACAGGGCTAACGGCTAACAGCACCTGCTATTACCTTAGAGTCCGGGCTCCCAGCAGACACTCTCCGGATGTCTGACTGATCAGCGCTGTTGTGAGTGTGTTCTGGGGTGGAAAGGTGCTCTTTGATAACCAGGCTGGAGTTGCCTTCCTGCTCGCTAGCTTCCCGTTCCACCTTAAGCGGGGGTTCACTACTGCACCGCTTAAGGTGGAACGGGGCAATTGGAACAAGCATGAAACTGAGCTCCCACGCCTGGTATATGAATAAGAGTAGACCTGGGTACACAGTAATGGACTAATGATGGCTGGTTTTGATAAAGAGGCGGGATGGGTAAGGTTCAGCCGTGATAGACAGTAAAGGGAACCTAGCATTAGCCTCGTTAGCTTAGCCTAGCTTAACCGGTCTACTAAACATGTCTTGTTTAATGTTTACGGGCTTACTTTGTGAAATAAAGGTCTATAATAATAAATAAGACTGTAAACAACTGATTAGCCTGTTGGGATAGCGTTCAGCCACTGCTTCTGCTAAGCTAAACTGGGAGACTTGTTGGAATGCTAACCTTGCTAGCTAGAGCATTAGCGGCGTTAGCTAGCTAGCTAGTTAGTTAAATGACTAGCCGTGGTAACCTGTGTTATTAGAGTTGGTGTTTACATCGTTGTTGACCTCAGTGACGTCGTTTCTAACCTATATCTGCATGCTCATTAAACAGGAGTGGCATGTGGTAGTAAACATCTTAGCATGTAGCTAAAGGCTAGCAGTGATGAAGCAAATTGGACATTTCGGGAATTCGGCTGCTTCTGTGGGCAGCAGCTCCTTTGCCACTGTCAGAGGTCTTTTGCTTCTGAGCAGTGATCTCCAAGAACTGACCACCTTCCTTTTAATTGTGGAGCTGACTGCGCTAACTGTGCCTCAGCCAGCAAGCTAACAGAGACAGTGGCTCGTCCTCTGCAGTGCCTCTCCTGTCTCTGGAGCCCTACACCAAGGATAAATGGGTGTGGGAACGTTCGGATCATCGGGGTCACCATCCAGGAGCAGGCCTGAACACCTCCGTCAGTTTGTACGTCAATAGAGTCCATTAATTTGGTCCCATGAGCTGGATCAGATCAGAGCCTGCCCTACAGGTGGAACCTCTGCTTCTCCAGGAGCTGTATCTGCCCACGCCTCCTGGAGATCTACCTTCCTGCACTATTAGGCTCCAGCCTACATCTGAAAGCTGCCCACCTCCCTAAGTAACACTAATGCATCGGCTTCAGTCAGTCAGACACTTCTTCTATCAGTCCATCCATCCATCGGCTAGGGACAGCCTCCTATGCCAGGCAAGCCTACAGGTTCACAGACCTAGCGAGCCACTGACTCGAGTGCTCCTGAGGAAGTGAGCTGGAGCAGGTAGCACGGCAGTTTGTGGCTGGAGCTAGACTCTGCAGGAGGGTAGGTGTTCAGGACGAGGGGAGGTGTTCAGGGCCAGGCTCGGTCACCACTGTACCAGGCTGATACGCAGCAGTCATTCAGCTAGCAGAGCCGAGCTCCAGCTATGCTCTTCACCAGGTTGGGCTGCAGCTCTGAACCTGGAGGCCCGTTCTCCTGCCTCGATACGCTGGGATTAGGCACTGCGCTCCAGATTACACGTCGTGTCGTGTTGCTCCGTGATTGACATGGTTTCTGTGCCCTCCTTCTTTTCCAGTGAATGTCAAATGGGGAAAGGAGAAGTTTGACGCTGTGGAGCTGAACACAGAGGAACCGCCCATGGTGTTCAAGGCCCAGCTCTTTGCTCTGACGGGCGTTCAGCCAGAGAGACAGAAGGTGATGATCAAAGGCGGAACCCTGAAGGTAAATCCATTCACCCCAGGCTGTGTCATGTGGACCCCCATGCTGGTTTATGGTTGTACTGGCATGTCTACCGCTCGTGTCAACACATCAGATGAGCCTGGACTCCTCCAGACGGGCCCCATAAACAAACGGTGGTCTCGGTTTGGTTGGCTTTGTGTTCAGATCAAGTACGTGGTGTTTTAGCAGGGGAACACAGACCCCCGAAGATCAGGTGGGGTGTTGGGCACAGTGGAACCCACATACCCCTGCACTTTAAAGAGTAGTTTACTGGGGTAAGGTTACCACTGAACGTAGCTCTAGTGCCCTGTAGGGCCGCCTCCAGCCTGGATACAGGATGAGATCCGGTTGGGATTGGAGGCCTACAGGTTCTTTTGGCCCACAGATGTTGGAGCTGGGCCTGGAGATCCTGCACACTGGTAGGCTTCCGAAGCATTAGGCAGTAAACACCCTGGACCATCACAAGGCATACACCCGCACCCCCCACTCCACCTAGGGGGGCATGTTAGCATCTCCAGTTCACCTGACTGCATGTCTTTGGACTGTGGGAGGAGACAGAACCCCAGGAGGAGGGAACCCACACCGACAGGGGGAGAACATGCACACTCCACACAGAAAGGACCCGGTGACAGGGGCCACCCACTACGCCACCAAGCTGCGCTGATCCCGAGTCTTCAGCTGGGTAGCCGTACGAGGCCTTAGCTGACACAGAGTCCCATGTTTTTAATGGGAGTTTGTGATATGATGTTTCTTCCATGTGACCCGATGGCACTAGTGGACACTGGTGCAGAGGGTCAGTGGTGTTAGTAGTGGTTGGTGTAGCTCAGCAGATAACACCACTACCTGCCAGGGAGCCGCCACCACCCCATGTGGGAGACTGGGGTTCGAATCCCGGTCTGGGTGACTGTGCTGGGCTACACCAATCAGAGTCCTTGGGCCGGACTCCTAACACTACTCTGGCCGCTCTGGTTAAGAGCGTCAGCTGAACGCTGTAAAGCTAACGCCAGCTGATGTTGTTTCTTCTGTTTTCTTTTTTCCTCCAGGACGACGAGTGGGGCAATATCAAATTGAAAAACGTGAGTACGCCTGGATCCGTTCATGAGAACCTGATTGTTGGTCCATATGGTGGAGCTTCTCGTCGTAGCTCTTTCCTGTATTGAGGACTATTAATATTTATTTCAGGTTCTTTTTGGTTCTGTTCGGTTCTCTGTGTTTTTGCTCCTCTGTTTTGGTTCTTTAGTATTGAGGTGAATGTCTGGTCAGAAATCGGACTGGCAATATGAACTTTAGCACAGCTAGGGATGCACCGATCCAGCTTGTCCAGTTCCGATACCAGCACTGATACATAAACTCTGCGTATGTGTGGATACCCGATATGGATCCAGTACCATGTTTGAAGGAATGAGCCGTATGCTTCACCATGTTGGAGCGACGTACGGCACCAGGACTGGCATCAACACGACTTTACTAAGCTCACTCATACAGCTGACTCTCCGGCTCGCTCCATGTTGGTGTTCCTGTTTGTAAGTCAGGTCTACTGTAAGGTCTCGGGTTCCTGCAGATCCACCTCTGGCCACATAGGGGAGACAAAGAGCAACCAGTGAGCAATCAAGCAGCAAACACCTGCAGCTCATGCTACCTTGGTTGCTCAGTGTTAAGTTCACGTTGCCATGTGTACATGTCTCTCGTGACTAGCCGGTAGAAGGTTACGAGTCTTGCGAGGCAGGTCGCCTCTACCCTGTTTCAGAGCGCACTCACGTCGCTGAAGTACCGAGAAAAAGGAGGAGGGTTTCATCGTGAGGCTCCTTCTCGTTTGAGGAGGTTTGGTGTTGCTCCGTTGAGCACGCCAGGCAGTCTGTGTTTGTTCCCCATTAGTACGTTTGTCCTTTGTACATGACCACAGCGCCCACCACGGTTTGAGCCTCGGTGAGGTGCAACAGTGCCCTGTTACATCTACAGGCCCCCTGAGTGCGGATACCTGATCCAGCTAACTTCATTAATATCGGGTCCGATATCCGATCCATATATCGGATCGGTGCATCCCTAAGCACGACAGTAAACCAGCACAGCGATAAAATCCAGCTCTACTGAGCTGTGAGCCGTCCATCCTATTAAAGCCCAGACCCAGACGGGATGCGGTTCCTGCTTCCGTTAGCCACAGGGAACCGCTTTTCACTGCTAGTTTCAGTTACTGTTCTAGATATCCTCCATAGGACCCCCGGTACTAACTGTATGTGCCCATGTAGGGTATGACGTTCCTGATGATGGGTTCTGCGGATGCTCTGCCCGAGGAGCCGGCTGTAAGGCCGATGTTTGTGGAGGACATGACGGAGGAGCAGCTCGCGTCAGCCGTAAGTCGTCCTGCTCTGGCACATGGCTCTATGTTTGGAGGTGTCCCGGTTCTCGACTGTAATTCGGTTCTAACGTGTGATTTCCCTGCCCCGTGTCGTCTCCAGATGGAGTTGCCGTGCGGACTGACAAACCTGGGCAACACTTGCTACATGAACGCCACCGTGCAGTGTCTCCGCTCCGTGCCTGAGCTTAAAGGCGCTCTGAGGAGGTACGGCAAGCTGTCCGCTCCGGCCACAAGCCGAGAATACTGAGCGTCAGGCGAAAGGAAACACTGAGTGATGATCCTCATTAGTCCCACATCTGGGGAATTCGCTTTCCACGTTTAACCCATCTGTGAAGTCACACCCACTCACACCACACACTAGTGAACCCCCACCAGGGGGCAGTAAGCTCACTTCTCCAGATAGGGCCCTTCAGTCGTGTCCTGAGGGTTCCCTAACCTCCAGCGCTGCTCTTAATTATTGAGAAAGCTGAGAAAGTGACTCACCTGTTTGACTTTGTTTGCTCCTGCAGGTTTTCAGGTGCACTGCGATCATCAGGAGCCAACGCGCCTTCCCAGTACATCACAGCAGGTCAGTGCGGCACGCCCGCGTCACTGCCGTTACCGTGCCGATGTGCTGATATGCCTGTTGGTAACCGGAGATCGATGTTCTCTTGGCGCAGCTCTGCGGGACCTCTACGAGTCCATGGATAAAACCTCCTCCAGCATCCCTCCCATCATCCTGCTGCAGTTCTTGCACATGGCCTTCCCACAGTTTGCCGAGAAAGGAGAGCAGGGCCAGTACCTCCAACAGGTACCTCTACCGTAAATCCTAACCTCAGCCGGCACCTCCGCACACCTCAGGAGTCGGGGAGCTGGAGTCCTGCTCGGCTTGGTGACGTTCCTGCTCAAACACACCTGGCTAAACTCAGTAACTAACTTCCGGGTTTAGTTGGAACAGGTGGGCCAAACTGGGGCACTTGGTGCCCCACACCTGACCCAAAATCAGTCCGGTACCTCGGTACCATAACAGTCACAGTACCAGTACTCAAGCTGGAACCCCGTAACCTGTCATGACCCGCACCTTGAATAGATAACCACACCCAGCATCCTTACCCTAAGATTACCCTAAGATGACCTGTACATGTTCAGCAGGTTCTTTGTTCAGCGGGTTCTTTGTTCAGGATGACTAGTACATGTTCAGCAGGTTCCTTGGTTCTAGATTCTTACTCAACAATGACTGAAACAATCAGCAGGTCCCTAAACTGGAACGTTTACCCTAGGATGGCCTGTACCTTCAACGGGTACCTAGGTTCTAACTCCTGGATGGCTAGTACCTTCAGTAGGCACTCAAACCCGAAACCTTACCCGAAGATGGTCAGTACCATAACTCTACAGTCTAACCCTGGGAGGCTGTGTACCTTCAACGGATGCCTAAACCCTTACCCTGCCTCGCCTCTAAAAGCTGGTCTTAAAATAGTCAGTACCCAGGGCTCTAGACTAGCTTTTTGAACTGGTTGCACTGGTGCGCCTAACGTTTTTTCTTAGGCAACATTGACTTGTAAATGATTAACTAACAATGTGGTCAACATAAAGTTCTTTATTTGAAGCACAATTCTACAGTAAAGGTAACACTTGGGCAGTGCATTTGTCGGGCATGTAATGTGTTTGATAGATGCGGTGTGCTTTTTTAGCGCTTCAATTCTAAATGTATTAGAACCAGTCACAAACGCTCTACTGCCGGCCATGGTCTTCCCACACTCCTTACAGTCAGTGCAGGCTGTGACTCGGAGTCGATCGTATGTGGCTAGTTATCTGATGCCGTCTCCGGACCAGGGCTTGACATAACCAGCGGTCTGACACGGAGCCATCAGCCTCCCAGGTTAACAATTTTAGAACGGATCAGGCCTGAACTTAACATTCTTAACCAAAATGTTGTAAATCATTCTTTTCACCGTCTCTCGTCATCCGCAGCTACACCCGCTCTGTTTACCTGCCGGGCCTCGGCTACTCACCGCTCTGTCTGACTGCTAGTGTTGTGTCGTTCGCGAACGATTCGTTCGAATGAACGATTCATTTGAGTAACGTACTGAACCGAATTCAGCAGCGACCGTGCAGGCCGGCAAGGGAACTGCTGTGTGGTCTGTGAATCACTGAATCACCCGGGAATCTGGTGGCGGTGACTCTCATTGCGAGGGAACTGTGCTTGCTCAGTGATTCGTTCAGTGAACTGAGGGCTCCCGTTCACTCACTGATTCGTTTACTGAACGGACTATCACTCAGTGCTGACGGCGCTCCGGGGTCCCGCTCTTCGCTATCTTTGATTGGTTTAGACCACGAAATGGGCCTGATGTGTGTCTGTTTAACCACAGGGAGACTTTCAGAGTCGCGAAGACTTTTTCTTTTTTCCCCCCTATCGAACGGGTGGTCGCACTGGTGCGACCTCAGATTTTTTTGGTCGCACAATTGAGAAATTAGGTCGCATGTGCGACCAAATTGGTCGCACTCTAGAGCCCTGGTACCTTTAAGTCAGTCGAGTCAAGATTTATTTAACCGGCGCAGTCTGGTGTCCGAGAACCCAGTGAGCCAGCCGACAGTTGTCCAAACTGTCTAACAGCGGTCCTGGGGATCGTCTTGTGGAATCTAGATTCTACCCCAGTCTACCAAACCTGCCTCACACTGCTTGGCTGAATCAGATTGGTTCACTACCTGAACCAGGCAGGTGACCACCGCTCTTCAGCCTAATCCGAACCTGGCCAGTACGTCCCCCTCGTCCCCCTAAACCAAATATCAGAAGTGCCTCTAACGGGTACCAGAACTTTTATCCTAGGATGGCTAGAACCTCCAGCAGGTCCCTTATCTGGAAAGCTCACCCTAGGATGGCCTGTTTCCTCAACCTCAGAATGACTCCCTACACAGAACCTTCACCGTGTACCAGAACCGTAGGATGGGCTTGTACCTTCGGTTTACATCTGAACCCAACTCTGTAATGGTGGGTAAGAGGTGTAGGGCGGGTGGAGATCTACCTTCCAGTCTCCCACACCTGCGTCTGCCTCCTCCAGAAGTCCTCGATGGGCTGGTTCAGGTTTGATTGGCTGTTAAATGCAGGTTCTCTAAGCTCAACTGGGAAATAGATCTCCAGACGGTGGGTTGGTGGCTCCACAGCCTAATCCTAACATGGCTAGCACATAACGCTACACCCTAATCCAGACATCACCCGCGCCTCCAGCAGGTGTTAACCCTAACTCTAGGATAGCCACCCAAACTCCATCACCAGGTACCAAAACCCTGGTCCTAGGATGGCTAGTACCTCCAACACTTGCTGGACTCTAGAACGACCATTTAGTTGAACTGAAATCTAGATTGAACAAAGCAGGACCTCCAACAGGTATCTCGCTACACCTCCCCAACTCTCCAGCAGGACCCAGATGTAGTCTGGGACCCCCTCAATAACACTGTTTCTATGTGCTCAGGATGCCAACGAGTGCTGGGTTCAGGTAATGCGAGTCCTCCAGCAGAAGTTAGAACCTCAAGAACCTGAAACCCCAATGGAGGTAAGACTGGAACTGTAGGTAACTGCCTCAATTTCAAACTGTGCCTCGCCTTTACCTGTATAGCATATGAACAAGCGTCCTGTTTGTTCCCAGACAGGTGATGGTGAGGCCGCAGCCGCAGCCGCCACAACAAAGAAGAACTTCATTGACCAGTTCTTCGGGGTGGAGTTTCAGACCACGTATCCTTGTCTGGAGAAGCCGTCCCAGCCGTGTTTCATCTGTCCGCCTGAACCCGTTAGTGAGCATCACAGGCACGGCTCTGTAGTTCCCAGAGCAGGCAGTACTGGAGCGGTGCTTCGGTCCTCAGGGTAGCGATGGTGTCCATGTGTATATTGTCCTTTAGAGTCCTTAACCCCTTCCTGTCCAGTATGAAGTGCACAGAGGCTGAAGAGGAGGAGCCCACCAAAGGCTCTGAGAGTCACCTGCAGCTCAGCTGCTTCATCAACCAGGAGGTCAAGTACCTGGCAACCGGTCTTAGATTGGTGAGTTCGTCATGTGTCTGGTAATTTAAGGCCGTTACTAATGACACCAGTAGGGGGCGATAGTGACGAGTCCCCTGTGACTGAACCATAATCTGTAATACCACCATATGGGCATGTACTGGACAAGGTTCTGGATGTGGCCACATCAGTGTTCAGACTCTCTCACATCAGAGAACTGGTCCAGATGTGGTGGAGGCCTTCCCTTGCACAGTTCCGAGGAGAATTCCCTGTAGGCTGGGATTGTATCCACTGCTGGTAGACCCGTATGACCGTACGCTTCCACACACCTGCAGATTCAGCTACTTCCTTCACACTATGGTCTTTGGCCACGCCCACATGCAGTCACTCCTTTTAGCCAATCAGTAACATCTGCTCTGGAGACGTTTCCCACACATGGAACGAGACATTCCCTGCACTGTAGCACCTCCTCCCAATCTATGGATCCCGTAACTTACACCCCACAGGGGTTTATAGCCAGGTCATTCTCATGCAGCAGCGCCATCTGCAGGAGCCTGAAGATACTACCGCCTTAAACACAGGGTGCTGATTTAATTTATTAAATTTTTTTCCAACTTCAAAAATGAGTGTACTGTGTCTGTGACGGTCTGGTACCGCTGCTCTATGGTTTAATGAGGACGTGAAGCTGAATCCAGTTATCACCATATCGACTCTCCCATAACCCCCAATCACCGCGCACACAGCACCACCCAGACTACAGCTGCAGAGCGGGCGGGGCCAAGCTCAGTAGAGCAAACCGTATAGACACATGGCGTGATGAACACTGAACCCCTGACAGAAACCGGCTGGGAGGCCAAAGTGACGGTTCAGAGATGGGAGGAGTCTTGGTGTAGCACAGCACACTCACCCAGACGGGGAACCGAACCACGTCTCCCACATGGTGGGGTAGCTCCCTGGCTGGTAGTGGTGTTATCCGCGGCACCACACCCTCCACTTTTAACGCTGTACTGTCTCTCTGTCTCTCTCTCTCTGTCTCTCTCTCTCTGTCTCTCTCTCTCTGTCTCTCTCTCTTCTTCTAGCGGCTACAAGAGGAGATCACCAAGTTTTCTCCCACCCTACAAAGAAACGCGCTGTACAATAAGTCGGTAGGTCGCACTTCACCGCTCACGGAGAAACCCAGCCCGTCCTCTCCGCCGCTGAGCGCTTACCTGTCTGTCTCTCCGCAGTCTAAAATCAGCCGCCTGCCTGCGTACCTGACCGTCCAGATGGTTCGCTTCTTCTACAAAGAGAAAGAGTCTGTTAATGCCAAAGTCTTAAAGGTAGGAGCCGGAGCGCACGCAGCCCTCAATTAATTAATTATTACAATTAATTAACATTATCGTTGTTGTTTATCATCATTAACATTGTTGTGTTGTTGTTGTTGTTGTTGTTGTTGTTGTTATTATTATTATTATTATTATTATTATTATTATTAGAATTCATTAACTTTATCAAATTTAACATTATTACAATTAATGACAATTATCAGAATGTATTATTATTATTATTATTATTATTATTATTATTATTAATAATAATAATAATAATAATACCAATAATAATAATTATAATTAACATTACCATCAAAATGAATTACCATTATCAGAATTAACATTTATTATTATTATTATTATTACAATTAATTAACATTATCGTTGTTGTTTATCATCATTAACGTTGTTGTTGTTTTGTTGTTGTTGTTATTATTATTATTATTATTATTATTAGAATTAGAATTCATTAACGTTATCAAAATTAACATTATTATTAGAATTAGTGACAATTATCAGAATGTATTATTATTATTATTATTAATAATAATAATAATAACAATAATAATAATTATAATTAACATTACCATCAAAATTAATTACCATTATCAGAATTAACATTATTATTATGATTATTATTATGATTATTACAATTAATTAACATTATCGTTGTTGTTTATCATCATTAACATTGTTGTTGTTGTTATTATTATTATTATTATTATTATTATTATTATTATTATTATTAGAATGAATTAACGGATTCATGTTTGTATATTTTAAAAGCAGTTCTGCTGTGCTCTAGTGATATGACTGGGGTGAATGAGCTTCACTCACTGTAGCTCAGTAACGTCACTGTAACCATGTGAACACAGAACCTGAACACGGTCACTCCGTTACCACTGCAGTTCAGGTTTCAGGTTCTCATTCGCAGGTCAGGACTCCTAAATCCAGCTGATATTTATGATGCTGGTTTTGGGATGTAATATTACTGGCCCTGTTTCTAGAAGGTGATGGTTATCAGGAGTCTGAAGTAAAGCCAGCTCACTGTCGGAGGTCTTAGACATATGATTTTCCAACATAGTAAATTAAAAACGTCTAGAACTAACAATGTTCCACATATACAACAGTACGTATAGAAATATATAATAAAGTCAATGAATATGTACACTTTTAATATGGGTTATAATTTTATATATTTTAAAGTTTATTTTTAATGTAAAAAATTAATTTTATTTAATTTATTTATTACTTTGTTTGTTTATATTTATTTAATTTAATTAAATTTTATTTCATTTGAAACCACTGAACCGGATACAGTCAGTTGCTGAACAGCTCCTGCTGCTTAAGACCACCGAGGTGCTGCTTGTGATCCGGCGGCTGAATGTGTTGAAACGCCCGCTCGTCCACACGTGAACACCGTAGAGGAGACAGACGGAAGGCCGTGTCTCACCATGTTGCTGTGTGTGTGTGTGTGGGCAGGATGTGAAGTTCCCCCTCATGCTGGACGTGTATGAACTGTGCACTGCTGACCTCCAGGAGAAGATGGTCTCTGTGCGGTCAAAGTTCAAGGACATGGAGGACAAGAGGCTGGAGAAGCAGCAGCAGGTGAGCGCCCGTCTGTGTGTCTCTTCGCCCACGTACGCCAGCTCTGTGTCCTCTGGACGGATGAGTCAGACTCATTTCCCGGCAGATTTGGTCCTGAGGCCGATCCCAGAAGGTCTTTACCGATATCAGGGTGATCTAGAGCGATGACTGTCCTGGTGGACGGGGCGTCTACAGCCCAGACTTTCCGTCTCCTGTCTACTCCCTGTCTTTCACTTCACCTCCATAGTGAACAGATACTACACATGGTCAGTGTTTATGACTGGGTATCCTGGACTCTGGGTGTCCTGGACTCTAGAGCAGTGGAGGCGTGTTCTCTGGAGTGACCAATCACGCTTCTCCATCTGGTAATCCGATGGACGAGTCTGGGTTTGGCGGTACCAGGAGAACGGTACTGGTCTGACTGCACTGTGACGAGTGTAGAGTTTGGTGGAGGGGGGATTATGGTGTGGGGTTGTTGATCAGGAGTTAGGCTCCGCCCCTTAGTTCCAGTGAGAGGAACTCTTAATGCTTCAGCAGACCAAGAGACTCCGGACCATTCCATGCTCCCAACTTTGTGGGACAGTTTGGGGACGGCCCCTTCCTGTTCCAACATGACCGCACACCAGGGCACAGAGCAAGCTCCATAAAGACATGGAGGAGCGAGTCTGGTGGAGGAACTGGACTGGAGTCCAGACCTCCACCCGATAGAACACCTTAGGGATGGATTAGGGTGGAGACTGAGAGCCAGGCCTTCTCATCCAACATCAGTGCCTGACCTCACCAATGCCCTTCTGGAGGAATGGTCAGACATTCCCATAACCACGTTCCACGTTGGAGTCAGTCTGGTTGGTGAGAAACTCCAGCGAGGTTCTGAGCCGCTGGCTCGTGTGCCTGATCTGTAGGTGGGTGGTGTTTTATTCCATGGCGGGTGGGGGTCTGTAAACAGGGTGATCTGGTCAGGGGTTTGGTGTGGAGTGGCTGGTTGTAGAGACTCAGTGGAGCGGTATATGGGGTATGAAGCTGTGGGCCTCGGTTCTGACGGCGCCGGAGTGCGACAGTTCTGTTACACCCTGATCCTCTCTGCTCCTACAGGTCAGTAAGAAGATGGAGGCCCCTAAAGAAGTGAAACACGAGCCCTTTTCCTTCACTGACGGTGAGTGTAGGAGCCCCTCATACACGCATCCACCCACCTCCGTCAGCACTGGTTTGATAGCTACACCCTCTATACTGGTGTCAGAAGCTCATATGGCCCGGTGAAGGCCTGCTGTGCAGGACGGAGGAGGCTACTGGTCTAGTTAGTGTTCAGCACGTCTGATGGCCAGTACTCGCCTCGAACCCTGCTCAGTAGTCCTGAACGCGCCTGGTCATGTGGTGTCTGACGCTGTGTCTATGAACAGCCAGCGGTTCTGGATAACGTTCTCTGTTTGCCGTGTAGATCTGGGCTCCAACAACAGCGGTTATTACGACCTGCAGGCGGTTCTGACGCATCAGGGCCGCTCCAGCTCCTCTGGACACTACGTGGCCTGGGTCAAGAGGAAAGAAGGTAAGCTCCTTCCCGTGGTCAGACCTGCATGACGCCGCGTAGCTTCCTAGCCGGTTTACACACCTGAGCGTTCTGGGTGGTAGCGTCCGAACGGCGCAGCTCACACAGGTCAGCTTCGATACGGAACCGTGGAACCGAAGGGATCATGGAGAACATTTGGTTCTCCTGAAAACTGAATATGCCGTTCAGATGAGTGGCTGTTCGGCCAAACTCCAGCTGTAGCACTCTGACCAGAACTCTAATACCGACTTCAGGTTCTGTAGTGTTCCTGTCAGCAGCCGGGACAGCTAGCCTTCGTCTAGCCCGAGTTCGGAGGTGGTCTGGTCGATGGTCTGAACTGCTAGGAGAGCTGACCAAAACTACATAGCGGGTCCCAAGCGGCAACTACCGGGGTCCAAGCACCACATGGAGGAGCAGGGGGCGCTCTTTATAATAAATCTGCTGCTTCAAAAGAAAATATCAGATTTCATACACACCTGGACATGCTTTGGTTTGCTACACAAGCTA
The DNA here is from genome assembly GCA_024036415.1 of Prochilodus magdalenae. Lineage (NCBI taxonomy): Eukaryota > Metazoa > Chordata > Actinopteri > Characiformes > Prochilodontidae > Prochilodus > Prochilodus magdalenae. Next base: position 278,539 of record JAMWET010006039.1, read on the forward strand.
TTATTATTATTAGTATTATTATTATTATTATTATAACTTTTATTATTATAACTTTTACCTATAATAATATTATTATAACTGTATATTTTCATACTCATTGACCTCAAGAAGCTAACATAGCATGTATAGCATGCTACAGCATATAGAGCTAATGTAGCATATATAACATGGCTAATTCAGCTAGTATAGCATGTTCCACTGCAGTGCCCGCTGTTTTAATACCAGTGCACCAGAATTTAATGTTATAATAAATTTCCTCCAGTGTTTAAAGCCGTTTGAGTTTTCACCAACTTCATCTACATGAGGTTCCATGTCATAATTCAGTGTTTCTTGGTCAGAAAATTAAAGTATAGAATTATAAATACATATATACATTTCTTTATACTATTTATAATTTTATATTTTAATTTATAGTTTGAGTTTTGAGTTTGTGTACACTGTACATGAAGTTTTGACTATCTGAGCATGAACTAATCTGAAGTGAACATGACGACTACTAGTGAAATTAGGTTCTGCAGATCCGGTTCCTGAAATTCTAACTTGGTATAAACAGCAGCTGGTATTTTCAAATGATGATGAAAACAAAATGATAGAGAGCTTATCCCACAGGCTGTGCAGCAGCTTGAGTGGTCTCTGCCATTGCTTAGTATAACCTGCATACGTCGGATGGACACTAGGACCCTCGTGGTGTTACATGATCAGAAACACGTATGGTGATGTGACGCTATCCACATCATCGCTGTCCACTGGCGAACATGTCTCTCCGTTTTGGCTCTATGCACGGCCCAAACGCAGCAGCTGCCGTCTACACCGTGCGAGAGGTTCGTGATGAGCGGGCCGCTCTGGTTCCCTTGGCGTCCTTTAGAGTGAACCCAGGTTCTCGTCCTCTCCTGTGGAGTTACGTTCTGGAGAGACTTGTTTTTCTTCAGGCGGCGATGATGCCCTCCTGCCGCCCACCCGTGCCAGTCCGCCTGAGCTCTTTCTTTTCTCTCTCCGCAGACGAGTGGGTGAAGTTCGATGACGACAAGGTGAGCGTGGTGACCCCGGAGGACATCCTGAAGCTGTCTGGAGGCGGAGACTGGCATATAGCGTATGTGCTGCTGTACGGCCCGCGGCGCCTGGAGCTCGTGGGGAGCGAGGAGAAGCAGCAGTAACGACCGCCCAAGCCACCACACGTACATAAATGCCATTTCAAAGCACTGTCTGCATTGATGTGCAATAAAAACCCTGGTGTCTTTCAAATCTGACCTTAATTATCCGCAGAGTCGTCTTCGTGCAGCCGCACGGGAGCCGCGGGGGCGTGGCTGTTGTATTATTATAATTTTTTTTTTGTTTTTTTCGTTTTTCTCATTTTCGGTTCTCCCCACCCCATGGATGGAAGGCAATCACTGAACTCGATCTGGGGCGTACGGGAGGAGTATTGGAAAAAAGTTGTTTCCTAGTTTTCATAAACGTTTTATATATACATTGTATATTTTTTAAAGCGTAGACCAGGCGCTCATGCTTATGTGCTCTCAGCAGTCGTTAGTGGTGGAAGGTTGGGTAACCGAGCTGGTGTTGGGGCGGGAGAAGCGGATACTGTATAATGAGATTTTTGGTTGTTGGGGGTGTTCGGGGGTCTTCCCTCTGAAGAGCGTTATTGTGAGCTTGATGTGATTGATCTCATGTTCTACGAAAACAAGACCCACACCTCTCGCTTTCATCATCCTCCTCCTCCTCATCTGTCCACTGTTCCTGACCATCCTGCCACAACCGCAGCGAACAAGCGACGACGAAAACAGCTAACACTTCTTTGTTAACTTATTGACTGCTGGCTTTTCATAATTGGTGATTGAAAAAAAGAAATTGGAATAAAGTGATGCCAATGGTGTTCCACTGTGGTGTGTCTGTTATTCCCGAGAGACGGAGACGGGATCAAAACACTCCTCATGTTTATTCATCACAGAAGATCATATGACCTGGACTTACAAAAATATCTCATAAAAAAAAACACAGTCCGACAGAAAACAGCAGGTTCCTGTAAAACATGCCTATTGGTACGTTCCACTACACAGCAGCGCCGCAAGGTTCCGTCTTACATTACCTGGCTCAGGTGTGGTTGGACTTGGAACATCAATCTAGGCTCCGCCTCCAAGTTTAACTGTGGCTAGTTCACAAACATGAATTCAGGAGCTAAAGGCTGCTACACTCCCGAGCCGGTTAGATCCGGAAACGACAGAATTCATATCCTGGATCTGTTCTACCGGCCGTCTTCCACGCGCACACACCAAAACTTATCAGAAGTGAATTTAATAAACGACGAGTTCCCGAGAATCTGAAAGATTTTCTAAGAGTGGGAGGAGCGGATTTGTAGGCGGGGCCTAGATAGGACCAAGTGTACAGGGTTGGTTAAGGGCTGTGTGCAGCTCTTCATCGTTGTTATAAATTTTATTAGGACTCAAATAAACAAACATTTCATTGAATAATACAGACAAAACGGCTCCAAGCAGCCCTGGAGCTAAACGGTTTGGAGTCGATGTCACATTTGGTCTTCCTAAGTGGAACTAGTCAAAAGCTTCGGAACAAATATCGGCGAAAACAAAACCACCCCTACTGTCACACGACAAAGCAAAGCAGGACCTCTGGACAGCTTTTACCAAATCGGAGAACTACCCGATAAAAACCAGGCTAATTAAGAAATCCTGCTTTGCAAAATAGCACTACGGCTAAAACGCTAGCATAGCTAACAACGACACTAGTTAGCTTAAGCCTGTTAGCGTGACTCAAGACTGACCCACACTTGCTTCCGCTGCCATGTGCCACACGTGTGTACTGGTATGTTGCTAAAATCCTGCAGTGCTAACTGGTCCCCATGCTAACACCAGTTCATGATTAGCCACATTAGCACATTAAGAGTCCTGTAAGGCGATGGTCCGGTCAAGGTTTCCTGTCTCACCCGACAAGAAGGTCATCAGCCGGCTACAAGGCTAACACCAATGGAAGCTTACAGTGCAGGAACTAGCATGGTGCTAATCATCACAGCCCTCCGACCGGACCGTGCCTTTAGGCTCTATGAGTCACTGAGGCTGTCCGCGATGCTGGTGAAGCCGGCGGCGTTCAGTGCTGCGATGAGGCACTCCATGGTGGCCTGAGGCCCCTCGCGATCCTGCCAGGCCACCAGCAGCATCTTGGCCTGCAGGTCCACGTCCTCGCTGTCCGACTCGATCTCGCGGATCTCGGCCGCCTTTATCTCCAGATGATCCGCCAGCATCTTCCACTGGGCGCCCAGCTTAGCCGCGATCTCGTCCATCTGACTGTTGGACACCGACTTGCTCTGGATACTCGGACCTGGTGGGGGGGCGGGTGATACAGCAGACATACCACATCACCATAGTTACGAACAATGCGCCTCAACAACAGTGTAGGGCTGCCGCCTCACCGCCTCGTTTGGCGTGTCAGCTGCACACGTCCACAGAACTGAACCCTACACATACGCAAGGTGCAGCACACACGACAATCTGGAAGCTCTTTAAGGTTAGTGCTCTCCGGTCTGCCCTCTAGTGGAAGCCTGTGGTAACACACGTAGCAAGTATGCCCGGCTGTGTTGGCGATGTGGCCAGTTGTCTACGTGAAGGCTTGGGCACAGGGCGAGTATATCTCTAGCCTCGTACGTGGTGCGCCTGAGTCACTCGGCAATCACGCCGACTTCCTCAGGATTCTACTACGAACGGTGGCTGAACCGGAGTGGACGGTGTTGGAGCTGGAGTAACTCTTTTTACTGGCGGACCAGCAGGTTGTCGGCACCGTTCACGACGTGGTCCGTTTTCTCAGGCTCTTAGGTGCCCTCGGACGGGAGATCCTTCTGCCTAAAGGCTGTATTACCAGGACAGGGCAGGCGGTGTCTGTGAGGACTTACTGTCGTTACTGGCTTTCAGCAGGTTGTCTCCGTTCTCGTCGTCCTCCTCTCCGGTCTTTATCTCCTCGGACGGGAGATCTTTCTGTTGGTGCAAACACAAGCGGCCGTGTCATTCCAGGAGTGGGTGTCTACACGGTGGTAATGCAGGTTACTGCACAGAGGCGGGATTACTGTGTGTTGGCTGAGTTTAACACAGTGGAGGAAGCAACAAGACAACGTACCAAATATGTACAGCGGCTGAGAAGCTCAAAACACATTTCAGAAAACAAAATTTTAAAAATGTAAAACAGTTTTCCAGCACCAAAACACTTTTACACTGAATTCTGACGGAAAGGGCGGGTCTAACACACAGGAAGTGCTTGTCCCGGACCCTTGTCCATCAGACCGTTTAACAGTGGTAGAGTGAGTGGAAGTAAGAGATGAACAGGTGACGTCTAAACCACTCAGAGCTGGAGATGTTAAGGAAGGTGAGTGGGCTGTAGCGCTAGCTACGGTGGCTAACCAGCTAGCTGAAAATGGCTGAAAGCTTTTACAGCCCACGTGGTTTAGAGTCACCTGTTCGTCTCTATCCTCCGTCTGCTCTTTAAACTCTGAAGAGCTTCAGCAGGGGAAACGGAAGCGGGCCAGCTGGAGAAAACACGCACCACAACATGGGCAAATCACGCTTTAGCATCGTCACCATCCCAAACTCCACCCACTCTACCACCGCCGAGCAGTCTGATTGACAAGACCGCAACAAGCACTTCCTGTGTGTTAGACCCGCCCTTTCCGTCAGACTTCACAGTCTGTAAAAGTGATCCACATCCTTTAAATTTGTGTTTTTGTAATTTAGTTTTCTGAAATGTGATGTTTTTTAATTTGTAAATTAATTATTTCATTTTTGTAATTTTTTTCTGAAATGTTAATTCGTTTTGCCGTCTCGGTCACTGTACAAACAAGGTTTCATTTTGTTTTCATGTGATCAGGAGCCCCCTGGCACACCACGACACGACCGCGTGAACACTAGCACACTGTATCCCCAGCCGAACTGCCTGTCAGCTCGTCCGAGCCCAGAGAAGCTTAGCCGAGCCCGCAGTAACGGTGGACATATGGCGGTCACTCACGGGCAGCTCTTTGGCCAGTTTGATGACCATGTTCTCCAGGTACTCCGCCAGGCTCTTGAACTGCTGGTTGGTCGGTTGGAAGAAGTGCGGGCTACGGCGCGAGAGGAGACGAAGAGCCCTCCAGCCGTAATTCGAGTTCCCCACCACCCTGAGAACACAGACAGAAATGACAGAACCAAATCTGGACCACCGGGTCTTCTGGACATGCTAGTACACTCCTGGTGGGTTTCACTGACACAGGTTCACTGGATCCTGGTGGGCCCTGCTTACATACTCTGACCAAGGCTCTGGAAGACGCAGGCTCTGCACTGCCCTCTGGTGGAGCACAGAGTTCAGACAGCTCCTGATTCTTCTAGATCAGCTTATTAACTATCAGCTTCCTCGATTGTTCACACTCCCCCTGCTCTGTATGAAGGATTTATGTTTGGATATGTAAAGTTATGTTACTGAGGATATGAAGGCATTAAGGGTTCTGTGGGTGAATAAGCTGCAGAGCAAAGTAAACGAGTGCGTACTTGTACTCATCCTCCACCATGTTGGTTGGGTCGGCCTGTTCAATGGCTTCTTCAAAAAACTCCTCCAGAGAGGGCATGAACTCCCTTCAGTTACCATGGAAACAAACAGACAAACAAACAACAGATTTACTATAAAAGCATGTGCAGCGGAAACAAGAAAATAATACAGCATTTTATACACATACACATATATACACACATACACAAGTCTGCACACAGCCCCATGTGTGTTCTATATACACTATAGATATATATTAAGGTGGTGCCTGCCCCCTCTATAGACATGGATGGACAGATAGATCTGGTAATTCAACTAATATTAGTCGTTGCTAAAACTGATTTACATAAACAATTATTAAATGTAGAAATGATCCGATCCGCTATCATTATCCATCATCTCCATCACTCCCTCACAGAGAGAGAGAGACAGACAGACGGACAGACAGATAGAGTATTCAGTATTAGCGGCTCATGTTCGGACGTATCTCCCTAAACTACACCGTCTAGATCTCAGTGACTGGGTTATGAAGACTCACCTGTTGTCAGACTTGCAGGCCTCCATGTTGTCTGGATTGAGATTCCACAGTCTCGTCAGTTCATCACTGCGGTACAACATCAATCAGTAAACAAACGACACAGAGACACAGACAGAGAGAGACACAGAGACAGAGACACACAGAGAGACAGACACACAGGCAGAGAGAGACACAGAGACAGACAGAGACACACAGAGACACAGACACACAGGCAGAGAGAGACACAGAGACAGACAGAGACACACAGAGACACAGACACACAGGCAGAGAGAGACACAGAGACAGACAGACACAGAGACACAGACACAGGCAGAGACAGAGACACAGAGACAGACAGACACAGAGACACAGACACAGGCAGAGACAGACACAGAGACAGACAGACACAGAGACACACACAGGCAGAGACAGACACAGAGACACAGACACAGGCAGAGACAGACACAGAGACAGACAGACACAGACACAGGCAGAGACAGACACAGAGACAGACAGACACAGACACAGGCAGAGACAGATACAGAGACAGACAGACACAGACACAGAGACAGACAGACACAGACACAGGCAGAGACAGACAGACACAGACACAGAGACAGACAGACACAGACACAGGCAGAGACAGACACAGAGACAGACAGACACAGAGACACAGACACAGGCAGAGACAGACACAGAGACAGACAGACACAGAGACACAGAGACACAGAGAGACACAGACACAGACAGACACAGACACAGGCAGAGACAGACACAGAGACAGACAGACACAGACACAGGCAGAGACAGATACAGAGACAGACAGACACAGAGACAGACAGACACAGACACAGGCAGAGACAGACAGACACAGACACAGAGACAGACAGATACAGAGACAGACAGACACAGAGACAGACAGACACAGACACAGGCAGAGACAGACAGACACAGACACAGGCAGAGACAGACACAGAGACAGACAGACACAGAGACACAGAGACACAGAGAGACACAGACACACAGACACAGGCAGAGACACAGACAGAGACACAGAGACACAGAGACACACACACACACACACACACACACACACACACACACACACACACACACACACACACACACACACACACACACAGGCAGAGAGACACACAGAGACACACTAAGAAACAGAGAGACACAGACACAGAGAGACACAGACACAGAGAGACACACTAAGAAACAGAGAGACACAGACACAGAGAGACACAGACACAGAGACACACTAAGAAACAGAGACACTAAGAAACAGAGACACTAAGAAACAGAGACACTAAGAAACAGAGACACAGACACAGAGAGACACAGAGAGAGAGACACAGAGACACAGAGAGACACAGAGAGAGAGACACACAGACACAGAGAGAGACAGAGAGAGAGAGACACAGAGACACACAGAGAGAGTCAGAGAGAGAGAGAGACACAGAGAGAGAGAGAGAGAGAGAGAGAGAGAGAGAGAGAGAGAGAGAGAGAGAGAGAGAGAGAGAGAGAGAGAGAGAGAGAGAGAGAGACACAGAGAGACAGAGAGAGACAGAGAGACACAGAGAGAGAGACAGAGAGACACAGAGAGAGAGACAGAGAGACACAGACACACAGAGAGACACAGACACACAGAGAGACACAGACACACAGAGAGACACAGACACACAGAGAGACAGAGACAGAGAGACAGAGAGACAAGCACAAATCCACAGCACCAAGCGGTGAGATAGTGTATAGAGGGTTTGATCTTACTTCCCCATGAAGATCTTCCGATCAGGGCCTTTTCCCAGAAACTCCTCCGGCGCTGGTCTCTTCCTCCCGGGCCGAGTGGGTTTGGATTCTGACGACCTGTAAGAGAGAGAGAGAGAGAGAGCGCGCGAGAGAGTGAGAGAGAGAGCACACGAGAGAGAGAGACCAGAGAGAGAGACCAGAGAGAGAGACCAGAGAGAGAGACCAGAGAGAGAGATATTCGTGTCATCTGACAAGATAAGAGCAGATCCAAGACCTGCTGTCTGCATGTGTAGCAGTGACCGGTCCCCCACCACCCCTCCCCGTCACTCCCTCCGACCCCTAAACACTCGCAGGAGACGCTTCACGAACTTCACACCCACCTTTCCTTGACGAAGCTCGGGCAGCCCTCGTTCTTCCAGGAGTTCCAGTTCTCCTCCGTGTTCAGAATGTGCTGTAACAGAACACAGAGAGAGGTTCGGTGATGTGAGGAGGTTCTAGATTATTCAGAGAGCTGTATGGACCAGTAGGAGGACCAATACAGCTTTAACATGCTCGGCTATGACGAGGGTAACCATAGTGACCGGCTCCTGTAACACCATCATAACGAGTCTACACTGGAAGACGAGGAGCCAGCGAGAGTTCCAGAAGACCTACCTCGACCATGGTGCCGAACTTCTCACCATCTGGAGGAGTTTCTCTGAGCAGCTTCAGGAGAAAGCACAGCACAGGTCAGTCAGCGTGTAAGCTCAGTCTCACAGCACATTCAGTGATTCCAGCTGGAATCTGAAGGTACTGAGCGATTAGAACATTACACCACCTCACACATCAAACATTACACCACCTCACACATCAAACATTACACCACCTCACACATCAAACATTACACCACCTCACACATCAAACATTACACCACCTCACCTCACACATCAAACATTACACCACCTCACACCTCAAACATTACACCACCTCACACATCAAACATTACACCACCTCACACATCAAACATTACACCACCTCACACCTCAAACATTACACCACCTCACCTCACACATCAAACATTACACCACCTCACCTCACACATCAAACATTACACCACCTCACCTCACACATCAAACATTACACCACCTCACACATCAAACATTACACCACCTCACACATCAAACATTACACCACCTCACACATCAAACATTACACCACCTCACACATCAAACATTACACCACCTCACACCTCACACATTACACCACCTCACACATCACACATTACACCACCTCACACATCACACATTACACCACCTCGCACCTCAAACATTACACCACCTCGCACTTCAAACATTACACCACCTCGCACCTCAAACATTACACCACCTCACACATCAAACATTACACCACCTCACACATCAAACATTACACCACCTCACACATCAAACATTACACCACCTCACACATCAAACATTACACCACCTCACACATCAAACATTACACCACCTCACACATCAAACATTACACCACCTCGCACCTCAAACATTACACCACCTCGCACCTCAAACATTACACCACCTCACCCATCAAACATTACACCACCTCACCTCACACCTCAAACATTACACCACCTCACCTCACACCTCAAACATTACACCACCTCACACCTCAAACATTACACCACCTCACACCTCAAACATTACACCACCTCACCTCACACATCAAACATTACACCACCTCACACCTCAAACATTACACCACCTCACACCTCAAACAGTACACCACCTCACTCAACTCACACTTACATTACACCACCTCACACACCTCAAACATTACACACCTCACACATTACACACTCACACCACAACCTCACCTCACACATCAAACATTACACCACCTCACACCTCACACATCAAACATCACACCACCTCACACATCAAACATTACACCACCTCACACCTCACACATCAAACATCACACCACCTCACACCTCAAACATTACACCACCTCACACCTCAAACATTACACCACCTCACACCTCAAACATTACACCACCTCACACCTCAAACATTACACCACCTCACACCTCAAACATTACACCACCTCACACCTCAAACATTACACCACCTCACACATCAAACATTACACCACCTCACACATCAAACATTACACCACCTCACACATCAAACATTACACCACCTCACACATCAAACATTACACCACCTCACACATCAAACATTACACCACCTCACACATCAAACTACGGGTCCGGCAGAACAAGTTTAAACCCTCAACCACCAGGGGGCAGTGTGGATATCCATCTTCAACCGTCAGACTCTTTTACTCCAGTGTAATAAGGTGCACCGCTAACGTTAGCACTACGACACGATTCCTAAAATTAGACTAGTCACCGCCATCACAGTCTCACCATCTACACAATCATAACGCCTGCACTGGGACACCCATCACATCACCCGGGCCTTACACAGCCCTACTGTCGGTCAGGTCGGTCAGGGGAGTTACGGCCACTAACCTGATAGACCAGTTTGGTAGTGTCCTCCATCCAGGCCGTCTGGTCGTCATTAAGGACGCAGTTGGAGCTGTGAGAGACGAGAAGGTGGAAAACATCAGCTCAAGAGATCAAGCTGGACAAGCGGACACTTTTAGTGCCAGACTGGGACGAACCAATCAATAAATATCAACGATATTATTAAAAAAATTAAACGGGCTACAGATTCAGTACATCCAGGGCAGTTCCTGTTTCCACCAGAGGGGGCGACAAAACCCACATAACGTATATAACACAAACCACAGTCCACACATCTCTCTTCCTCCCCCTCTCTATTCAGGTATCTATACACGTATCCATCCATCCTTGTATGTATCTACGTCCGTATGTATATCCGTCCATCCATATCTATCTCTCCATCCATGTATTCATCTACACTTTGCTAATACCTAATTCTTGTCTTTCAGGCTGGAGCCCAGGTAGGTTCTTCTATCAGTACATAATGAGCCTTATTTAGCAGGATGGGCTGTTACCCACCACCTGGGCCTCAAAGTTGCATCCCACCGATTCATCTTTCCTTCATCTATTCAAAAACGACTGCCAATGAAAAACGCCTGCTTGTCGGCGCAGCAGTCTCGCAGGAACCGGAGCTTCAGATACCGGATCGGAGAACAGGATGCTACAGCACACAACCAATACCAATAACTACTGACAGCTCCACGAGTGGTCCCGCCTTACTGGTGCTCGGCTGTGGTCCTCAACTATGTTTCCATCCAGGTGATTTTTTTAAATACAATTTAAAAAAATAAACCTGATGTTGCAGACTACAGAACTGGAGTTCCCTTTGGTCCATATTTAGGATATGACCAGGTTTAGGCAGTTCCTGTAATTCTCTCCCGGGGTTTAAAGCGGTGGGCTGACCCTGGATCAGAACTCTTCAGTGGGATGTGTGATGTATAGGGCTGGTTGCTAGGGAAACCTGTTCTTCAGGAGAAGAGTCGGTCAATAACAGATCAGTTGGCGTCACGTTCTCAACCATGGTTTAATCTGGCCTCACCTTTTGAACTTCACCTGCCCTCTCAGGTACTGGAAGAGGATGAGGTACTGGAGCAGGATGTGGCGTCTGAAGTTACTGTCACTCAGCTGAAGATCCATCAGCTAAACAAACCCAAACACAGCACAGCTTAGACATCACGTCAAAACAACCGGAAATTAAAGGTGCGCTTGAGGCGGTAGTAACTCCAGGCTCCTGCAGGTGGCGCTGCACGAGGATGATGTGGGGGCTATAAACCCCTGTGGGGTTTGAGTGACGGGATCCATAGATTGGGAAGAGGTGCTACAGTGCAGGGAGTGTCTCGTTCCATGTGTGGAAAATGGCTCCAGAGCAGATGTTAATGATTGGCTAAAAGGAGGGACTGCATGTGGGCGTGGCCAAAGACCATAGTTTGAAAGAAAGTAGCTGAATCTGCAGGTGTGTGGAAGCGTACGGTCATACGGGTCTACCAGCAGTGGATACAATCCCAGCCTACAGGAAATACTCCTCGGAACTGTGCCAGGGAAGGCCTCCACCACATCTGGACCAACTCTTTGATAAAAGAATGTCTGTTTTGCATTCAGGAACACAGTTACAAACACTGAATCAGCCTACAGAGGGTTAGCTCCGCCCACTCTTTTTATAAGGAATGATTCTGCCTGCGCTGGCTATTCAACGAGGCACAGCCAATCAGAGCTTATTTACATCCATAAATTAAAGAGAGATAAAGAGAGGCTGGAAAACGATCATGTCGGAATGAACCGTGACCTAGGTAAACTCTAAGGGCGAGAGAAAAGAGGATACCGGCCCTTTAATGTACAGGCATGTAAGTGAAGTGAGCTATCAGAGGGTGACGGAGAGCTGAAAGACCCAAAGGCCCCAGTGAAGGATGGAGTGCGAACCTTCTCGCTGGTGAGGAACTTAGCGAAGTAGACGTGCTCTCCTCCGGCCGTCCTCATCTCCTCCAGCTTCCTCTTAGAGGCCTGAGTGTCGTCCAGCTTATAGCTCTTAAACACAGCTAGAGTCTCATCAGAGTACTAGAGAGAGAGAGAGAGAGAGAGAGAGAGAGAGAGAGAGAGAGAGAGAGAGACCAGAGCGTGAGAGAGAGAGACCAGAGCGTGAGAGAGAGAGACCAGAGCGTGAGAGAGAGAGAGAGAGAGAGAGACCAGAGCATGAGTGAGAGAGAGAGACCAGAGCCAGAGAGCCAGAGAGAGAGAGAGAGAGAGAAAGACAGACACCAGAGCGAGAGAGACCAGAGAGAGAGAGAAAGAGAGACCAGAGCGTGAGAGAGAGAGAGAGACCAGAGCATGAGAGAGAGAGAGAGACCAGAGTGTGAGAGAGAGAGAGAGAGAGAGAGAGAGAGAGACCAGAGCGTGAGAGAGAGAGAGACCAGAGCATGAGTGAGAGAGAGAGACCAGAGCCAGAGAGCCAGAGAGAGAGGGAAAGACAGACACCAGAGCGAGAGAGACCAGAGAGAGAGAGAAAGAGAGAGAGAGACCAGAGAGAGGGAGGTAGGGAGAGACCAGAGAGAGGGAGGGAGGGAGGGAGGGAGGGAGAGAGAGAGAGAGAGAGAGAGAGAGAGACCAGAGAGAGAGAGACCAGAGAGAGAGAGACCAGAGAGAGAGAGACCAGAGAGAGAGAGAGACCAGAGAGAGAGAGAGACCAGAGAGAGAGAGAGAGAGAGAGAGAGACCAGAGAGAGAGAGAGAGACCAGAGAGAGAGAGAGAGAGACCAGAAAGAGAGAGAGAGACCAGACAGAGAGAGAGAGAGAGAGAGAGACCAGAGAGAGAGAGATATTCATGTCATCTGATGTAAGAGCAGATGTTTGCTGTTTTATGTGCTGTCCAGCTACAGCTAACCCAGCTACAGCTAACCCAGCTACAGCTAACCCAGCTACAGCTAACCCAGCTAGCCGTAGGTCCGCCTTGGTTAGCCATCTTCATGACCTGAAGCCTGATAACTAAGCGTGAGGCTCCGTCTAGCAGGTTTCTGATTGGTTAGGCTGCTGTTTTATGAAATGCTGCAGTAGGAGGCTAAGCTGAGCTCCGGGCGAGTTCAGGAGCTTTGGTCACCATGAAAGCCGGTTTCAAGCCCGAGGCCAGTCCAGGGAACTGATCTCTGGTTCTCCTGACAGTGCAGCGCAGGACTGAGAAGGTACCGTCTCACCTGAACACACAGAGGAGCACCTGGCAGGCAGCTCGACTGCTCGTACACAGGGATTTTAGTTTACTGGTAAAGAGAAACTAACCCTTACAGCTTACTCGAGTACTCAAGCTATCTGGACCAGCTCGGCTTATCAGGTGAGTACAGGTGAGTACAGGTGAGTACATCCTTACCTTAACAAAGGTGATCCAGGAGAACTTATCGTAACACTGCACAGGGTTCCTGAAATAATCCTGCAGCGTCCAGAACTTCCTGTACAGGTTATAGTCTATTGGAATAGAACTAGAAACAAACAGGCATTCATTATTTACTCAGTCTATACCACAGTACCTACACTTAGAGCTTAGAGTTATACACTCCACCTAATGAGAAACTGTAGAACAGACTCAGTCTATACCACAGTACCTACATTTAGAGCTTAGAGTTATACACTCCACCTAATGAGAAACTGTAGAACAGACTCAGTCTATACCACAGTACCTACACTTAGAGCTTAGAGTTATACACTCGACCTAATGAGAACCTGTAGAACAGACTCAGTCTATACCACAGTACCTACATTTAGAGCTTAGAGTTATACACTCCACCTAATGAGAAACTGTAGAACAGACTCAGTCTATACCACAGTACCTACATTTAGAGCTTAGAGTTATACACTCCACCTAATGAGAAACTGTAGAACAGACTCGGTCTATACCACAGTACCTACACTTAGAGCTTAGAGTTATACACTCCACCTAATGAGGAACTGTAGAACAGACTCAGTCTATACCACAGTACCTACATTTAGAGCTTAGAGTTATACACTCCACCTAATGAGAACTGTAGAACAGACTCAGTCTATACCACAGTACCTACACCTAGAGCTTAGAGTTATACACTCCACCTAATGAGAAACTGCAGAACAGACTCAGTCTATACCACAGTACCTACATTTAGAGCTTAGAGTTATACACTCAACCTAATGAGGAACTGTAGAACAGACTCAGTCTATACCACAGTACCTACATTTAGAGCTTAGAGTTATACACTCCACCTAATGAGAAACTGTAGAACAGACTCAGTCTATACCACAGTACCTACACCTAGAGCTTAGAGTTATACACTCCACCTAATGAGAAACTGTAGAACAGACTCAGTCTATACCACAGTACCTACATTTAGAGCTTAGAGTTATACACTCCACCTAATGAGAAACTGTAGAACAGACTCAGTCTATACCACAGTACCTACATTTAGAGCTTAGAGTTATACACTCGACCTAATGAGAAACTGTAGAACAGACTCAGTCTATACCACAGTACCTACATTTAGAGCTTAGAGTTATACACTCGACCTAATGGGAATGTACATGCTAACTGGATAAAACTAATCATAATGTGATGATATAAAACATGAAATATTTTAAAGATCTTTTTTTTTTTACCACTGAGCTGGAGTGTCTTCGTCACCCATTTCTCCTTCTTCGACCTCCATCCCATCTTCCTTCACCTCAGTGCTCTGTGAGGAACAGACACAAACATCTTCAAATCCATCCAACTGAACCCCTCCAGCAGCACAGCGATGAGAACAATGAGCTCACGTCTGACTAAAATATGAGAAACCTAAAAAGAGACTATAGCCATAAGTGGCAACCTGCGGGGCCCAAGCACTGATTGTATGCACTTCTGACTGACCAGGTTTTATCCCTGTACGGTTTAAGAAGAACAGCGATTTTAAAAAATCACTCCTAAAACCAATGAACCAATGGTACACAGCAGTAAACGCAAGCAATGCTCTGTTCCAGGTAGAACACAAACGAGAGAACGTACCTGCTGTCCAAGGGTGCTCTCCTGTTCATTCTTGTTGAACACTGTGATGTTGTCCAGATTAAACTGACTCTGCAGATTCAAACCTGAAAAGAACCAGAAAGTCGGTAAAGCCAGACTAGAAGTCACCAGTCCGGACCTCAGGGACCGCCTACAGTCCATCAAGGCAGCAGCAACCAACCATTAACACCATAACCAATGAAACGGTTAACTACAGTGGCTGACTTCCTGTTTACTGAATTCAGCTCCTCCTGCAGTTGTTTGATATATCAGGAAGTGGAGCCAACTACAGACCGATTTTAAGGTTTGAGTCTCAAACTACCATTTTAATAGGCGCTTACCAATCCAGCTCATCCTAAACGAGCTCATGGTCCTACCCTGCACAGCACCACTACAGACAGTTATTTAGAGAGTCAAATACTCTATCAGTTATTCAAATGAATAGCAGATTATTCAGATTCTCTCAATTACTCTCAGTTTAGCTTAGAGGCGGTTTTATGCAATTAACAATGTAGACAATGATGAAATCCTTAAATGAGCGACTAATACAGATGATAAATAAATTCCAGTATCAACTTTCTGTCAAATTTTAAAACTACAGAAGGATGTGCAAAGTAACAGCAACAAAATAACAAAACTACACCCGTTTAAATAAATTAAATTGGTACACCATGTGGTTGGTGTAGCTCAGCAGATAACACCAGGGAGTCACCAGCACATGTGGGCGATGAGGGTTTGAATCCCAGTCTGGGTGGCTGTGCTGGGCTACACCAATAAGAGGCCTTGGGCAAGACTCCTAACACTACACTGGCCCACCTGTAATGTGATTAACCTTGTAAGTCGCTCTGGATAAGAGCGTCAGCTAAACGCCGTAAATGTAAATGTAAATGGACCTACTATCAATTCTACTATCTCAGGTCTTCACTGAAATGAAGAAAGTGATATCAACTAATCAACAATTATATTAGTTGCTGACTAATTTGGTTAATTTCTCATTTAATAACATAGTCAATACATTTAATCTTAATTCATCTTAAAAATTAAACATTTAAATGATTTTTTTTTGGTGAAGTTTAATTCTAACAGTAGCACAACACTTACAGGTTATAACGACCAGCCCATCACTTCTTAAACCAAACACAGGCAGAACACTCTATCCCAATGTGGCTGTTGAGGAATTACCTGATTTCTCAGACAGAGGGAAGAGCCGGGCGAGGAAGAGCTGGATTCTCCCACAGAACACCGTATTCTGGGATTTCGAGAGTCTCCTGAGGAGATCTATGAGGAGATATAGGAGATATTACCCTGCTCACTCAACACACACTCCTGAAGTTCAGTAATCTCTAACAGACTGGATTAGGTGGGCTCTGACACTGTATCACACACTGTTCTCTATTAACATGGACTACAGTGTGGTAGAGTTCAGGCTGATATCAGCTCTTACCGTTACACATCCTCAACAAGTAGTTCTTCCCAGCTGAGTAGAAGGAGTTCTGGAGAAACGAGACGGAATGAGAACACTGGGTAAACACTGAAGAGTTAGTGGGGCTGAACAGTTTGTGAAGGTAAACCCCAGACTGAAACTTCTCTGGGCAATTCTGCCACTGCGATTTCAACTGCGACGATGTAAAACAATTAAACCCAGAAAAGGCTAACTGGGTCAGACTGGGCTCTGCGTCCGGGTACACCTCCCACCCTCCCACGCGTAAGCAAGCTGTTCTGAACTCACAGACTTCCAGGTGGAAACGTTCTCCTCCACAAACGAGAAGATCTTATCGCACTGATCCAGCGGGAGGCAGTCCAGAACATCACCGAGCAACACGAACGGAGTGGTGGCTGAGCAGATACCTACAGAGAGAAACATCCCACCATTAACTTCATACTGCCAGAGGGAGACTAAACTCCAACACTGCCACACATACAGCTCAAACGATCTCTACTACAGAGTCCTGCAGGTTCCACACACAAACACAGACAGGCAGGCAGAGGGACGGGAGACAGACGGGCAGGGAGACAGGCAAGGAGGGGGCTAAACTCCAACACTGCCACACATACAGCTCAAAAGATGTCTACTACAGAGTCCTGCAGGTCCACACACTCAAACACAGACAGGCAGGCAGAGGGACGGGAGACAGACAGGCAGGGAGACAGACGGGCGAGCAGGCAGACCGGCAGACAGACAAGGAGAGAGACAGACAGGGAGACAGGCAAGGAGGGGGCTAAACTCCAACACTGCCACACATACAGCTCAAAAAATCTCTACTACAGAGTCCTGCAGGTTCTACACACTCACAGGGGAGACAGCCAGACGAGCGGGCGAGCAGGGAGACAGACGAGCGGGCGAGCAGGGAGACAGACGAGCGGGCGAGCAGGGAGACAGACGAGCGGGCGAGCAGGGAGACAGACGAGCAGGCAGGCAGACAGACGAGCAGGCAGGCAGACAGACGAGCAGGCAGGCAGACAGACAAGGAGAGAGACAGACGAGCAGGCAGGCAGACAGACAGACAGACGGGCAGACAGACAGGGAGACAGACAGACAGGGAGACAGGGAGAGAGACAGACAGGCAGGGAGAGACAGACGATCAGGCCGCTGTAGTTCGTCTCCATCTACCAGACGCTCAGTTCATACTGCAGTACAGGAGACCAGGAGCGTCCTCTCACCCTCAGTCACTCCGCTGATGCTGACGCAGATCAGAGAGAGGTGATCTTCTACGTCTGCGTGCTTCACCTGTAAAACAGAGGAACCGTTACTCCACCCGGACCAGCACAGCAGCAGTGGCCCTTCAGACCAGCCTCCTATCAGCCTCTCCGTGTGGTAATGACGGACTCACGATCTGCTCCTCCAGGACGCCCCGCAGAGCCTGGTCCAGCGTGCTCTTCTTCTCCGTCTCACTGCCAAACACAAACAGCGGGACCATTCAGGGGTGCGTTTCCCGTACAACGACGGAGGTTAGCACTGAACTAACATGGTCCGATGCATCGTTAAACTAACAAACATCTGAAGTACGACCGTTTCCCGAAAGCGTCGTACTTTGTTAGTACCACAGTAGTTTGAACCATGTTGGTTTGAACCACCATAGCTCGAACCACCATGTTTCCAGATGTGTTCGGTCGGACTTTCACAGCGGGAAACTGCGGGAAAGCTCACGAACCGGCAAGATTAAACCAGAGAATGATAGTAGAAAATAATGTGACTGAAATCACGTAATGAACACATTATTTTGGCAACCCATGTTTATTCATATGATAAAAATCCAAAAATAATATTAATAGAATCAACAATCAAATGTTAATAAAAAAATATAATAATAATAATAATAATAATAATAATAATACATATAAGTATTAATAATATATTAATGTGCATCATTATCATTATGAACATGGTAATAATATGTAAAGCTTCTTTTAGAAGGAACAAATTTAAGAACTTTTAGCCACACCGATGCATTTGTAGGCTCTGATACTGAAATTACTTAGATACATCGCTGTGTCTCATTGGCGCAGTGGGCTAATCTGATGAAAACGCCATGCGATAGCGGTGTGATCCGTTTCTCATGCATGCAGAGAGGCACGCGGGGTCGATTATAAGGATAACGAAAGCTCTCAGTGTTACAATGTACCCCCCCACCCCCCCTTCTGAAAGTAAGATACTATTGCTATTTATTGGCATTGCATTATACACTGGTGGCATAAATAGGAATTATTTTCTTTAACAGACCCTGAGTGATCCTTCCTGCATCCCCATCCCTTCTACCCATTTTTCCCCTTGTTCTAGTCGTGGGAGGTGTATAATGTATCTATTTACAGAGCCATGTTGGTGCTCCTTCGGTAAATTGGAAATAAAATATTTTAAATTCTTCTTGAACTACTAGATTTTGATTACTATACCCCAACCTGTAGCTATAATGTCATGTTGTTTCAATAAGCTATTTTAAGACAAGCTGAGAAATACACAAAACCATAACACGGTGTTCAGGAAACAACAGCTGTTAATCCTTTAATCAGAATTAGTCTCTCCTGTTCCTTCTGTTAAAACGAACATTTTTATTGGTTTATTTTATAATGGTCACTCCTAGTTCTAAAACCTCAGGTCTAAAAACAGAACACATGATGAGGTATTAGAAGGTGTTAAGTGATGACTGGGTGTTAATACTAGGGCTATATTTGCTTGAACGATTTACCCTACAACCTAACATGTCTTGAATGGGGACCAGCAACATGTAGCCTATTTCCCCACCTCCTGCTCCACCAGTGATAACTCCTGAGAGTGAAATAATGCTTGTCTAACGGTACACAGCTAACACACACACGGATTATAGTGACATTATTTAAAGAATGCAGCTGTAAGTATAAAGAAAGAAATACACTGAGGTGTGTGTTGGGAACTACACGCTCAAAGCCTTTGACAGTATAAATGTTCGTACCCGGGATTTCGTGTAAATTTGCAGCATACTGACACGTTACCTGGCGTCCTGCGTCATCGATGACGCGGTCACCAGGAACTAAGCTTCTAACCACAGGTCTACAGCTGTAGTTCCAACTACTTAACTTAACGACAGTGTTTGCGAACGTTCGGTGGAACTACGGTTTTGGGAAACACCTGTGTCGCTTAACGATGGTTCGGACTATGCAAGTTACCAACGTGGTTACCTCCATAGTTTGAACCATGGTTTTGGGAAACACCTGCGTCGCAGCTGTGTCGTTCCAACTATGTAAGTTGCTAACGTAGTTAGCAACGATGGTTTTGGGAAACGCACCCCAGAGCAGCTCACATCACTGTGCTGCATAAACAAAGCTGATCAACAAACAAACAAGGCTTACTTTCCAGGGAGGTGGGTGAAGACGCTGGTGAGGGGTTTACAGTTCCTAGAAGTCAGAGCACTTCTAGTGGCAGCCTGTGAGAGAGAAGCGGACCGAACGGAAGATTAGGAACCTGGCAGCAGGCAGCAGGCAGAATAAACGAGTACCAATAAATCTCAAATCAGACTAGAAAGTTAAATATAAACAATACACAAATATAAACTATAATAATATAAACATACACAAACAGGGGTGCTGAAACAGAAAACAGGAATAAAAAATTAAACGAATAATGCAACACTACATGACCTATAGACAGACAAATACACAGGTCAATAAATAAAATCATTTAATAATGGTCCTAATAAAATTTAATTAATATACCCTTTAATAAAAAAGCCAGATAAATAAATACACACAAAAACAAAAGTTTACAAAACGGGATCAACAGTAAACAAACAAATAACCCCTGGCATAACTGTACATGGTAATGTTTATCAGAGGAGTCATTTTAAAAATGTAAACCTGGAGACGTTAGGAGATGAGGACGCTGATTATTATTAGTAATAATATTTATTAATGTGGAAGGGAGGATTTCAGAGCGGACGTTCACACAGCAGAGGAGATAAACAACCCCACATGAAGACACAAAGACCAGGCGGAGGAATAAGGTGAGCGAGCAGAGCAGCGGCGAGCCGAGCTCCGGTCTGCTCCGCTCCACATATACAAACAGACGCCTCCTCTGAGAGAAGGAGGCGGTAACTCTGCTCGACAGGAGTCCAGATAGGAACAGTAACAAGACTTAAACTCATTTACCGTGAACTTCTCTCTGCTTTCCAGCAGGTTAAACACGCCCGGAGACATTTTACCTCCGCTCTGCATCCCCGCTCGCACCGCACTGCTGCTGCTTCCGGGTCACAGCTTCTACTTCCGGGCCATATCCCCGCCGGTCATGAGCGGGCCCCGGCAGACAGGGGGCGATAATGACCAGCTAAACCACAGACCGAGAAAACTAATACGGTTAGACTGGAATTTAAATAAATACAAAGATACAGGGATACACGAACGAATAAAGAACACAAATACATAAAATAACTAGAATAATAAAGTAAATCTAAAATATAAATAACAAGCCTTAACCAGAGGTTTAGAATAACCAACAAATTAACAAATAAGTGTAAAAAATAAATATAATAAATAAAATAAATAAGATTTAAAAAGAGGAATAAATCATAGAAAATTTACCAATGAGAAAAAAACACAGTGCTAGATATTAAAACATACAGTTTTATAATAGAGGCGGAAATAAGAAAATAAACAAACTATTAATACAATAATTTAATCAATAATAATACTACACTAGACTACATCTAGATAGTTGGAT
>JAMWET010006039.1:302500-328235 GCA_024036415.1 Prochilodus magdalenae
ACTGTACACCTACAGAGCTGAACTCACTGTACACCTACAGAGCTGAACTCACTGTACACCTACAGAGCCAAGCTCACTGTACACCTACAGAGCCGAGCTCACTGTACACCTACAGAGCAGAGCTCACTGTACACCTACAGAGCCGAGGTCACTGTAAACAGTACACCTACAGAGCCAAGCTCACTGTACACCTACAGAGCCGAGCTCACTGTACACCTACAGAGCCAAGCTCACTGTAAACAGTACACCTACAGAGCCAAGCTCACTGTACACCTACAGAGCCGAGCTCACTGTAAACAGTACACCTACAGAGCCAAGCTCACTGTACACCTACAGAGCCGAGCTCACTGTACACAGTACACCTACAGAGCCAAGCTCACTGTACACCTACAGAGCCGAGCTCACTGTACACTGTACACCTACAGAGCAGAGCTCACTGTACACCTACAGAGCAGAGCCCACTGTACACCTACAGAGCAGAGCCCACTGTACACCTACAGAGCCCAGCTCACTGTACACAGTACACCTACAGAGCCGAGCTCACTGTACACAGTACACCTACAGAGCCAAGCTCACTGTACACCTACAGAGCCGAGCTCACTGTACACCTACAGAGCCAAGCTCACTGTACGCCTACAGAGCAGAGTTCACTGTACACCTACAGAGCCCAGCTCACTGTACACCTACAGAGCCCAGCTCACTGTACACAGTACACCTACAGAGCCGAGCTCACTGTACACAGTACACCTACAGAGCCAAGCTCACTGTACACCTACAGAGCCAAGCTCACTGTACGCCTACAGAGCAGAGCTCACTGTACACCTACAGAGCCCAGCTCACTGTACACCTACAGAGCTGAACTCACTGTACACCTACAGAGCCAAGCTCACTGTACACCTACAGAGCCGAGCTCACTGTACACGTACAGAGCAGAGCTCACTGTACACCTACAGAGCCGAGCTCACTGTAAACAGTACACCTACAGAGCCAAGCTCACTGTACACCTACAGAGCCGAGCTCACTGTACACAGTACACCTACAGAGCCAAGCTCACTGTACACCTACAGAGCAGAGCTCACTGTACACCTACAGAGCAGAGCCCACTGTACACCTACAGAGCCCAGCTCACTGTACACCTACAGAGCAGAGCTCACTGTACACCTACAGAGCCCAGCTCACTGTACACCTACAGAGCAGAGCCCACTGTACACCTACAGAGCCCAGCTCACTGTACACCTACAGAGCAGAGCCCACTGTACACCTACAGAGCAGAGCCCACTGTACACCTACAGAGCCCAGCTCACTGTACACCTACAGAGCAGAGCCCACTGTACACCTACAGAACAGAGCCCACTGCACACCTACAGAGCCCATCTCACAGTTCACCTACAGAGCAGAGCCCACTGTACACCTACAGAGCAGAGCCCACTGCACACCTACAGAGCCCATCTCACAGTACACCTACAGAGCAGAGTTCACTGTACACCTACAGAGCCCAGCTCACTGCACACCTACAGAGCAGAGTTCACTGTACACCTACAGAGCAGAGCCCACTGCACACCTACAGAGCCCATCTCACTGTACACCTACAGAGCCAAGCTCACTGTACACCTACAGAGCTGAGCTCACTGTAAACAGTACACCTACAGAGCCAAGCTCACTGTACACCTACAGAGCCGAGCTCACTGTATACCTACAGAGCAGAGCCCACTGTACACCTACAGAGCCCAGCTCATAACCTTAACCTTACCCTGATCTTCACCATACTCTAACCTGACCATAACCCTACCCCGATCTTCACCCTACTCTAACCTGACCGTAACCCTACCCCGATCTTTACCATACTCTAACCTGACCGTAACCCTACTCTGATCTTCACCATACTCTAACCTGACCATAACCTTACCCTGATCTTCACCATACTCTAACCTGACCGTAACCCTACCCTGATCTTCACCATACTCTAACCTGACCATAACCGTACCCTGATCTTCACCATACTCTAACCTGACCGTAACCGTACCCTGATCTTCACCATACTCTAACCTGACCGTAACCCTACCCTGATCTTCACCATACTCTAACCTGACCGTAACCCTACCCCGATCTTCACCATACTCTAACCTGACCATAACCGTACCCTGATCTTCACCATACTCTAACCTGACCATAACCGTACCCTGATCTTCACCATACTCTAACCTGACCGTAACCCTACCCCGATCTTCACCATACTCTAACCTGACCGTAACCGTACCCTGATCTTGACCATACGCTAACCTGACCGTAACCTTACCCCGATCTTTACCATACTCTAACCTGACCATAACCATACCCTGATCTTGATCTTACTCTAAACTCACCGTAACCTTACTCCAACCTGACCATATTCGTACCCTTGTTGTAAAACTATAATTATTTTTTATGTCCCCACAAGAATGAGAAATCCCCACAACTTGCGTATATGTGGATGTTTTGGTCCCCACAATGTGGCAACCTGGTACACTCATACACACACACACTTAGCTTGAGTAAACATGAGTTTTGTAAATGAGAACACAAAGCCTGTGGAATCTCATTGAAGGTTGCCAGATTTTTACAAACAAACACATTGTGTCTGAACAGTAAACAAGAGTTTGTCCTAATTTCTGCACTCTGCACTGTAAACAAACAGCTGCCATTAGCCTCCAGTTAAAAACACACATACTCTGATCTTCAAGCAAACTACAACTCTATTCTATTCTATTCTATTGTATTCTATTGTATTCTATTCTATTCTATTCTATTCTATTCTATTGCGTTCTGTTGTATTGTATTGTGTTCTAATCTATTCTGTTCGGGTTGTGCTGTGTTGTTTTACAGTCCTCATTGGCCCTATAGACCATTTTTTGTGTTTGTGAATAGAAATTATGCGTTTTTGTGGGCGGAGCTTAACTTGTGACAGAAAGTAACAGCATATCGCTGTGAGGTGAAGGAATATCGGAACAAGGATCATCCGGATGTCTTTTATTTGTCCAGCAGATGACAGGACAGGATGTGGTGCATGAATAAACTAACCCTTATCACGGGGTGAGGTTTCCTGACCTGTGCTCACTGTGGGGTCAAGGGTCCAATTAATTGTAAAAACCACAGTGGCTGGACATCTTCAGGTAGCTCGAGGAAAAACACAGTGTCTCTATGGAAGAAGAACTTACAGCATACAGATGTCTCGGTCATGTCCCGATCCTGGAATACCGAGATCAGTGGGATGGTTTTTATGTATTCATGAGTGACATACTGCCCAGCCAGCAACACAGTCAAGACGCGGACTGTAAGTCTAGTGTAGGCCTAATACAGTTAGCTGTAGGGCTGATACAGTGGGCTGTTAGTTGTAGCAGTTAGCTGTAGGGCTGATACAGTGGGCTGTTAGTTGTAGCAGTTAGCTGTAGGGCTGATACAGTGAGATTGTAGCTGTGTAAGTGAGCTGTTAGCTGTATGGCTAATACAGTTAGCTGTATCAGATGGTTGCAGGGCTAAGATAAGGTCAGAAAGTCCCAGATTAACAAAAACTGCCAACCACAGCGTATTTTAAATTTGCTTTCAGTTCTGAGTGTCTAGAAATGCCACTTTTAAACACCTGCAGTGACACTGACGCTGAACCGGAGGCTTGAGGCAATGGCAGCACTTGCTGTGCAGTAACTGGGGGGCTGAGAATGTATGCTGGGCTGTGTAATCTGGCAGTAACACAATCACAGCGCTCACAAACAATTAATTCAAATAGTAATAGAGTTCATGAATTCTTTACCCTCATTTGATTAAGTAGGCCACTGATCAGCCTAGGATGTCCCCAGGAGCTCGAGGCCTACCCCTGGCTGTGCCACTGCGTGAGGCAGTGAAGCTAATAAGAGTGGCTCCACTGGGAACAGCTCGCTCTGTGATGGAATGGTGGCCGAGATGGGCTCCATTAACGAATGAATGAACGGATGGGGGAAAACCCTTAACGTCAGGTTTGCAATCCAGATGTGATGTGGTGATTTCCACAGGTCACCAATTCTACAGATCAACAACTCTACCCCATGTCCGTCGTTTGGAAACGAGGAGCGAGGAAGCCTCAGTTTTCTGTGACGTGCCTGATCTTCTGATCTTCGGTTGGTGCTGCAGGTTGGAGGGAAAGTTCTGACATTAGAAACCATGTTTGTTGGTCTGCAGACAGCGCTGCACGGCGGAGGAAGGATGTGAAATGTCGGTGTCACTCAAATTTGTGCTTGTTTAAGCTTTTCTGGCTTCCCTCAGGGTGTAAGGAGAGCGGTATTTAACAGCTTCTCTATCTCACACTGACCGCCGACGCTGGGCAGCATAACACCCAGAAGTTCAGTTACCAGTTTCCTCTTTTAGCGCTGACAGCACATTAACTCCCGCACTGTACACGTACATACACAGCACTGCGTGATTTTAAGACCTCTGAGATAAAGATCATCTGGACACGGCCTGTGTATGAGTTCTCCCCAAGTCTAGAACCCAACTTTGTTCTTCAGTCTAGCTGACAAGGTGCCACCTACTTAAACTAGAAATTTGTGTTTTCTTAGTTTGTATTTTTCAGGATGTACGTACTTTTACACTGTACTGAATTACTACTCACCGGTCATCATCCCCAGTCCTGTTCCTGACCTGGAGTCAGTTCATCTAACTTGCTGTGAGATATTCCACCAGGTGGCTTTTAGCATTACACAACATTGCCATCTTTCGTTTCTGCTGTACCAGCAAATTTTAAAAGGACACATATTTTAAAGGCATCAAAACCATAAAAATATTCTCAGTTTTAACATTTGATATGCTGTCTTTGGACTATTTTCACTGGACTATATGGTTTAAATGATTCACGCATCACTGCATTCCATTCCTGTTCACACTTTCCACAGTATTCCAGTATCCATTTTTTTGGGAACGGGGTTGTAAAATCTAGAACTAGACTTTTTTCTTCAGACTAGCTGACTAAGTGTCACCCACTTTTCCTGTAATCAAGAATTTCATACTATCTGTACTTATATTTTTATATGTTTATGTAAATGTATGTAAATTATTTTGTTTTATTTACACTTTGCACAGCATTCCATTATCCAATTTTTGGAAATAGGGATATAAAATCAAGAACCAAGGCTAGCTGCCAAGGTGCCAACAACTTACCTGTAAACATGATATTCATATTATCTGCTTTAATATTGGTATATATTTATATACCAATATTGTGTCTGTTTTAGTTTACACCTTTCACAGCATTCCAATATCCAATTTTTGGAAATGAGTTTGTAAAACCTAGAACAAAACTTAGTTCTTCAGATTAGCTAACAAGGTGTTACTACTTTTCCTATAATCAAGTATTTGATATTATCAGTACTTATATTTGTATATATTTATGTAAATGAATGTATGTCTTTAATTTGTTTTATTTACACTTAGCACAGCATTCCAACATTCAATTTTTGGAAATAGGGATATCAAATCTAGCATCAAACTTCAGGCTAGCTGCCAAGGTGCCAACAGAATTTCCTGTAAATAAGAAATTCATAATATCTGTTTTAATGTTGGTATATATTTATGTAAATGTATGTGTTTAATCTGTTTTAATTTACACTTCGCCCAGCATTCCAATTTCTAATATCTAAATATAAAATACTTCAAAGCTGATATGTTTTACTGATGTATAATTTTACTGATGTCTGATTTTACTGATGTCTAATTTTACTAATGTCTGATTTTACTGACGTACGATTTTACTGATGTATAATTTTACTGATGTACAATTTTACTGACGTACGATTTTACTGATGTATAATTTTACTGATGTACGATTTTACTGACGTACGATTTTACTGATGTATAATTTTACTGATGTCTGATTTTACTGACGTACGATTTTACTGATGTATAATTGTACGTACAGTTTTCAGCAAACCTTTGTGGTTGTTTTGTTGGTGATGAAAACAGAATGCTCAATCATTTATTTCCATAAAATAAACTTCATTAGGCTCCCTCAAAGTTCCAGCCAGTTAAAAGTCCGAAATGCGATTTAAACCACCGGGAAATGATCCGTATCAGTCTTAGAAGTGCAGTGACCCAAACGGCCTGTTTAATTATTTAATAGAGCCACAGCAGAAAACGGTGACATCAGAATAAACTCTGACTGCCTTTGATACATGAATCAATCCAAATACCACAAATGGACCATGTGTGGGAAAAAGTTACAGGTCCTTTGACGACAAAGCTCAAAAGATCCAACATGCAAGGACAACAAAGGGTCACTAAGTGATGGGTTTCTTAGCAACAAAGCTAAGCGACAGTACCAACAATCAGCAGTGTGGTCAAGAAGCTGAATGCATATTGATTCTTTGCCAAGATATGATGCACACCACAGTAGAAAGTGGATGTGTGTGACCCCCCAGAGACGGATAAGTGGCAAAACACACACGCGCACGCATCGCACACACGCCACTCGCTTCCCATCAGAGCTGCTTTCTCATGAAAGAGGGAGGAAGGTGGACAATGGAGCGCTTCTATACAGACGGGTCCTGCTCCTATAGGATGGTGCTGATTGACGTCAAAGAGAAAAGAAAGAGTCGTGGAAACCAGTTACAGCCTTTCCACTCATGTCTGCAGTGACCACCACTTTCCCCCTGACATCCATCAACCTCCGCTCCCAGGTCACTCACAGGTCAGCTTAGCATTTATGTTAGCATTTCATTAGTAACCGTGGAGCCTGGGATTAATTTAGCATGAAGTAGGCTGGATATATTGTAATTATTGTACTTTTTTATTGTAAATAAAGTTTATTACACTACAAAAAATTAGATCTTAGATGAAATTATCTTATTTCTAGTTGATATAGCTTAAAACTCTATTTTTGGGATTGCTGCAAGCTCAGTTTAAGATCTTTTAAGATTTTGTATCTAATTTCCAGCTATTTTTTACTTCTTGTAAGTGATTTTAATAAGCCACATGTTTACAGGTCAAATTTCTGCCAATATAGTAAGAAAATGTAGCTTACAGAAATCACCTAAAACAATAAACATGCTGGAGATAAGTAAAAGAGTCTTACAGTTCATTTTGTTACATGTAAGATATATTAACTAGATATAAGATGTAGTATACATGTGTGTGTATATAATATGTATACATACATGCAGTTTTGAGCACTGGCTAATTTAAATTTGCATTGTATTACAAACAGTAGCCTATTTTTTCTGTTTATTATTATTTATTTATGTGGAATTTTAAGTATAAACCCCGTTTCTGGAAATGTTGGTACATTTTTGTAAACTGCAGTGAAATCAAAAATCTGTTCTTTGTTAAATTGAACTTATTTAACTGAAAAAACACAAAGGAAAGATTTCCATTTTTCACTGACCAGCTTAATTGTATTTTGTGAATCTAAACAAAGGTAGAATTTGATGTGATGCAGTCAGTACTAGGGATGGTTTACCCATGAGCTCCATCACCTTTTTGTTTAAACCTTTTTTATTACACTGGTTAACGGTTTGGGAACTAAGGAAACTGATTGTTCCAGCTTTGTAAGAGGAATCTTTGATTGGTACAAGGCTTCAGCTGCTCAGCAGTCTGCCCTCATCGTCTGATTCTCGTCTTCATGATGCTTTATGCATTTTCAATAGCAGACAGATCTGGACAGCAGTGGTTTCTGGCCTAGATCTAAACTGACTAAGATTTAAGATTCCCTGGATATTTTCACAGTACAGTGTAAAAGTTAAACACCGGAATTCCTTGCAGTTGCACATTAGAATATGTTGGCATGCGTAATCTTCCAAAATTTCACCAAAATCTTCTAAACTCTAGCTGATCACTTTTTAAGATAATATCTGCTCATTCTAACATCATAGTGCTTTTTACAGATCCATATAGTCTAGCTTATAAATATTCCTCTCATAGTTACAAATACCTTTAACGTCTGTGTGAACAACACAAAAATAGTAAAATTGAATTATATAATAATAATAATAGTAATAATAATAATATATTAGCATTAGGTACAGGTCTATCAAGGATATCAGTCTCTTGTTTTTGTCACCAGAGAAATATGAAATATATGTAAAAATCTTTTATCTAGTAGATATAACTTAATATTCAGATTTTAAGATTACTGTAAACTAATTTCAGGATTATTTTATTTATTTCCAGACATTTGTACTTGTTAAAAGTGATTGCTGTAGGTCAGCTTTTCTTACTAAAACTACATTGACTTATATATTAACTATCCTTTTTTTCCAGACATATAACTTGTTTTAAGTGATTTTGTTTCGTAAACCAATGTTACTCGCTATACCAGTTTATGTTTTAACTCTATTAATCTTAAAACTGATCTTTTTCAAGCAAATTCCCTAAAATAAGCAAAATCATCTACCAATATGATGAAAAAATTTGACTTCTTAAAATCACTTTAAATATGTAAAATATATCTGGAGATAAAATAAATTATCTTAAATGAGCTTGTAACAATCTCTAAATTATAATTTTAAAATACAAGATATAAGATCATAATAACATTTTACCTGCCAAGATATAATTGTCCAGAGTATGTCTATTGTGAAAAGGTGATATACACATTAGCAGACCTACTGGAAATACTTGATATGAATCAGTTGGGAAAACAAGACTTAATGCCTCAGTGGAGTCTTAATGGTGTGCCTTAGTTTTGCCTGTTTTTCTTTGGAAGCTGTTGAATTTGCTCCAGCATGTAAGCCAGGTCCAGGTGCTTGGGCCCCTCTGCATTGCTACTTGTTACTTAGAAGACCCTCACCCTATTTAAAGTGAAAGCCAGCAGATCCCGCAGCACACACGCAGCACTGAAGTGATAGTGCTCCTGTGGTTTGGGTTTTAGGTGCTGTTACATAAATGAAAGTTATTTGATTGACCGCTCAGCATGTGACATCAGCCACAGCTTTTGTGCGACAGAGCTTGAGTAAGGTATCTGACCCGATGTGCTGTAATTGGGCCATCCATTGTCCAGGTTTATCTAGAGAGATAAATGTATCACTGATTTATCTTCATACAGTAGCACGCTTATCTCTGACCTATCAATCATCACCTTCAAAGACTTATCAGCGGACTCCTTAACCCAAATAGCAACTGACAGGGGGGAATGGGGGGAACCCCCATTAAAAAACTCCATTGCAAAACATCCACCCACCACGTCAAATTAAAGAAACCGTTCGGTGTACAATCTAAGCTACACCATCTTCTGTCAACCCCAGACACACTTGATCAGTCACGTCATGTGTGCGAGTATTCTGTTCCTTAAGTTTAGCACTGGAGCTCCGAGGCTAACGTTGCTAACCAACAGTAGAAGTCAATAGTCACCCAAAGCTTTTTTATACATGCATCCCGCAAACTTCTTTCAGCTCTCGCAAAACTTCAGAAATGTCAAACTGGCTTGTTGGTGTGCTAAGTGTGCCAAGTACCCCTGATATTCAGTGGGGTCCTATCTCAGCTGCTCACTTCACCCAGGTGATTTAATGTAGCTTCAGTTGCAGCAAAATGTTTGGTTTAACAGTTCCTCCAAACTGTTGGAAATGCTCAATGTTCTCTCGTTTGGTAGATCTTCCACACACTAACTGAGACCGCACTTTCATTTTTAATGCATATTTATCAAACCTGATAAAAACTTCCATTTGTGGTATAGACTATGTAATCCGTTCTTCACTATGATGAACAGACAACGCCAGTTATCAGAGTCATCATTTCATGCTGTTACACCAACTTTATTTGATAGTTATCGTAATAGAATAATATTAATGATCATATATGGGGCCAGTTATTGGTAAAGTTATGTTGATTCAAAGTTAAAATTTAAATATTTATTCATAAGCGGTTTTATCCTTTTACAATCATAATTAAATGTGGTTTTAAAATGTTGTTAACAATGAAAACAACAATGACATTAATTTAGCCACAAGGCCAGTCATGTGCCAGCTGAGTTGTATTCATACAGTGCTGGTTATACTTCACCCTGAACATGGAGGTTCTTTAAAGGTTCCTCAGTGTAGCCACGTGATTGGTTAGAGTGTTTCAGTGTTCAGGATTTCTGGCCAAGTTCCTCCTCTGTTGAGCTCATTACAGCAGGTCGTTCTGCTCTGAGGAGGGCCTGCCTCGGAGTGGACAAGGATGAGGCTACTTGCCAAGTTTTGGGACCTCGTCCAGTTCACTTCTAAGACTTCCCAAGAGTTTTCCAAGTGGGGCCAATAGTGACGTGACTCTCAAAAAGCTACTGGGGACTTCACTGGGGTACAGTGGTGTTCAAAATAATAGCAGTGTGTTTAAAAACACGAGTTAAGCACAAAATCTTTATAGTAGTTTTTTATTTCCATGCATTGGTAACATTCCACACCGTTTTCTAAATCAAAACATGACTTGACAACATGACAACTACTTTACAGAAAATAACAAAAAATGAACATTGGGCTGTTCAAAACTCAACTGCATTTGTCTTTACAAACTCAAAATGTGCCCTCTTTTTTAGGATTTAGCATTCCTGTGAATCACTAACCTCATATTTAGTTGTATAACCACAGTTTTTTAGAACTGCTTCACATCTGTGTTGCATAGAGTCAACCAACTTCTGGCACCTGTCAGTTGGTATTCCAGCGCAGGATGCCTTGACTACATCCCACAGTTCATTTGCATTTCTTGGTTTTGCCTCAGAAACAGCATTTTTGATCTCACCCCACAAGTTTTCTATTGGATTAAGGTCCGGGGATTGGACTGGCCACTTCATAACCTCAATTTTGTTGGACTGGAACCACGGTTTTGCTGGTTTACTGGTGTGTTTGGGGTCATTGTCTTGTTGAAACACTCATTTCAAGGGCATGTCCTCTTCAGCGTAAGGCAGCATGACCTGCAAACTGGTCCATGATCCCTGGTATGCGGTAAACAGGCCCGGGAACATAGTAAGAGAAACATGCCCATATCATGATGCTTGCACCACCATGCTTCACTGTCTTCAGAGTGTACTGTGGCTTGAATTCAGAGTTCGGGGGTCGTCTGACGAACGGCCTGCAGCCCTTGGACCCAAAAAGAACAATTTTACTTTCACCAGTCCACAAACTGTTTCTCCATTTCTCTTTAGGCCAGGTGATGTGTTCTTTGGCGAACTGTATCCACTTCAGTAGATGTCTTTTTTTTTACAGTGGGATTTGCGGGGACTTCTTGCTAATAGATTAACTTCACACAGGCGTCTTCTAACTGTCACAGTACTCTACAGTACACAGTGCAGTAACTGAGACTGTCTTTGAACATCCTCGAGCTGATCATTGGCTGAGCCTTTGCCAGTCTGGCTATTCCTCGACCCATTCGAATGGTAGTCTTCCGTTTTCCTCCACGTCTCTCTGGTTTTGCTTTCCATTTTAAAGCACTGGAGATCATTTCAGCTGAACAGCCGATCGCTTTCTACACGTCTCTATAAGTTTCACCCTCACTTTTTTTCACCCTTCACTTTTTAATCAAAGCACGCTGTTCTTCTGAACAATGTTTGAACGACCCATATCTCTCAGGCTTTCAGGGAGAAACGCATGTACACCATGTGCTGGCTTCAGCCTTAAATAAGGGCCACCTGGTTCACACCTGCGTCCTCACAGAATGATTGACCTCACTAATTCAACTCCACACTGCTATTATTTTGAACACGCCCCTTTCAATTAATTATTCAAATA
The DNA here is from genome assembly GCA_024036415.1 of Prochilodus magdalenae. Classification (NCBI taxonomy): domain Eukaryota; kingdom Metazoa; phylum Chordata; class Actinopteri; order Characiformes; family Prochilodontidae; genus Prochilodus; species Prochilodus magdalenae. Next base: position 314,194 of record JAMWET010006039.1, read on the forward strand.
CACAGACTCAGGAGCATGCATATCACGAATGCTGAGTCTGTTGGTTTTCTAATGATCTACTGCGCCAACTGGTAAATTGTTGGTCTTGGGGTAATATAATTTAAACCACACACAGTGATTAATCTGGTTAGTCATATTGGACTGCTTTTATTTTGAACACTGCAGAACCATCAAGGGTGCACACCTGTTCCATTAAGTTGGAGAACATGTACCACGTTCCGTTACAGGGCTGTATTGAGGGCTGTGCTGGCCTGCCTGTTTATTTAAATGTTCTATTTCAGGGTCTTACATCATTAAACTACAGTACAGAGATGCACCTTTAAACTTCAGTAGTGTAAATAACTAGCCCTTTAAAGGCCGGTGCTTGTACTTTGGGCTCTACAGCCCGGTTTTCTGGCAGTGCAGATGTATTGACCTGATCTAAGAAACTTTTACTGGCTATTTTTCAGCGTTAATGACTGAGCTTCAACTTAACCTTAATTTCCGTTATAAAACCTCAGCGGTGCCAGCAGGATGTGGCTGCTCCAGGCGTTTCTGCCGTTTACTGCTTATCTCGGTATGTATTGGACAATCCATCAGAGTACGTGCGGGAGGGGAACCTAAATAGGTGTATGTTAACAACTCTGTGTGTACAATATCTACACCCAGATAATAAACAGGAAATAAAATCCTCCTGCCAAGAACTGACCTGTTCCCACCTTGTTTGTGTTTGATATCTTCCGTGGAGCCGGCGGTCAGTTCAAAAAACTGGACAGCAGCCAGGTTTTTGTACAATGGGGTGTGATTTTGACATGCAATGTCCCGGCAGCTAAAAAAAAACCCTTAAATGCAGCTTCAGACGGCAGAGGAGCTGTTAATACCAAACTATTTCAAAGTTAAAATCAATATTTTTAAAGATATATTTACTAAATATTTAAATTATTATGCTAAGACTCTACAATTCCACACAGGTATAAAATAAATCTCATAAAAACATGTAGACATCATCAATATCAATAAAGTTTTTACGAATGAAGTTTTAATAAAAATTAATGTACAGAATACGTTCTCATAAACTCAATATACAAAATAGATTTCTAAAAAACTTAATATCCCAAATAATGTTTGAATAAAATTAACTTCCAGAATCAAGTTGTAGTAAACCTTATATTCAAAATGAAGTTTAAAAAAAAAATTTCATCCAAAATGAATTGCCAATAAAATCAACATCCAAAATTCATTTCTGATAAAATTAATGCAAAAAAATAAAGTTCTAATAAACATTATAGCCCAAATAAAGTTTAAAAAAAATTAACATCCTGAATGAATCTCTAATTAACTTAATATCCGAAATCAAGTTCCTGATAAAATTAACATCCAGAATAAAGTTCTTATAGCATTAATACAAAACTATATAAAATTAAGTTAAAATAAACTTTAGTTTAAAAAGTTTTAATTAATGTAACAAGTGGAATAAATTTCTGTTAAAATTAACGTCCAGGATGAAGTTCTAAAAATGTAAGATCCCATATACAGTTTTAATAAAATTAACATTCAGAAAAGAGTTAAAATAAATTAATATTCTGGATGAAAATTTGTAGTTTTGCTGGCTTACTTTATATTACATTATATATTTATAATATACATGTCTACTCAGACTTGTGAGGTACTTGGTGAAATAAAGATTCAGATTTTATTTTTATTCATTTATTTCATTGTTTTTGTGTTTTCTCTCCTTTGACAATCTAAAAGATGTATTTGCCCTGTGTTTGTAAAAATGCAATAACCAGAAAAGAGAACTTTGTAAAAAGATAGGACTTCACAAACTCAGGCCAGGAAAGAGACGTTAGAGAAAGTGCTGCAAGGCAGCTGAAAGCTGAGACATGGGGTAGCACTTTTAAATTAGGCTAACACTGTTCTCAGGCAGTTCCTTAGCTAGAACTGCTGAGCTACCATCAGTTCTACAGCATCGCTGGTGAACTGGTGAAATCATACAGCATACAATACTACACATTCTTTTCAAATATTTAATATGAAATATTTAATGAAGCTTACATGGAAGATCAGACAAAAACAAAACGTACTCGTAGCATGCTGCTATAAACCGTAAAGCCGTAAATTTCAGATGTGTGGTTCAACATATGAAGTTTGGTTCTTTAGTTTTAGCACTGGAGCTACGACTCTAATGTGGAATCTAATACCCCACCACTTAGCATGTTGCTAACGGTAGCTCCGCCAAACACATCTCAGCTGATCAACGTTCAGGGTGCAGGTGGGCGGGATCTTTCACCAAACTAGCAGTTTAATGTTGGGTCCACATCATCTGGTTCGGGTGTGGGATTAGCGTCTGGGCCACTGGGACGTTCCCTGGGTGGGCTCCGCCGTGTCCACTTCTGTGTATCCCTTCAGTGCTCTGGCACGCCTGATGTAGGACTCGCTATAGGGCTGCAACGCGAAGTCATACAGCAGAGCAGCGGCCACGCCTGCCAGCAAGGGCCCCACCCAGTACACCTACACAAACATATGCAAAAACACAAATGCAACATGCATGCAAATGGTGGTGTTTGTTGAAGAATGGTGGTCTTTGGTGGACAGAGTGTTTGTCAGATAAAGCCAGTGTTTGGTGGAAAGTGTTAAAGGCAGTCTTTGGTGGAGAATGGAGGTCTTTGGTGGAGAATGGAGGTCTTTGGTGGAGAATGGAGGTCTTTGCTGGAGAGTGTTTGTCAGATAAAGCCAGTGTTTGGTGGAAAGTGTTGGAGGAAATGTTTGGTGGAGAATGGAAGTCTTTGGTGGAGAATGGTGGTGTTTGCTGGAGAGTGTTTTTCAGATAAAGCCAGTGTTTGGTGGAGAGTGTTAAAGGAACTGTTTGGTGGAGAATGGTGGTGTTTGTTGGAGAGTGTTTGTCGGATAAAGCCAGTGTTTGGTGGAGAGTGTTAAAGGAACTGTTTGGTGGAGAGTGTTAAAGGCAGTGTTTGGTGGAGAATGGTGGTGTTTGTTGGAGAGTGTTTGTCAGATAAAGCCAGTGTTTGGTGGAGAGTGTTAAAGAAACTGTTTGGTGGAGAGTGTTAAAGGCAGTGTTTGGTGGAGAATGGTGGTGTTTGTTGGAGAGTGTTTGTCGGATAAAGCCAGTGTTTGGTGGAGAATGTTAGAGGGTGTGTTTGGTGGAGAATGGAGGTCTTTGGTGGAGAATGGTGGTGTTTGCTGGAGAGTGTTTGTCAGATAAAGCCAGTGTTTGGTGGAGTGTGTTAAAGGCAGTGTTTGGTGGAGAATGGTGGTGTTTGTCGGATAAAGCCAGTGTTTGGTGGAGAGTGTTAAAGGAACTGTTTGGTGGAGATTGTTAAAAGGAACTGTTTGGTGGAGAATGGTGGTGTTTGCTGGAGAGTGTTTGTCGGATAAAGCCAGTATTTGGTGGAGAATGTTAGAGGGAGTGTTTGGTGGAGAATGGAGGTGTTTTTTGGAGAGTATTTGTCGGATAAAGCCAGTGTTTGGTGGAGAATGGAGGTGTTTTTTAGAGAGTATTTGTCGGATAAAGCCAGTGTTTGGTGGAGAGTGTTAGAGGGAGTGTTTGGTGGAGAATGGAGGTCTTTGGTGGAGAAGGGTGGGGTTTGTTGGAGAGTGTTTGTCAGATAAAGCCAGTGTTTGGTGGAGAGTGTTAAAGGCAGTGTTTGGTGGAGAATGGTGGTGTTTGTTGGAGAGTGTTTGTCAGATAAAGCCAGTGTTTGATGGAGCGTGTTAAAGGCAGTGTTTGGTGGAGATAGTGGTGTTTGTTGGACAGAGTGTTTGTCAGATAAAGCCAGTGTTTGGTGGAGAGTGTTAAAGGCAGTGTTTGGTGGAGATAGTGGTGTTTGTTAGAAAGAGATTTTCATATAAAGCCAGTATTTGGTGGAGTGTGTTAAAGGCAGTGTTTGGTGGAGAATGTTTGTCAGATAAAGCCAGTGTTTGGTGGAGAATGGAGGTCTTTGGTGGATAATGGTGGTGTTTGTTGGAAAGACAAAGCCAGTGGAGCTGACTTACCCAATGGTTCTCAAAAGACTTCATAATGACGGCAGGTCCAAACGAGCGCGCAGGGTTGATCCCACAGCCCGTGTAACTGATCTGCAGTGCACATGTTAAAGATGTAGGATGAGAAGTCAGGTCTGCTACTTCAATCTCAGGTCACGTCTAATATACACATGAGGGCGGGACAATCCCTCTTACCGCTGCCAGGTGGGCCAAACCCACAGATAGTCCAATAGCAAGGGCTCCAGATCCGGTCACATCGTTCCGGCGACTGTCTGTTGTGGCGAGGACACACAGCACCAACTGAAAGGTTGCCAGAAACTCAATTCCTAAACCCTGAACCGGAGTCAGATTAGCGGCCAGCTGTGGGTGAGGAAGCAGGAAGACTGTTAACCTTTACTGTGAGGTTTGTGTCACCATGTAAAGCTGGGAACCTCTGAATCGCCGCAGACACAGGAGGACCTGGATCACTGTAGCACATCTGAGATCTTTCTGCTGAGGTTTTTTGAATAGCCTGATTGAGTTACACTAAAGCTTCCCAGTCTTGATCGTGTTCTACACTTTTTTGTATTTTCCAAAATAATTTGTAAATTCTTTTAGGCTAATTTTAAGAATATCTAACTTCTAAATATTCAATTTCTATTTTTTTCAGTTTCTTAGTCTCTCTATATTGGCAGATCTAACGTCACTTAAGAAAAATAAAACATCTGGAATAAGGAATGATCTTAAAATGACCTTTAAAACAACCTTAGAATGAAAAATCTAACATATTTTTAACATTAATTTTTATTCTTTAAAAACTTCAAAACTCTTTTTACCTTGTATACAATTCGTATCTCCTGGTTCTGGTTTTACTTGTCTCATTTGGGTTTATCACCATCATACTCTTTTTATTCTATAATCTTGATGTTTGAATTTATTTACCTTGATAGTTTTTAATTGGTTGAATATTATATCAGTTTCTTTTTCAGTCCCTGTGTAAGTTAGGGGTAACCCCAACATGAAACACATATTTCCCAAGTTAAAATAAAGGATGATTGAAAATTCACGTCCAGAGACAAGTTAAATACAGAGCCCTTCCAAAATCCAGGATCGGCGACACATAGACACGACCGACTGAGGATACTCACGCTGTTGACTCCGAGTGTTGTTTCATCAGGGGTTAGTTTGGACATGATGCAACTGGCCACGATTGCGCCTAGCATCTGAGCTAGGACATAGAAAGCAGCCTTCAGCAGGGTGATCTTGCAGCTGACCAGCAGGCCCAGGGTCACGGCGGGGTTCAGGTGGGCTCCGCTGATGTGGCCCAAACTCTGGGCCAGCGTAGCGATGGCCAGACCAAAGGCCAAGGCCACTTTCACCTCCTGGTCCGGGCTTTCGTTGTTCTTGTTGCCGACAGCAGACGCCAAGCCGATGAAGATAAAGAGGGTCATTCCAACAAGCTCGGCAATCACAGCCCGCCAAAACGTTCCGGACCTGAGCTCCTGAGCCATGGCGGGATGGGTGTTTACTGTTCTCTGCAGTCCTCGTTACTGACCAACACTGCTAGCTAAGCAGACACTTATGAACCAGTGGCGGGAGACGAACAGGAAGCTAGTTTTAGCAAAGCAGCCACAAGCCTGGAAAGAGACAACAGCCGTTGAAGTCGTCAGGGTGAGGGTCAACCCAAGAAGAAACTTGGGCCTACAGTTGGTTTAGTTTGAGTTTCTCAGTGACCATATACAGAAACATGAGACAAGGGGGTTAGCATTGCCGTTAGCGACTAGCCAGTTTCTGTCTACAGTTAAAAGAATAGACTACAGACTCAGATACACGTCGCAGTAAATGTTTTGAGATATTGTATCTTTCATCACCGGTCTCATGGTGGCATAACAGCAATAATACTTTATCTGATTTATGTTAATATGGTGTGAAAGCTAAGCTCTGACTTGAACGGTACACCTAAAGGACAACAAGTTTTTTATTTTTGCTTTTTTAGCTGCAACCAGTAGAACATTCATTAAATATTTATCTTTTTTAAACCACTCCTGGGGTATATAACCAAAATAAATATACTTCCAGTCGAGGGGTATTCCACATTGAAAGATGTCCTGTAGGGCTTTATAATCCAGTAATCTTTGATAACTGAGCAATCCCAAAAAATATGATGGGGGTTCGCATATTAATTACCACAATTCTCCAGCAAACAGGGGGAGTACCATCGTAACGGGATTTTCGAGTAATAAAGTACTTTATCAAATTTTTCCACCCAAATTCCCTCCATTTCTGTGACCTTGTACATTTCCATTGATGACTCCGACTTCCGTCATCTTTTGGTCACGTTTTCATTCGAATTCATGACTTTCGGCCTTTAACCCTGCCCTGGTACAATATCCAACAATCATCTCACACGTCAGTCAACCAATGGAAAGCCCTGGTCTGATCACTGCTAGCCTAGCCTCTCAGCTATAGGCTAGCACATACGTCTAATCCAGAACTGGTGAAAGTCTTGAAAGCCACTGACCTGCGTCTGGCTCTGATCATGCACTCTGATCATATCTCTGGGTCGGCTCCATCTTGCAGTTACTCCCTCCTGGACTAATCAGACTGGATCTAATCAGACTGGATCTAATAGATGTTCTTCTCCTGTTAGTTCTGTCTTTCTCATCTCGTCCGGGTTTGACCTGAGGAGGTTGGGTTCCGCCCTTGAGCCTGGTTCCTCTCCAGGTTTCTTCCTTACCCAAGGGAGTTTTTCCTCACCACTGTGGCCTCTGGCTTGCTCAAGGTGGGCTTGGACCCGGTTTTTCCCCACCCCCAAATGTCTGTACATTAACCTTGTGTTTTTTTTCTTTCCTTTTATATAACAAACTGATTTTCTTTGAGACAATGTTGGATGTAAAAAGCGCTATACAAATAAACATGGATTGATTGATGGTCTAAGTTAACCATTCACTTATGATCTTTATTCAGCTCAGAATAATTCACCAGAGGGACTGTCTGGTCAAAAGAGACACAGAGGGTTCATTTCAGCTTTTGAATATTTTAAATGTGGTATTGAAAATAAACTTAAAAATTAACAGTGTATTTTAACATTGTGGCCCCAACAGGCTCTAGATTGCCATTCCGCGTCATGAGAAGTTTAACTCTCTCCAGTCAGTCAGAGATCAAAAGTCAAACAGATATCTGGATCGTTTGAGAACCTGGCTAGTGTGATCCTCCTCCTCCGATGAGTCACTTCCATCATTGAGTAGTCCACCCTCGCCAATGCAGCAGACTTGCTAGCAGAAACATTAGCCTTCCCTTTCTATTAGTCATCTAGCTAAAAATAAAAACACTGAAGTGGTCTCCCACCCCAAAGCTTGTCCAACCTTCAAGATGAATTACACCTCACCCTCCACCATTCCCATCCTGCCTACCGTAAGGCAACAACTGTGAGTAGTGTAGATTACAGCCCAATATTCAAAGTATAGACACCACAAGAGAAAGTTACCGAACTTCAGTCACTTTCTACACAAGTTATATTCATTTTTTACTGTATACTTGTGGCATCAACCTCCCCAGGCTTTGCACTAAGGGGCCTTACAGGAAGTGGCCATGCAAAGTGGCTCCTAGTAGGCACCATGCTCCCAGCTAACTTGCTACTGGAAAAGTTGGTTTTTAAATATTCCCCTCAAAAATGGTTGGGCCAAAAATAAATACCCAATATTAAATCTTCCTAATACTGTGCTATAGATGCTAAATGCTAATAACCCCATGAAGTCTGCAACGGCCTGACCATTCCAAACCCAGACCCCATCACTGAATGTGATCAGGTTTACTAAGCAGGATATGCCAAACCAACTTGGACTGAACTTTGTGTGGCTGCTGATTTCTTTGGGAAAGTGTTGGTCAAACCCCCCCTTTACCATTTCGGTAGATGACCAAGATCAAGCCTCTTCTGGGGGCCTCCTTGGTCTACAAGCTCCCCTTCTCTAGGGACAGATCAGAGCTGGCATTTCAATACACCACATACTCAAATGAAATCTGGTTTAAAGACGACTCCAGGTGTAGGTCAAAACTGCAAGCAATTTATTTGTACTGGCACAGAAGCAGCAAGACTCATTATAGATCCAACAGACAACCAGCTGACTCAACTCAGTCATGTTCATCAGTACTGTTTAGCCGATTGCTCTCCAGCAGCTCCCTCTAGCAGCGGTTCCGTTTCTCCGTCCAACCCTTCCAGGCCATGACACCAGACCTTGACCCGTTCAGCCAAGTCAGAACCCCTTGGAGACAGCACGAAGTCGTAGAGGAGGGCAGCCACAACACCACCACACAGTGGCCCAGCCCAGAACACCTGGCCAGATGTACAACACAGTCAGGGACAAATTTCAAAGTACAGGACAAAAGGTTTGCTCTGCTGTACAAGTTTACACCAGCCGCCTACAAGCATGTGCTCGGGGCTGTATTGGGAAGTGACCAGCTAGCCATGCTAACCGAGGCTAGAAGCAGAAGCATAGGATAGAAACTGTTGCTAATATCACATGGCTAGCTATGGTAGCCCTAAGCTAACAGATCAAACTAACTGAAGCAATGCCATGGTTATTTACAGTGAAGCCGGCAGTGCAGATGGACTGTACCGTCAATGATTTAGCATCACAGGCCCAAAGTGCTACAGTGAAACCTGCTAGCAAATGTTCATGGCAGCTGGCTGTGCATTAGCCCCTGTGAATTAGCCCCTGTGAATTAGCCCCTGTGAATTAGCCCCTGTGAATTAGCCCCTGTGAATTAGCCCCTGTGAATTAGCCCCTGTGAATTAGCCCCTGTGAATTAGCCCCTGTGAATTAGCCCCAGACTCTCGACTGGCCACTGGACAGTACAAGTCCTGACAGATAAGTCCCAAACACACAGATCAGGGGTCCATCCACAATGTGACATTTCCCCTAGTTACCAACTGCCCAATAGGAAATCTCCTCAGCCCTTCTTATTGGAGAGGCTAAATGAGGAGTCCTGCTCTGTGGTGTACCCCCCCCCACGTCAGTTTAGACTGTATTCAGAAGTGTCCAGACTGCTGGACTCTGAATAGAACCAGAACCAGTGACCATTAAGATGAAGTGGATTCTTACCCAGTGGTTTTCAAACTGCACAGTGACCAAAGCCGGACCAAAAGATCTCGCAGGGTTGATCCCACACCCGGTGTAACTAACCTGTTGAGGACAGTTTATACAGTTCAGGAACAGATGACTCAACCCCAACACAGTGTCAGATATCCTAAATTCCATATAGAGAACCAGTATAGGTTCCAAACAAAGGTTCCTGGCTTGGTTCCACAGTTCTATGAAGGGAGAAAAGGTGTAGCACAGCGGTAACCAACCCTGGGCAGGCTTTACCATCAACCCAAACCTGGCACGCCTCCTTCAGCTAATCAACGACTTCAGAGGGCAGTAATTAGACAGATCGGGGCAGGAAGGTGGATCTTCAGGAGGTCTATAAACCCTGAACAAGCTTCTTCACAATGGCCTTGTTCTTAAGCCAGTTGCCCCTGAAGACCCATGAACATGAATACAAATAAGGTTTGACCCCTTACACCTGCAAGATGTCCCAGACCCACAGAGAGTCCAACGGCAAAGGACGCAGAACCAGCGACATCAAGCCTCCTTTTATCCATAGTTGCTAGGACGCAGAGCACAAGCTGGAGAGTGAGGAGAAACTCCATTCCGAAGGCTTGTCCTGGGCTGACTCCATTCAGCTAGGGAACAAATGAAGGCAGCAACATGGTTAGCATGCTAACGAAAGGGGGCATCTCTTCCCCCCTCTCCAAAAACAGGGGCAGCACAAAAGAGAAGGCACCCTAGCTCTTCAATCAAGTTCCTAGTTATTTTTTAAATTCTGGGTTTAATTCTGTTGGTGTGGTCCAGTTCCTGGCAGGAAGCAGTCACACCTTCCACTGTTGCCATTGTATGGCTAACCAGCATGAACCACAGAAAGAGGAGAATGGTGTCTAACAAGCTTCAGTTTCTGTGCTGGTGGATGCTAGACTGAATTAAAAGTGTCACTGAAGTTATACAGGGAACCTGAGAAAGTTCTGGAATTCATGTATGCCTCTAGTTGCATTTTGATATTGCTAACATGAGCCATTTAATAATTCATAGACAGCATTAATAAAGCTACTCTAAACAAGCAGAAAGCCAGGCAAGTAAGTGACACACCATTAAACTTGATGCTAAAGCTAATATTCTTAAAGACTAAAGTCAAGCCAGCTCTCAAACTGAAGCAAGCACGTTTCCAGCAGCTCACCTTGTTCAAACCAAGCGAGTCGATAGCTTCTGGCCTCACTCCCAGCACAATACCACTTCCTAGCACTCCACCAATTATCTGGGCCAACATGTACCACATTGCCCTACAAACGCTGATCTGGCAGCTGACTACCATGCCCAGGGTCACAGCTGGGTTTAGGTGGGCTCCACTGATGTGGACTAAACTCTGAGACAGGATAGCGATGGCTAGCCCAAACGCCAAAGCCACTTTGACTTCCTGGTCCGGGTAGCTGCTGTTTCCATTCCCAATCATAGCAGAGATGCCCATGAAGACGAACAAGGCCGTGCCAAGGAGCTCAGCAAGAACAGCCCTCCAGAAACACAAAGTCTTGAGCTCCTGCACCATGGCTGCTAACAGCAAACAAGCAGAAACTGTTCAGATTAGCTAAATGCTAACAGCAGCTATTGCTTGCCACACATTTTGTTCTTAACAAGTGCCTTCCAAAAGAAGCGTGCAGGTCTTCGCCACTTTAAAGCTACCTGCTAACAGGGCTCTCAGCCTCATTGGCTGATAAAACAGGGTGGTGGCCACTTGTAGGGTAATTAGCTGCCATGTTTAAACAGGCTGTGTCGGCCCCTGTAGGCCAATGGTCACAATCCCTGGTTCTGGAGATCCACCTTCCTGCTGAGTCTAGATTCAACCACACCCTGATACACCTGCTCCAGCTAATTAACTTCTCCACAAGTTTCTGATTGGTGTCATGTAGGATTAAGAGTATGTTTGTGTGTTCGTAGCAGGTTGGACTATTAGCACTTTTTGACCAAAAGAACCCTGGTTCTGTTCATGCTTGATAGAACCTTGGTGCTATCCAGAGAACCTGTCTGTGGTTGCACCACCAAACGAGGAACATCAAAGGCTATGTCAAGTCAACAAGGTGGATTGTGCTTTGCACGGTGGTAGTAAACAGTAGTACCAAGATGGCGGAGCACGTAGACTACCTGTGAGCATTCGGGCTGATATTCCAGATGTTTGTTAATATCCAGAAAGCAGTACAGATCAACTACTGGAGATAAAAACATGTAGAAGAGGTTCTCCAGCAGACCACTGGGGGCGCCATTGTTGCCTTCTCTGTCCTTAACAACTGACGTGGGGCGTAATTCAGGGGTAGTGTCCTCTTGGTTTATCATGAAGAACCTACGATTCTTTGGTTCCAGGTGGGAATGACCTAGTCTGGTTCCAGATGTTTTTATTTTTGATGGAAATGCAAATTAGGTGCGTGAGCCAGAATGGTACCCATGTTTCCATGTTGATGGGAAAGGCCCATGTGCCATTTTGGCCTAATTTGGTTGAAGCTGACTAAATATCCTCCTACTGGGTTAGTTAGACGTCCTGAATCTTCCCAGCATCTTCCCTGTGGTCACTAACCCTCCTCCTGGACATCTACCTTCCTGCAACCCAAAAGCTGAAGCAACTCTCTTCCTCCAGCCCGAAACGAACGAATTTCAGCAAAGCAAGATGTTCTTGGGTGGATCAGAAGAGGCTGATGCGAGTTGGAGCCAAGGCCCACAGAAAGGTCAGTAGATCTCCAGAAGCAGGGTGACCACTGTGCTCCATCAACACTAACCCACCAGTGTAGGCTGGCAGATCCTATAGCATTAACTAGCCTTTCCTTCAGAGAGAAAGAGAGGTAACCGTGCTGCTCCTCTTCTCGAACAACTGGTTAAGCTCGTTCTCCTGATCTCATCGTGTTTTGGTTTTCTTTGGGCGCCTGAGAGGAAAGGAGAACCGAGCCAGGCCGAGCTAGGCAGTTGGCAGCTTCCAGCTTCCAAATCTGGAAAAACAAGAAGTCTAGTGGGAAGCCTGGCCTGCTTTTAGGTCAGCTGGGTTTTTAAGACGTGCTGTAGATGAAGCAGGAATGGGATTTACTAAGGGTTGGGAATGTTGTAGGTAGTGTTGGTGTTCTGATGAATGCTTGGTACCTGTCCAAACATGGTTAAGAGCCCACTTTGGATCGGATCGTGGGTCCAGTGGTTCAGTCTTGATGGGTTCAGTGACTGATTGCTGGTTTTTCACTGTGGTAAGATGTTCTCTAGTTCTTGCCTGCAGGCCAGGAGGGAACAGTGGACCTCTGTGTTGGGTGAATTGAAGCCAAAATGCTCACCCTCTTTAGTGACATCTACTGGTGGTCTTTTTGTCTGAATGTATTTTTGTCTGTAAAGAGAGAAATTGCTGCTGTCAGAACAAAAACCACATATAATAAAAATAATTTAATAATCTTTTTAAAAGCTTAAAAAATGAGGAACCAAATACAATATCGGTGCAAAGTCATCTAAATTTAGTCATTTAGTTTGGTACAAGGGTTTGTAGTGTAAAGGCTGGTTTATTTATTCTTAGCTTTACGTGTATTTCCATGTGTAGTTAGAACCAAACCTTGTAGCTCTATTTTTGCTGTTTTAGGTGTAATAATGAAGTACCTGTTATTCTTTCTATTCGTGTTTCCATTTTATGATGAATGGATTGGGTATAAAAATAGAAAAAATGGGCCAAAATTCCCGGGAAAGACGTCTGGTTCCATTGACTTACATTAAACATATAATGTTTTTCCTTCTCCTGTAAAATTAGGAATTTTAGAAATTCCAACAGCCTCAAAATGAAAGTGCCCTGCCTTGACTCTATGACTATAAATATTGATTAGCCCTTCTGATTGTTATTAACTTTGAAGCGCTGAAAGTTAAAATTATCACTAGACATGTGTAGACCATGTGGATTAGGAATACCCAAAGGAAAAGCACAATCTTTAATTCCCATTATTTTATTTGAGGAATTCTATTTTTCCTCGTCTATTGGGACTCAGATGACTTATAGTTCATCATCTTCTAAACCTCAGACTAATGCTTTTCCCTATTGAGCCTCATTCCCCTCTTACCAAAACTCTGTTTGATTAAACAGTCTAGGAATCTGTAGGTGAGCGTTTCTGGGATTTGAGATCAGATGACTGACTAGGCCAGGTATGTTGATCGGAGGCTGGAGCTCCAGCAGCTGAGCAGGATTTCTCAGCAGGTCTGATTTCTCTTTAATGTGTGACATGTTTTCATTTGAACCACACCTCGACTGCGTTTCCAAATATGTGTGCCAAGCTCTACCGTCGCTTCATATACCTGCAATACATTCTCGACATTCCCACGTACGGTTACCGTCATGTGCACCCACTTAAGGAGAACTGGAGCCGCTCTGAAGAAGTGAGGTTCCTCTACGTGACCTTATAAAGCTGTAATAGTTGTTGGAATGACCCAACATCACCATCAGACAGGACGTCTGGATCTGGCCCCAAGCCAAAGAGTTACATTTACGGCATATGGCGGACACCCGTATCCAGAGCGACTTACAGGTAAGCCAATGTAGCGTTAGGAGTCCTGCCCAAGGACTCTTATTGGTGTGGCCAAGCATAGCCACCCAGACTGGGAATCGAAACCCAGTCTCCCACATCTGCTGGTGGCTCCCTGGCAGGTAGTGGTGTTATCCACTGAGCTACACCAACACAAGGTGAGTTGGCCAGGTGTTCTTTCCATCAAGTGTTGCGCCAGTCTTTTTTTAACCAAAGGCTTTCATTTCATCAGCCTGGGGCGGTTGTTTCCGAGGTGCCTGCTGCACCTGCAGACTTTGCCGTTTCTTGCAGGTACGGTTGATGACCTTGTAGGGCTTCCTGTCTAGCACAGGAGCAATTCTATCGAGATCTTGACTCATCTAGCTGCTTCTTAACCTGGGTGGAGTTTACACCAGTGTTTCTCAACCCTGGTCCTGGAGGCACCCTGCCCTACGTGGGCTTCCCTGGCTCCAGGCAACACCTG
>JAMWET010006040.1:0-14343 GCA_024036415.1 Prochilodus magdalenae
TATTTCAGGTATATATAATATATGTATATTTGAAGTATTGGAATGGAAATACTTGGATTGACTGGTTGATTGGTCTTACAATGTGGGTATCATAGATGGTTATAAATGTGCTTATAACATAGTAACAATGCCTTTATAAAGTGTTATAATGCCTATACTGTTATATATATTAATGTACATATATTATATATGTACATTTGAAATATTGGAAATGAAATACTTGGATTGACTGGTTGATTGGTTTTACAATCTGGGTATCATAGATGGATATAGATGTGCTAATAACATGGTAACAGTGGCTTTATCAACATAATTAATGCCTTTATTACTTTGTATGATAGTATAGTATACTAGTATAATGCCTATACTCTACTATATGTAAGATATATATATATATATATATATATATATATATATATATATATATATATATAAAAATATATGCTCTGCTGCACATGTGATGTAGGCAAGGACGGGCCTGATTGCTGTACCTGACGGACCCAATAGCCCCGGCAAGAACGGGCAAGAATTGGGATCTTGTACTGACAATGGTAGAAAGGCAGACACAGGGAACTGAACAATGGGAGAGGGTCACCCTGAGCAATTACACATCCTAAACCATAAGAACATAATAAACATGTACCAAACAACATATACAGTCCATGAAAATCCCCAGTGGGCGTGTGCCTCCCATGAGCCTCCTGACATGGCCATCAATCAGCTATCTGCTATGTGCATAAAATAACCCTTGTAGAACTTTCAAATACTACATGCAACACAAAGGAACCCCCTCTAGAACACTCTACCTGTTTACCTGTGCTTGTTTTCCACAGGACCACCCAAAAAAAAAAAACTGGAGCCAGTACATGCTGCCTAAGCGGGCCACTGCCAAAGCTGAAGCCAGAAGCATAACAACCCGACGTTTGCTAACTCTCTAACTGCGAGTGATTAATGGAGGTCCAAATAAATTTCCCTCGTATTTATTTTGCTGGCGACCACTACACCGTACACTCCACGTCCCATCAACTAAAAAAAGAAGCCAGAGGTTTCAGGGGAGACGGTCCCTCGGGCGAGTCGTGACAGAATGCAGACAGTTGTGCTTTCATGTTTGTCTTGAGGTCGGCTAATGATAAGTTTGCATTTGGCTGGAGAGACGGTGCGAGAGACTTTTCACTAACTGAGGGCCAAGACGGTTCCTCTGGATTCCCAGCAGACACGAGCTCTGAGGAATGTCCGTGCCTGCGTGCCTATTTTGACTTGATAGAGTTGGCTTAGCCACTTTGAAGCTAACCTGAACTCAGACTGTATCTATAGCACCACATTAGTTAATGTCCCTGGTCTTGGTCAGCATGAGGCATCATACTCCACCCGTTGCAGGATGCAGTTCTTGCTTGCCAACGATCTGTGATTGATTTATGGTGTCATGTCGTTGTGCACCAGCAGGTGGGCGACATATTGAGGTCATCAGACTGGCTGTCTAGTCTTTTAGTAGGGTGCTAACAGCGTCTAGGCTGTAGACGGTGCGGTGTGAGGTAGGAGGGGTTCATTGCAGAAGAGGTTTCAGTTCATGGTCTTCCAGTAAGTTGGTTCACCAAGTTGGGTGCAGCTCCGCCCTCCATGCTAGACTTGGGCAACCAGCCTACACTATCGAGTCCTTGGACAAGACTCCTAACACTACTGAGGTTCTGCGTCCTTTGCACTAATTTATCATTCCAGGGTTGTGGGGAATGACTGATTGTCAGGCTAAAGGCTATTAGCAAGCAGTTGCATCTGCATCCACGTATCGGCCTTATGGCAACTCATGGCAGAGGTTCTCATCTATGAGTCCCTTGTTGTTTGAACAGATCCCAGTCCAAATACTACTCAACTGCCATTCTAACCTCTCAGTTCCTTCTTAAGAAAAAGAAGAGGCTGCAATTGATCAAGTAAAGATTGGTACCAGTGTGGGCTAACTTTAGATTAGCTAATCTAGCTAACATTAGCACCCACTGGCATATACACCAAACTAATCTTTTGTAGATACCCATCATAACAGACTGTGGGTTTCATAGGGGGCCTCTAGCTATGAACCCACACCTTTGTCTTTAGGTAATAAGGCTTGTTGGTCAGATACAGCCCAACAACGGTAGCTAGCTAAGGCTGGGAAGCACCAAATCAGGGCTAACTTCCAAAACAGATGTATAGAAACCCACAGTCTATATAAAGGACATCTGCAAAGGGCCTGTTTGGCTTTTAATCAGTGGGCGCTAATGTTGACAAGACTAGCTAGCTAACATTACAGTTCATTGATGCCAAACATTAGTTTCCTTCATTCGTTTAAGAATTCCAACAGACCCTTTTAACCCTCAATGATCTTTTGCTTTTGAGATCTGAAGAAATGTGTGGACCTGGAGCGAGATAATTTCCTCGTCACTGAACCAGAAAACATTTATTGGCTTCCTATATTAAGAAGTTATCCCCGAAATAAGTTTGGACGGGTAGCAAGTAAACGAGATATCATTGTCAAGATTCAGTGACCAGCGTCGGGCTCTGATCCTGAACTCTATCTATGGGTCGGCTCCATCTTGCAGTTACTCCGTCCTGGACTAATCAGACTGGATCTAATAGATGCTCTAAGCTCCTCCTTCTGTTAGTTCTGTCTTTCTCTTCTCATACGGGTCCGACCTGAGGAGGTTGGGTTTCGCCCTTGAGCCTGGTTCCTCTCGAGAGTTCCTCCAAACTCAAGGGAGTTTTTCCTCGCCACTGTCGCCTCTAGCTTGCTCAAGGGGGCTTGGACCCGGTTCGATTGATTGATTGATTGATTGATTGATTGATTGATTGATTGATTGATTGATTGATTGATTGTCCGTGTGCCTACTGGTACCCCAGTTGCCTAGTCTTTGAGGATGTCAGTCAAATGGTGTTTCCTAATCAGAGAGGCCAGTTCTCAGAATCTTTCTGGTCTGGGTCATGAGGAGTCTCACTCTTCTCATGTGGTACTTCCATGATGATAAGGTGTTTCGGGCCTTGTGTTTATCAGTCTAGTGTAGCATCTAGCCTATTTGCCTCTTTCAGGCACTATCTGTCTACCTCCCACAGTGCCCACTAGTGGATTTATTACTGGACTAGACCATGCAACCTCTAGCCTTAGCATGTTTAACCTTCCTCCCTCTACCCAACCTACCAATGAAACCTCAGCTAGCTCAGAGCTAGCTCAGAAAGACCCCCTGATGGTTCCCCCCTTACAGATAGATTCTGTGTACAAGGGAAAATGGCAAGTTCAAATCTCTTGGATGTTCATTCTGGAGAGACAATGTGGCAGATCTGGATCTTCTTTAGCTTCTCCTCTTAGCATGGAGGCTCCTGATGCTCTGGTGTGGCTGGCAAGGAGTTGAGTATTGGCCTTCACTGTAGAAAATGGTCTGCTGATGGACAGGGTAGAGGGCGGCCTCTACAATCAGTAACAGTCGTGCATCTGATAAACTGGCCACTGTGCCTTGTCATTTAAGTGTTCAGGCCAGTACACTGAGCACTCAAGCTCCTTGATATTTAGCTTTCTGCAAACACGGCTGGTACACACATCTGCTAATCCCTCACACTAGCAAAGGACAAGACAGACAGACAGAGGAGCTAACGGGGCAGGCACACATACTGTTCCGATTCCTGCCTGGCAAAGGGCCCGGAGAATTCCTCAGGTCCTATGTCACCCCCATGGAACCGAACGCTAACGTACCCCTCCCTGCTCCTCTTCTGTCCTGTCCCCGTCCGTCCTGTTCCCAGATATGTGAGTCAGCCTCTGGGGACAGCTTAAGGTGGGAGGGAAGGCACAGGAAATAGTCCGATACTCTGTGTTTATGTGTGTGTTTGGGTGCGTGTGTGGTAGGAATGGAGGAGAAGTGCTTACCTTGCCCCTCTGTAATCGCTTGTTGAAATAACATGACCGGGCAGTTCTCGGAGGCATCTTCCCTTAATGGCTTCCTATCACCATTCCTCAGCATTCGCAGGATGGTATATGACTCCACCGAGAAGGGATTGCACTCTGACATCCGACCGTCATCCTCCATTTTCCCATGAACACTATTGGCGAGCCGCTGCTGTATGGGGAATTCCAATGGTTGTTCAAAACTGATCCTCATTGTTTATCATCTTGCAAGGGACTCCAAGGGTGTCCATACTGAGATATCCCCTGTGGAAATCTAATCAGATTCCGATCACGTTCCAAACCACTTCCAATTATACTTTGGTTAGATCTGATTTGCAGAAAAACTGATTTAACTGTTTTAGGCTTTCCAGATTATTAAAAATCTGGATATGCCTAAATATTATTTGTGTCCAGACATCAGCAACCTATCTGCACTGTCTTCTGTGCTATGGTCAGTCACTATATAGCAAGTTCCAGCACTTCTGTCATTGGGGATTTTACATTTCCATTGTTCATCATGTTGCAAGTGACTCAAAAGGTGTCCAGACTGAGATGCATCTGTAAAGTCCGACTATTCAAAACTTCCAAATTGTGGTTTGGATCCGATTGGCAAAAAAAAAATCAGATTTCAGGTGTTATTTGTCTTCCAGGTTTATCAGTCAAGATATGCCAAAAAATTCAGACATCACCAGTCTATCTGTATTGTGGTAAGTAACTACCTAGCACGTTCCAACACTTCCGCCATTCAGGATTTTACATTCCCATTGTTCATCATGGTGCAAGTGACTCCAAGAGCGTCCATACTGAGATATCCCCTGTGGAAATCGAATCAGATTCCGATCACATTCCAAACCACTTCCAATTATAGGTTCTGATTTGCAGAAAAACTGATTTAATGGTTTTAGGCTTTCCAGATTATTAAAAATCTGGATATGCCTAAATATTATTTGTGTCCAGACATCAGCAACCTATCTGCACTGTCTGCTGTGCTGTGGTCAGTCACTGTATGGCAAGTTCCAGCACTTCTGCCATTGGGGATTTTACATTTCCATTGTACATCATGATGCTCAAAAGGCAACCAGACTGAGCTGCATCTGTATAGTCCGACCATTCAAAACTTCCAAACTGTGGTTTGGATCTGATTAGCAAAAAATCAAATTTCAGGTGTTATTTGTCTTCCAGGCTCATCAATCTAGATATGCCAAAAAATTCAGACATCACCAATCTATTAGTATTGGCTGTTGTAGTGTGGTCAGTAACTACTGAGCACGTTCCAACACTTTCGCCATTCAGGATTTGACATTATCGTTGTTCATCATGATACAAGTGACTCCAAAGGCGGCCATACTGAGATGCCTCTGTAATAGTCCAACTGGAATCACATTTCAAACTTCGTCCAATTGTGGTTTGGATCTGATTTGCCAGAAATCTGATTTCAGGTGTTATTTGCTTTCCAGACTAATCAATCTAGATATGCCATAAAATTAATTTGTGTCTCCAGACATCACCAATCTCTCTGAATTGGCTGCTGTATCTTGGTCAGTAACTACTTAGCAAATCCCAACACTTGCATCATTCTGGATTGGACATCATCATAGTTTATCATGTTGAAAGTGACTCAAAACACATCCAGACTGAGACGCATCTGTAAAAGTCAGACTGGAATCATATATCAAACCTCGTCCAATTACGGTTTGGGTCTGATTTGCCAGAAATCTGATTTCAGGTGTTTCTGGACTATTACAGATCAATCTGGATATGAACAAAATTGGATTTGCATGTCCAGTCTATCAGAATTGCCTGATGTGGTGTGGTCAGTAGGTCTTTTCGTCATTCTGGATTTGACCCAGTCATAGTTTATAATGTTAAAAGCGCAGCCTGAGATGCATGAGTAGATTAAAAAACCACCTGAATACAATCTGTATATGCCAACAGTCTGAGCTGGCATCTGAGCTGGGAGTCTATACAAAGCCAAAGCCATTCATAGTGCTTTGGTGTGAAATGCCCAATTATACAAAACCTAACCTTCAGAATTGTTCAAGGTGGAGGTAAATGGAACCAGACGTCCAAGCAGCTATTTCATGGGGGGTTATATACAAAAAATGCTTATGAACACTCTGCCAAAAATCTGAAACACTGGTCGATCTTTTTAAACCTTAGAATTAATCAGATCACAGTCGTTAATGTGCTTTTATGATTGATATGTTGTCGCATCTAACTGAAAAAGCTAGATACATCTAGATCTGATATATGTGCTAAATGTCATACAGATCATTATCCACTGTACTTGGATTCTATTGACACGTTCTGGAAAAGGGTCTGTTCAGAGATGAAGCATTTTTCACATATATCGGAGCCACTGGACCCCAGGAGTTCCAGGAGTATCGATCTCTGGACTCTCTCTGACCAAGACTTACTGATAAGGAGTCTCCTTGCAGCTGCGAGGAAATGCATTATGGGTAACTGGCTATCATCTGTACATCCAGGCATTACACAGTGGTATAAGACATTGTATAATATCACCATGGTCCAAAGAAAAACAGGTATCTCCACGTTGGCAACTTTACAGGAGAGGCCAAAACCCTCATTTCATTTGAATGGAAGTCAATGGAACCAGACGTCTTCCCAAGTTGGTCCAAAGCTCATGAAATTTCCGCACAGTGTAAACATCATATCATGTGATCAAAAGAAGCATAAAAGTAAAAATCAACCAAAATCTTCTTTTCCTTCTTCTTCTTCTTCTTCTTCTTCTTCTTCTTCTTCTTCTTCTTCTCCTTCTTCTTCTTCTTCTTCTTCTTCTTCTTCTCCTTCTCCTTCTTCTTCTTCTTCTACTTCTCCTTCTTCTTCTTCTTCTCCTTCCTCTTTTACTTCTTCTTCCTCTCCTTCTTCTTCTTCTTCTTCTTCTTCTTCTTCTTCTTCTTCTTCTTCTTCTTCTTCTTCCTCTTTTACTTCTTCTTCTTCTCCTTCTTCTTCTCCGTCTTCTTCTTCTTTTTCTTCTCCTTCTTCTCCTTCTTCTTCTTCTTCTTCTTCTTCTTCTCCTTCTCCTCCTTCTTCTTCTTCTTTTTCTCCTACTTTTTCTTCTTCTTCTTCTTCCTCTTCTTCTTCTCCTTCTTCTTCTTCTTCTTCTTCTTCTTCTTCTTCTTCTTATTATTATTATTATTATTATATGTATTATTATTATGCTGTACCCTGAGCATCTGCCACTGTACTGTTCTGTGCATGATGCTTTGTACATTCTTTGTTAACTATAATAAACTATAAGGCTGGAGAGAAAAAATATTCGAGTGGGGCTAAACTGATGCAGGCAGATACATGCAAATGATTCTACGCTACTCTTTATGACATCACAAAAACAATTCCTTCAAACCGACATTAATTTTTACAGCTTAGACTCCATATATGGCCCACATGGGTGGAGAATTGAATGGTATGTGTCCAGACAAAGTTCACGTAGCACAGCCAAGCGTGGAGAGTTTGGTTTCCCATGATATGGGCCCTTTAACCTGACCGATGCTGATACGGTGCTTATCTGATCCAGAATGGCTCCTGCTCACAGTTTCAGCTTCTAAACGGCATTACCCGCTGTCTGCTCCGCACTCAGCGCCACTTAAGGGTCTTAAGGTGTCTTAAGCATTGTGGGCGACAGTCCAGAAAGGAAAGCAGGCACAGGCCCGTGACATGAAACAGCCTAATTGCCGGGGCCTTTCCTTTCTCAAGGGAGAGCTGCAGATCTTTGCTTACATAGCACTATGTGAAGTCGGTGGGGGGAGCGCCTTTCAACTTGAACTCGGGGACGTGGAGGCATGTTGGGAAGCTGTGTTGGTTAGCGGAGGCACAGAGGCCCGGCGTCCAGCATTTAAAAGGTAAATGGGTGTTTTTTTCCCAAGTGCATGGGGTCAGCAAACCAGCGTTTGTGTTTTCTCATCATATCCTGTTCAACAGCTGCACGGACTCTTTACTTCAGAGGCCCATGGGAGACACTGGAGGCAGACGTCAAGCGGGAACAGCAGCCACAAACAAACACTGGAATATATATATAGAACAGCTCCACCCAGAAGGAGGTGTGGGAGTGCGGTGCTGTTGGGAAGGAAGATAAAGGTGACCAGGATCAATAACTGATGATAGATTTAGACTGATATGATCAATATTTATTGAGCTGCACATACAGAAGTCTGTCTCTCAGTATGGCGTCGGGCGGCCATGTTTGCTAACCCAACACGCCAGACGTCTCGGTATGGAGCTGTAGAGGTTCCTAATGGTGTCCTGTGATAATCCATCCCATGCAGCTTGAACATCCTCACACAGTTACTGCAGATGGTGCGGTAGGGGTGGAGGTGTAGGGACACCAGGCCTTCTGGACATGTGACTACAAATCGTTCATCTCGGTGCTGACCACGGTGGAATGGGATGCGCTAACATGTATAAAGCCCCCCAGCACTGGAACTGTGAAGATGATCCAGAGCCTATTCATCCAACATCACTACCTCAGTAAATCTCTCGTGGGAACTGAAACCGTACAGCAATGTTCCATTGAGTCAAACTTGGAAACACACATAGAATGAACAGGTGTGTATGGGGGTCCACCCCTTTGGTCCCAAACCTGGAACTCCTTCAGTTGCTATATTTTTCCAGGTCTCCAGTGGGTAAACCCTCATATACATAGATTAGGATCCATAGATCAGGTCCTGGAATTAGTTCCTGGAACCACCTGCAGAACCATTCCTATTAGTCCAGACTTAGACCTAATCTGGCTCTGGGAAGCAGATCCTTAAACTCCTCCCTTCTCCAGCATTCCTCTCTGTTTGGAAAAGATCAGTCATTAAGGTCCACACGGACAACTGTTTAGCCAGCAAAGTGACTGACACGCAGAGCTCAGCTAGAAATCAATTCCCGGAGACGCGGCCCACAGGGAAGCTGTCACTGGGCTGGAAATGTGACTGTCACACCAAGCTCTGACCCCTGTCATGGGGAACTCCATAGGGCTGATACTGTACGAGGGAGCAGTCACTGCTGTCAAACGTGAGAACCTGACAGGGGTAAACATCACTGAGGCATAGAGCTGAACAGTATCTGCAAACTGAACACTGGTAGCGCAGCTTAACGGCTTCCAGTATGTAGATCCTTCAGTGACAGGAATGAAGGAATACCCATCCCGCCAAATGCTAACATCGCTAATCACAGTCAAATCTAGCAAGGAAGTTATGTTTTGGGACTATGAAGCCTGACCTTCAGTTTGTGCCATAAACAAATACAGCAATACAGAACCAGCCAAAAGTTTGGACACACCCATCTAAACGAATGGTGTTGGTGATCTTAAAGACTCTACAGTCTCAGACTGAACAGCTCCACCTGATGAGAGTCTGAACCAGCCCACATCCTGATACACCACATCTACTCCTGATGTACACAGTATGATACTCCTCCATATCTCCACCTCTAATATATATTTAGTGGTGTAAAAACTTTGATCTCTTTTTCTGCACAGTGTAAAAGCTCTAGCTCTCCTTTCAGGTTAGTGAATATTCATGATGGACCGACCAATAGAATCGCTCCAAACATGCTTAGTAATAAACCTTGTTCTATCAGCTCCACTGCAGGGTAAGGAAGCTGCTCCATCCTCCTGTACAGCTCCACTCTGGAGGGGTTTAAGGTGGACTGGATAATTCCAAGAGGGCTAGTTCATAGTTTGGTGTCTTCAGTTTTATTCTACAGTGCAGCTTTAAGATCATCAGAAGGAGAACCTGCTATGAGGAGCCGTCTCACTATTGAGTGTTGGTGTACATTTTAAAAGTCAGCACTAATGCTAACTTCCATTAGCAAGCCTATGGGACTTCTAATAATATGTTAGCCCCATGCGACACTGGGCCATATGAACATCCATATGGTTTATTTACTCTTGGTTGCGGTTTGGCCAAAACTGAGTCCCTGTGACTCAAACATACCTAACAGGGTGTATATCCTCCACCAGCACCAGTAACAGCTGGGACTGGATCAGGCATGGACTGGACAAGGTTCTGGATGTAGCCACATCAGTGTTCAGACACTCCTCCATCAAAGAGTTGGTCAGTTGGGCCAGATTTGGTGGAGGCCTTTCCTGGCACAATTCCGAGGAGAATTCCCTGTAGACTGGGATTTTATCCACTGCTGGTAGACCCGTATGACCGTACGCTGCTTCCATACACCTGCAGATTCAGCTACTTCCTTCACACTATGGTCTTTGGCCACGCCCACATGCAGTCCCTCCTTTTAGCCAATCATTAACATCTGCTCTGAAGCCATTTTCCACACATGGAACGAGACATTCCCTGCACTGTAGCACCTCTTCCCAATCTATGGACCCCGTCACTCACACCCCGCATGTTTTTTTTTAGCCCCATCGTTTATAGGCATGTTCAGGGTGGTAGTAACTGATTGGCTCTGCAATTGTGTTAGGCCTTCTGGTCTTCCAGCCCTGGGTGATACAGTAAGCCATTTCAATGCATCTCTCCTTCTAGTGTGGAATGAACTCGCCAAGATAACGATCCTTAACCAAACCAGCAGATGAAACGTCCTTAACCTCACGTACCTCCACAGCGGTTTGGATTAGGACACGAAGGCTTTATCTCCCGAAGCACAACACAGGATGAGCGCACCTCGCGTCGCCATTGGAAGACCATTGTGAGCGAATACGAGACAAAGCAAATATTTAACGTGTGTGCGTCACCGGCCTCACGGTCCACTCCAACACGCCAGGCCAAGAGGTCGTCGGAAATGGGGTGTGTTACAAAGCAGGGAAACGGGGAAACAAAATACGAGGACACACACCTCTCTCTCTCACTTGGCGTTCCACATATCATTACCTCATAACTCCTGGAACAATGGAGATAGAAGGGAAAAGTAGAAATAACAGATACGGGTTCGGAGGTCATGAAACTCTGCGCTCTGTCCGTGTTTGTGTATCTTTCTATAGGGTCACCGGTGGGCCGCTAATAAACGGCCTATATTATAATTTTATCCTAATTTAGCACAACAGGACATAGGCAGTCTCTACTTCTGCTCGGCTCCAACCTCTGCCATGGCTCTGGGCCATGTTGTTATATTAAAGGTGGAGATCTGGACGGGCAGTCTAGTGCAGTACACTGGGACTCTTGACAGTTTTATGTGATGACTTGAGACTGATGAATTGGGACCCGTCTGGGAGAGCGAAGCAGTTTGTAAGATGAGGGAACCTGATGAATTCATGCTCCAAACCATATCACCAGAAAGCTGTGGTGTCTACTCCTATCGTAAGAAACAAGGGAATGCACAGTCGTCCTTCTTCACTCCTCCTTACCAGTCTAGAAGAAAGTTGCTAGTTCATCATCAGACTTCCCTCCCTGTTGTTCAAAGCATGCGGTCACATGCAAAAGTTTGGGTACCCCATGTCGAAGTGATTGACCCATAAGTTAACACTAAGTCAACACACTGCACGTTTTAATGCACAGTCATTGATTATCGGCCAATGTGTTGAGAAAAAGTCAAACATGATATGAACTCATTTGAGCAAGTCCAGAACCAGCCGCCTCCACCTTTCTTCCCCCGAGTCATCAGGCTACTGAACATCAGTAATGTTGATGCACCGGTATATGGACCTGGTTCAGCACATCTCACCAAAACCATCTAACGATGATCTCCGTGGACAATCATCACTCTGCACTCTACATTAGCATATTTACACTTGCACATATAGACTGACCTACTGTTATCTTCCATCCACACTGTATATCTGTAGTGTATGTATATATATATATATATATATATATATATATATATATATATATATATATATAATATAATATTCTATGCCCTGTATATACCCTGCATCTCTCATCTACCTCAGCCTTGCCATAGTGCTATATGGTAACGTGTACATCTGCATATATCATAGTTTTTATTCATATCTTTTTTTCATAACTGTAAATTAGTGTAAACAGAGATTTTAGTGCTGAGTATTGTATATATTTATTGTCTAATTTATATGTTTGTATTGAAGTACTGTAAGGGACTACACACCTAAGTTTTTCACTCACCTTCACACCTGTGAAAATATGATGTGACAATAAAAAATGATTTGATTTAAAAAAAAAAAAAAAAAAAAAGAGAGATTTGATTTGTCATTGAAGGGATTAATCCCCTAATAGCACAACAACAAACTAATTCATGCCTTGATTCTTTTCGTTCAATTTACACAGGTTGTTGAAGGGGGAGAAAACCCCCCTTCAGTAAAATGCTAATGTGGCTAAAACAGATGTATGGCCCTGCTAGCATTACAAAGACCTTATGCCAGATAATTCCTTCTTTCATTTACTTTTACTTACTGCACAACAGCAAGTTCTTTTTTATCTATTTTTTTAAGGCTAAAAAATTGCAATTCTGGCTAACAATCTAGTAGTTAGCAGTATACATGTTTGATACATGTAGCCTAGCATACTTCACTCTTAGCACAACCACAAAAGACACTTTGCTTGTCCTTTTTTATTGGAAAAATCCAGCTAAAATGCTAATGTGACTAAACCGGCTGTCGGGTCCTGCTAGCCCTTAGCATAATGCCTTTTCGTTCATTTACTTTAACTTCCACTTCCTGCCCAAAGTCAATACACATTCCGTTTTTTATCTATTTTAGATCTAAAATTGCTCTGTACTGGCGCCTAAAATCACTACTAAAAATCATACCAGCCGAACAGTATATAATATCCTATGCCGTCCTAGCCTAGCACATACTTCACACTTAAGCACAACCACAAAAAAAAACTGCTGTTTTGGTCTTTTCTTTTTTTTTTTTTTTGTTGGAAAAAAAACAGCTAAAGTGCTCATGTTGCTAAGCTTGTGAAAGCTAGCAGGTGCTAGCTGTGCTAATAGCAAACCACTGTTGGCCTGCTAGTGGCAAAGCTGCCAACCCAGTCCAATGCACTTCGTCTTCCTTCATTTCTTTCCTTAAATTAGTTTTATAAATTAGTTTTGTGAATACTTTTAAGAGTCAGAGACAACATTTTCAAATAAACCAGATCTAGTCATTATCATTTCTCTCAGTAGTTTGTAATATCTGTCCTATTTTATGTTCTTTTAAATTAAAAGCTATACACTTTTAAAATCTGGATAGATTTTTCACAGGACAAAAATTAGGGTGGGTTCTCTGGAGGTGGATCAGCAGTCGCAAACAGTCGGGGTGCCGGCCTGATCAAGTCACAACACAAAACACATGGTTGCTATGTGGTACTTTACAAAGACGCACTACTAACTTTTGTTTCCCGATAGCGGAACAATCCATTAAACCATTTCTCTGATAAATGCCTAACCTTGTTGAAAGATGACAAGTAAGCAGTGAGGGATTGCTAGAAGTGTTACATGTCATACATTCAGTTAGGCACAACCATTTTTCTGATCATTGTTTAGTTGGATAAAGCCAGCTAAATGTTAAATGTTGCCTTAAACCACCATGTCGCAAATCTGTTTGGCACCCACTATCACGCCTCTTTCTCGACTCCTGGACAATTCCGGCTCCTGTCACCCTGAGGCACCATGGCCTGTGTTCAACCTCACTCACAGGAAGATAAACCCCTCACAAACTTATACAGGGTGTTCCCAAAGCCGTCTGCTGAGGTAACACCACTTCATGATCCAAGTTTACATACTGCCATCGCCATGACCTTTGGCCATGCCCAAGTGTAAAAACCACTGCAATTGAACTGAAGGGAAAATTTCAAGCTAAGAATGCTAATGTTGCATAAAACAAATGAGAGCTAGTATGGATTCCAGCTCAACAATACATGAATTTTAGATGGTCCCCGCTCATATTTCTAGAACTGTAAACTATAACTTCAGACTACCTCTTTCCCTTAATGTTGCTCCCTAAAAATGCTAATCAATGTATCCTGCTAGGCTGACTCGATATCTCCACAAACTGATTTTCTTTCTTCTTAATATCTATATAGAATGGTCTAGCTCAATGACACGTTACTGTTACCTAGTGTTACTGAAAGCTAATGAAGGTCCAGCTAACAACCATAACCAATCCCCACTAGCTTTCACATAACAGCTAATCAAACAACAAAGAGGGCTCGAGCTATGGGCTAGCGTTTAGTGGTTAACCCACCCCAACTAGCATACTTCACAATAAGCACAACCCAAACCGACATTTCTTTAATGCGTTTTTAAACCCGGCTCAAAAGCATGCTTGTAGCTAAAATGAAAGCTAGCAATGTGTCCAGTTGAACCTTACAGAGAACTCTCAAGCGTTTGATTTAGCCGAACAACAAACTACTTAAGTTTTACTAGCCACTCAAAATGCTAATGCGCTGCTTTCCCTCGATCCCCTAACTGACGCTCCATTAGCTTTGAATCACTGATAACCAAAAACGAAAGAGCTAGAGCTAGCTAGCCGCTTAGTGGTAACCCACCACACCTAGCATACATTCAATATGACA
>JAMWET010006041.1:0-20000 GCA_024036415.1 Prochilodus magdalenae
ACCGCGATCTACTGACTCTTCAGGAGGATTTACACCAGTACACCCCCCCCCCACCCCCCCAAAGTCGAGCTGGGAAGAGAGTTTTCATCCGGCCATCTTGGCCCCCACGTTTGCGCCTGGGCTGCAAAAAGCCGGCCCATATGTGAGTCATTCTGAGGAGACAATCATCAAGCACCGACCCAGTCGATGCCCCCATGCCCGTATGAGACCGACGGCCTCGAGACGGTCGATTCACGTCTGCGCCCCCCCTACTCCTCCCTGCACCCTCCAAAGCACAGGGAGCACCACGTGGAAGCTCCCCCGGGCTAGCAGGATCCCCCCCCCCCGCAGGAGGAGAATCGGTGGGAGGAACGCGAGGGAGCCCTGAAACGAAAGGGACCGGAGCTCTCGCTCAGGTCTGTAGGAAGAGCTAAAGTAGGGGCGGGGGGGGATTCTTAATTCTGGAAAAGCTTGAAGGACAAGTGTGTAAACCAAGGGGCTCCGGCACAAAAGACCCAAAACAAAATAAGAGAAGAGAAAAAAGAGAAAACGCAAAAAAAATAGGGACACCTAAAAGAGCATCCGTTCAGTCCCCCTATCTAGCAACGCCCCGGTCCACTCCGAGCTACAGTAGTCCCCCCAAAAAATCCCCCTTCCTTTTTCACCCCCCTGCACAAGTCCAAGGATTGGCCACAACGCACTGAACCCCGATTAGCAAAGCGCGCACGACCTCCCGAACGCCAGACACTTGGAAGCCAGGACGCCCCCAACTCGATCAAAGGACGCCACCGAGACCTCCCCCCGCCCCAACGTTATCCATCCGACAAGCACCACCCATCCGCACGGCCCTTGCTAAAAAATAACCAAGAAACAGAACGTCTCACCGAAGCAGTTCACTTCCCCCCTCCCCCCCAGGGTTCAATTCATCCCCCTACCACTTAATGATGACTAATCCCAGATAATAGCTAGCTTTCCCATTTACAGTAATGGCATTTAGCAGACGGTGTTATCCATATCTGCGTATCACAGGTAGGCCAAGGTAGCGTTTGGAGTCTCGCACAGTCACCCAGACCGGGAATCGAACCCCCGTCTCCGATATGGGGTGGTAGCTCTGGTCTGGAGTATCCACAGGCCCTTCTCCAAATGACTCGGCATCATAAGCAGCAGCTAAAGGGGTTGGCTAGACTTTTTTTTTATATTAAAGCGGGAATGGGTGATCTAGAGGAGCTTCTGTACTGGCTCGTCCTCGTCAGAGACCGAACAGGACGAGGGAGTGTTAGTGCTGGTCCTGCATCACTGCACTGCTCAGCTGGTCCTCTGAGCACTGAGGTTCTGAGATGATCGGTTGTGTGTTTAAGGTGGTACTTATCCAGAACCTCAGCAGTGAGGTCCCCAGTGCTGCTGAACACCCAGGACAATAGGCAGACCACCAACAGCCGCACACTCAACAGTGGCACTAGCACCCAACACTGCAGGGTAACAGTGGGTGCAGTGTGTAAGAGGTTTCTCAGTAAGAGCAGCTGCGCCCCACGCCCCTCCCTTCCTAACCCCCCCCCCGGACCCTTGTGCCCCCTTTCTTCTACAGTGAGCGACAGGGCCTACTGCTAACCTCTCCTCGCCCTCCCTCACAGACCTCGCGGCTCACTCTCCCCACCCACCCCTCACCCCACACCAAACAATCCACCACCCCAAAACTATTTATACGGTCCTCGTAATGATTCGCATCAAATGGATACCCTTTCCCCCCTTATCTCAGCCTGGGGCCGGTTGTTCCCTTCGGCTTGGCCCCACCAACCTTTCTAGCTCTCTCGGTTCAATGCCGACGAGAACCCTCCTCGCCCCCTCACTCCCCCTGCATGTCCTCCGATTTTCCACTACGCGCGTACCTTAACAATACACCCATTATTTTCTATCTTCTATATACATTATCATAGTGCGGCTAGCAACAGACCACGGACGGGCCGTATGGCTCCATTAGTTCTGCTTCCGCTTCCCACCACATGGTCACCCCAGCGTCCTGCCCCCCCCCCCCCAGACATCCCCATTCCCGCAGCCCATCTGTCACCCGCACTATCTCCCACCGGGACCGATCCCTACCTCTCCCAGAATGACCAAGTTCCTATTTTTTTTTTCATGTGCTCCCCCCCCCCCCCCGAGCCCCCCCATGGGTTCGAGCTCCGCACTCCACAACTGTAACTCCCGTATGGTCTTTGTTCTCGGCCATTTTTTTTAACGATGATATGCCTTTGGTCCCGGGAATATCACCCACTTCCCACCTCCACCACCACCACCATCCCTTGCCCTCCCCGTGCTTACTTTTGCGTCTCTTTCTGTGGTCCCTACATCCTTCATTGCGCCTCATCTAGATATCCGAAGTGTCCAGAAGTGCTGGTCTTTGTTCTTACAACGCCGCGTGACACCCCACCTGTAATCTCTACTATTAAAACCCCCGCTCCCCGCGATTTACTACCCGCCATCCCCCCCCACACCCAACGCTGGACAGCAGCGAGGTACCGTCTGTGACACATGACGCGGTGATCCCGCGCAATTCCGACGGGAATCACTCAGGGATGACGACCCCCCACCACTCATCCCACCCCCCACACCTGGCCCCCACGTGCCCACGCCTTGTACCCCCGGCATCACCTCCCAAACGATCAGTCCTGGAGAGAACCATTACGCTTATCCCACGTGGACCTCCCCCCACCCTTCTCTCTCATCCCTTCTTCATTTTTTTTGGCTTGCCTATGCCCAAATCTATATTAGGTTCCTGATATTCCTGCAGAATACTATAGCCCGAGTGCATTGTACAGGAGAGCAGTTTTACCCCCCGTTGACGCGGCCCCACTGCAACCCTCCTCCCCACTCCCTCAGGCCCCCCCCATACCCCCATCAGCCGGCTCCGGCGGAGGAGACGAGATTCCACGTGTTACGGCGGGCAACGTACAGATGGCTCTCACTGTATATCTCTAAGCCCCTCCCTCCACTGTTTCAGGTTGCTCAGCAGATTCTGGGTGTAGTTATTGAGACGAGGAGATGCACCATCAAATCTGCGCCGAGTCTACACCCGGCTTGTCCTGGGCCGCTAGCTGCCTTACAAGACCAGGGCCCCGGGCCCTCGGGGTTGCGCACAGCTTTCCCACAAAGCCAGTATTTATTAAACGGGCAGGAATTTATGAAGCTGTGATTTTTCAAAGTTAAACCTGCAAAATAGATTTATTCTAGACTTTCCTCAAGGTTAGCGAGCACATGACTTTGCCCAACCAAAAAAGTTTTCCACAGGTCTGAGCCAAACCGCTCCCCAGAGGGGGGGGGAGTTCCCTCCTGTAGCAGCTTTTTAGCTTTGGGTGAGTCACAGCTCACCGCTACGCTAATTAGCCGAAGCCACACTCACCCCCGCGGAGGCCCCTGCTGGCCCCCGCTGCCATGACTCCTGCCACCGCAGCCGGCTCACCCTGTTTCTGGTGTGATCCTCACGGTCTATTGATCAGACTGAGAAGGACTTCCCACGCCTGCCACTGAGCTGAACCAATCGTGCAACC
The DNA here is from genome assembly GCA_024036415.1 of Prochilodus magdalenae. Taxonomy (NCBI): domain Eukaryota; kingdom Metazoa; phylum Chordata; class Actinopteri; order Characiformes; family Prochilodontidae; genus Prochilodus; species Prochilodus magdalenae. The sequence continues at coordinate 3,522 of JAMWET010006041.1, forward strand.
CACACGATGTCCCCTGTAAGGAGGAAGCCTTCCTGCGCGCACCCCCCCGTTTTTTCTTCCGTTAACACCAGAGTTCTGGGTTCTTTAATTATCTCGTTTTATGCGCGCCTCGCTTTTTTATGAATACGGGACGTCAAAAACGGCTTTCCCCTCACCTGTACTATGGTACGGTCATGGGCTAGTTCCTGACCTTTCTCCTTTTTTTTGGCCCACCCTAACCAAAATACAATATTAATGGACGTCAGTTTTTGGAGCTTTATTCTAAGTTATGGACTACGCCCGCCTCTCCATTAACCCCCACCCATAACTTTCACACTGGCTGATAATTGTTGTTCAGCCAGTATTTTGGGTTTTTTATCGCAGCAAGCTAACAGAGCCGTGCTTGTAAAGACAACAAGCTACAACTAAGTTACATTTGTTTATCTATCTAGATAATGAGGGTGTATTTTATAGAATGTAGCTTTATTTATAGATGTTAAACAAACAAAACTGAATTTATCAGCATCAAACTAACAAATCTGTATTTTAAAATATTACACTTATCAGGTTTCGCCCCGTGAGATAACAAATCACCTAAAAATCTAACTCGAGTTGAGCTCACCCGCTAACCCAACCCAGCTTATGTTTCGAGTTTAGCTTTAATAGTTACCCGAACTGTCGAGTAGTTTAAGTTTAGCTTTAATTTAGCTAGTTACCAAAGCTATCGAGTTCAGCTAGTTACCAAAGCTGTCGAGTTTAACTAGTTACCAAAGCTGTCGAGTTTAGCTAGTTACCAAAGCTGTCGAGTTTAACTAGTTACCCAAGCTGTCGAGTTTAGCTAGTTACCAAAGCTGTCGAGTTTAACTAGTTACCCAAGCTGTCGAGTTTAGCTAGTTACCCAAGCTGTCGAGTTCAGCTAGTTACCCAAGCTGTCGAGTTTTGCTAGTTACCAAAGCTACTGCTGTGCTAATTACTGTTGCTATACTCATCAGTTGTTCTGTTATTGACCCTGCTTTAGTAGGGATAAAACTTAACAGTCCACACGCCGCCTGTTGGAGCTCCTTACAATTTTAAATCACTCGGCTTGATCCAGAGGACCACCATTTTTCCTGTCACAAGTCATGCTCTAAGCGACCCCGGTAGTGAAGAAAACCTCGTCAATAGATTAGATAGCTTTGTCACTACCCGCGATACCCCACCTGCATTCGCGCGCTAGCGCCGCAATTCAGAAGCGCTAACTGCACCGAGTTGTACTATATACCAGCCCACCTTGCCACATTAAAAACTGTTTCTCCATACGCCCTATATCCTCCTCTTTCAACACGCGTCCTTTACAACCCGCAAACGGTTCTTCTGTTTCAGACAGGATTCTTTAGGGAACCACAGTGGTTCTTCTGTGTCATGGCTCGGAGAAGCGCAGTGCCTGCCTCTCGGCGGTGGTCCAGCTCCGTGGCAGCCCCCTGTCTGATGTGTGAGGTGATGATCAGCTGTGTGCGGTGCAGGAGAGTAGATGGAGCTGTCGGCTCAGACGGAATCAGTTATTCATGAAGTGCTCCTGAGGCCGAGTCTGTAACTGTCCAGGCGTGGCTCAGCCAGCAGCCGCCTGTCGAGTCCCCCCTTCCCAAAGATTTGCTCCGTACCTATTCAGACGGCAACATCATCCAACTCCCGACCACTCTACTTACAGAGCCTCTGGTACTTGTCCAAGGAAAGTGCTGCTTTTGAAAAATCCATAACCGAATAACATACACCTCACAAGCCCCCCACGTGTCCTCTCCCCTGTCAACTTTCGCAGTTCCTGATTTATCCGCTGGACAGAGGCTGTTCGGTAGGGGTATCTTCCCCATCGTGCAACCAACACGCCCTCGGTATTTAGTTAGACGCTAATAGACAGAACCGATGCTACCAGATCACGGCAACTCTCTGGTTATTTGTGGAGTAACAGGCCCCTTCTCTGAACGTCACGGAGTGTACGGGGCCGCTATCCGAGGTTTCAGGCAATCCCACTTTTCCTCTCCTCTTGTCGGTGGGCCATATTTCGCTCTTGCCCCACCTCTCCAGTTGAAACTTACCACCTTACTGGTTCGTGAACTTGGAAAATTCCAACCTCCAGTCCTCCAATGTTCAACGACACCCACCTCTCATGTAACCTCGTGAGCCACCACAAGGCTTACACTGTGAACTGGCACCACGGTTCTGTTGTTAGCGAGCTAAAAACTACCAATACAGGACCCTCAAACACGCCTCATAGCACAAAAACGTCACACCACAACCCTGCCCGCAACACGTCCCTCCTCTCGATTAAAAACACAACACACCCCCCCGCAACAGCGTGGCATATCACTCCACCAAACCCTCCTCGTAACCTCTCCTAAAACACTGAACACACACTGCCATCCCTATACAACACTCAACACACCTCCCTCAAAACACTCCTCAGTTTAAATCACCACACACTCCTCACACTCAACACACCTCCTTACAAAAATCAACTCCACAAGCCTTCCCATAAAACACCTCAACACACTCCCGCTCTACAACGACAAACAACCGACTAAACAACGTCAATACACCCTCCTGAAACACTCAAATAAAACACCACCTCCGAAAACACTCAACACACACCATTCCGATCTACTAAACATACTCAACACGCCCGCCTACCTAAACACGTCACACACTCCTCCTCAACCACCCTCCTCAAAAACACAACTCACACCTCCGAAAACACTTCAAAACACACCTCCACTAAACACTTCAACACGCCTCCTAAACACTCAACAGACACAACCTCCTCATAACACAACCACAATTTACGCTCCTAAAAACTACAAACACACCTGTTGCCTAAAACACGTCAAACACCACCTCCTAAAACACTCAACACACCTCCTAAAACACTCAACGCTCCTCCTAAAACACTCAACGCTCCTCCTCAACACTCCTCCTCAAACACAACACACCTCCTAAACACTCAACACACCTCCTCAACACTCCTCCTAAAACACAACACACCTCCTAAACACAACACACGCTCCTCAAACACTCACACCCTCCTAAGCAACACTCAACACGGACTCCTCAACGCTCCACCTCCTCCACAAAACTCCTCAACGCTTCCTCACCTCAACACAACACACCCAACAACAACAACACAACACCCTCTTATACTCAGCACATCTCTCAACGACTCCTCAAAAAACCACACACACTCACAGGCCTACAACACTTCAACACACCCTCCTCAACACTATCAACCACTACTCACACTCAACAACACCGCCGCCGCCTCAAACACAAACACACCACCTCCCGAACACACTCACACACCTCCGTCAACACTCAACTACACCTCCTCAACACACCTCCTAAACACGCAACACAACCTCCTTTTGAAACACTCAACACAGACCTCCTCAACACTCAACAACACACTCCCTAAACACTCAACACACACCTCCTCAAACACCAACAAACCTCCTCAACCCCCCCTCAACACACCTCCTCAAACACAACACACCTCCTAAACACTCAACACACCTCCTAAAACACTCAACACACCTCCTAAAACACTCAACACACCTCCTAAACACTCAACACACCTCCTCAACACTCCTCCTCAAACACAACACACCTCCTCAACACTCAACACACCTCCTAAAACACTCAACACACCTCCTAAACACTCAACACATCTCCTCAACACTCAACACACCTCCTCAACACTCCTCCTAAACACTCAACACACCTCCTCAACACTCAACACACCTCCTAAAACACTCAACACACCTCCTAAACACAACACACCGCCTAACACTCAACTCAACGCCTCAAAGCTCCTCTAAACACTCAACCACCTCCTCAACACTCCAACACAAGCCTCCTAAAACACTCAACACATCCTCCTAAAACACTCAACGCTCTCCTCAACCTCCATCTCTCAAATTGCTCCTCCTCAAAAACACAAACACACCTCCTAAACACTCAACCACACACCTCTACTCAACACTCCTCCGCAAACACAACACACCTCCCTAAACACTCAACACACCTCCTCAACACACCTCCTCAAACACAACACACACACCCTAAACACTCAACACCTCCTCACACACCGTCCTACAAAACAACTCACCTCTAACAACACAACACCTCCCTGCAACACCATCCAAACACACTCCTCCTCAAACACAACACACCTCCTCAACACTCAACACACCTCCTAAAACACTCAACACACCTCCTAAACACTCAACACACCTCCTCAACACTCCTCCTCAAACACAACACACCTCCTAAACACTCAACACACCTCCTCAACACTCAACACACCTCCTAAAACACTCAACACACCTCCTAAACACTCAACACACCTCCTCAACACTCCTCCTCAAACACAACACACCTCAAAAACACTCAACACACCTCCTCAACACTTCTTCTCAAACACAACACACCTCCTAAACACTCAACGCACCTCCTAAACACTCAACACACCTCCTAAACACTCAACTCTCCTTCTCAAACACAACACACCTCCTCAACACTCCTCCTCAAACACAACACACCTCCTAAACACTCCTCCTCAAACACAACACACCTCCTAAACACTCAACACACCTCCTCAACACTCCTCCTCAAACACAACACACCTCCTCAACACTCCTCCTCAAACACAACACACCTCCTAAACACTTAACACACCTCCTCAACGCTCCTCCTCAAACACAACACACCTCCTAAACACTCAACACATCTCCTCAACGCTCCTCCTCAAACACAACACACCTCCTAAACACTCAACACTCCTCCTAAACACACAACACTCATCCTAAAATACTCAACACTTCTCCTAAACCACTCAACGCTCCTCCTAACACACACAACGCCCCTCCTAAACACTCATCACTCCTTCTAAACACTGGTGTGGGTTCCCCTTTGGAGTCCTGGTTCCTCTGAGGGTTCTACTCCTGCTCTGAGGGAGTTCCTCCTTGGCCTGCTCTCTGGGGTCTTGTGTGATGGGGTCTGCTGTAAAAACCCTAACCCATATAAATTAGCTCGACTGAACTGTCTCAGCTAGCTGGCTCCATAAATCCGTCCTGGCTAACCGGTAACAGTATTAATCTGACCTAGAGGAGGCGCTATCTTCCTAAGGAAACATCCACGGCGTAGTTCTGCCTAGTGTAGCCTGTAGGCCATGGACATGTTCTGGAAGGTTCTCGGACCGAGCAGCCCTGAACCGTACGTGTGCGGTTGCCCGGCACCAGGGTGCGGTTTTTCTCGTGACCTCTGGATGAAGATTTGTGGCTGTCAGGGTTTATGGATGTGATAAGTCGAGGCGAGGCCGGCGCCGCTGTCCCTGCTGCTGCAGAGTGTCGCTGCTGATTGGAAATCGACCTGCTGCATGATGCCGCCATGTTTCCTCTGACGGACGACGCCTGGAAGAAACGATAAATAAACACCGCTCCGGTTTCAATCCAGAGTGGTGAATCGACCGCGTGCTGCACCATCAGCCGCTGACAGCAGCACCTCCGGAGTGTGTGGGGGCGGTGTGCGGTTTAGTTGTTGTAATAAACGCTGGGTAAATGCATCTGAATGTCTTTCAGTGGTCGTTTGAAGCTCGGGCTCTGCTGCGTGCGCTCCCTTCCTCTTCCCGGCTGCAGCAGCGAGTTTAATAACTGGCAGGTCGGAGAACTTGGGCGTCTGTTTTACGAGGAGCCGTGATCGGCGGAGCCTGAAAAGCCTGGAGCCAGCGAAACAGGCTGCGGAAACACGAGGCACAGGGACAGGCTTTCACCAGGGCGGACTGAAGCCGGCCAAGCGGCGGATACTGCAGCACGCTTCCTTTCGTCCTCAGGGCTACAAGTCTTCCACCTCCTCCTAATTACCGTGAAGTGAGGAGGGATGTCACGCTGGGTTTGTCACCCCCTGAGTGGGGACCCTCTCTGTTTTTCCTGATGGGCACGGACCACCGCAACTTAATCAACACCTCCATAAATAAGACCACCGCTGCCTTCTAATCCCGCTGCTAAGCGTGAAACGCTGGCGTTACTCCGGGAGCTTCCCGAGTCACAAGTGTCTCCAGTCCAGCCGAGAGCCAGAGGAAAATCAATACCTGCCTTCCAGGAATCCAGCTATCATCTCCTCCGCCCGGGAGGCTGCTCACGCCGGCCATTAAGGATCGTGAGCTGCTGATGGTCAGACGTGTAATGATGTAAGTGATGTTGACTCCTGCCTCGGAGGAGGGTGGTGTCGGTGCAGAGACACAATCGGAGGTCGCAAACTTAACTCCATCAGTGTTCAGCCAGTGTTCAGCCAGTGTTCAGCCAGTGTTCAGCCAGTGTTCAGTCTTTCTGTTTCCTACCTGTCGTACATACGGCGTCCACTGCTGTGGTCTAACGGAGAAGATGAACAGGCCGGGTGCAGGCACAAGCAGGGAGCCGGGGGTGCCGAGGGTGCCGCGGTACCCCATCGTTTCAGGACTGCACCTGCCACACGGTGCTAATGCTGCACCTGAGTCTGCTTCTAGCTCCAGACCAAAACAGCCGGTGGGAAAGGGGGCTTATACCACAGAACCAACCAAAGGACCAACATTAGGACCAACTAGAAGGGGAGGTCTCAGTCCAGACCAAACTGAACCATGGTGCGGTTTGTGTGCATCTACACCAACAACCAAACCAAACACTGTGTCTACAACACGAAACTACTCAGACCACGTCCAGGACGTTCAGTCGGATATCACCCTCCACTAAACACCAGAGGAAGAAAAGACCAGCGGAGAAGTAAACATGAGCCGCCGCAGCAGAGGACCAACAAGGAGAGAGAGAGAGAGAGAGAGGGAGAGAGGGAGAGAGAGAGAGAGAGAGAGAGAGAGAGAGAGAGAGAGAGAGAGAGAGAGACAGAGACAGACAGACAGAGAGAGAGAGAGAGAGACACATAGACAGAGAGAGAGAGAGAGAGAGAGAGAGAGAGAGAGAGAGAGAGAGGGAGAGAGAGAGAGACAGAAAGAGAGACAGAGAGAGAGTAGGAGAGAGAGAGAGAGGGAGAGACAGAAAGAGACAGAGGGAGAGACAGAGAGAGAGAGACAGAGTGAGAGACAGAGAGAGAGAGAGACAGAGAGGGAGAGAGAGACACAGAGAGAGAGAGAGAGAGAGAGAGAGAGAGAGACAGAGGGAGAGACAGAGAGAGAGAGACAGAGGGAGAGACAGAGAGAGAGAGACAGAGGGACAGACAGAGGGAGAGACAGAGAGAGAGAGAGAGAGACACAGACAGAAAGTGAGATAGAGAGAGAGAGAGAGAGAGAGAGAGAGAGAGAGAAAGAGGGTCTGACACTCACACTCCACAACAAACCCACGTTAGGTGCGGTAGTAGGTGAGGATGAAGGGGTGTAGGTGTAACTCCAAGCCGAGGAGAAACTCCCTCAGAGCAGGAGGAGGAACCCTCGAGAGGAACCGAGACTCAACAGGGGAACCCATCCTCTTCCGGAGGAGGAGCGTTGGGCGTGTCATGCTGTGTGCAGCCCTCTCCATGGGGCATGGGGAGCAGTGGGGTGTGTTGGTCAGGGGTACTTTAGTCATGTCCTGTGTGTTCAGGGAGTCAACCCAGCGACCTAGTCCCCTCACCTCCAGCCCACGACGCCCCTGATGATAACAGTGTGTAGCACCATCAAACGTTACGTCTCCCACTTAGTCTGTTACCGAGCCACATGCCCATCTGATTGGTCGCCACTTAATTTGCATAAAGGTAGTCTAGAATGGGAGAGCAGGGAGGAGGCGATGGTGCTCTGGTGGGTCAGGTATCTGTCTCGTCTCGCTTCTGTGTGGTGTTCTGGGATTTGTTGCTTAAAATTTCAGCACTCAAAACACTTCCTGTCTCTGAGTTCTCCCCGGAACCGAGTACCTGGAGTCCAGAGAACCCATGAAACTACGACACGAGGATAGAACGCCTAGAACTTACACAGGGACTTTAAAGCATGAAGAGGAAACAGGGAGAACCACAAACCAGGGCAGGTGTAGCACGATCACCGAGCACCCCCAAGACAACCACCAGAACAAACAAAAACACACCTGGGACCGGGACGAGGGGGCGGGGCTACGCCTAGAGACAGGCGAGGGGGAGACGCAGGGGAGAGCGTAAAACCAGGAGGGAGAGGAGCACAGCCAGGGAGAAGCTGGAGCACAGACCTGACGGTGTCTAACCACCTCAGTGTAACGGTAACGTGGAGGATCCTGATTAGCCCAGTCCCGGAACAGAACACCTGCAGGAGACCACGCTGGACCACCTGCCTAACCTAAGACCACTGAGGTTACAGCAACGGAGGACAGTTCGACTGTAGATCTTCCTAAACCTCTTCCTCTCTGCTCCATAAACACCATCACCTGCGTAATATCAATCAGTCAACCAATCAGTCAATCAACCAATCAACCAATCAGTCAATCAACCAATCAACCGATCAGTCAATCAACCAATCAACCAATCAGTCAATCAACCAATCAACCAATCAGTCAATCAACCAATCAATAAACCAATCAACCAATCAACCAATCAGTCAATCAACCAATCAATTAACCAAATCAATATTTATTAGCATAGCACTTTGTTGTGGAGCAGTCGATTGCTAATCTCTTCACATCTCCTGTTTACTCTTTCTTTCTCTCCCTCGTCCTTCATCCTTCCTCAGACCTCAGCATACACCAGGATACGCCATCTTCACCCCCGCACTGCAAGGACCCTGGAAACACCAGCGCCGCTGAGGGCCTACCAGACCGACTCCCCCACTCCACGCATCCTTCACCCACACCAGCTGGTTCTTCCCTCTCACCTACACCAACACCAGTTCCTCTGCCCTCTAGTCCCTCGGCCCCTCCATCGGTAGCTCTATTGCTCTATTGTACTGACTCTACACCAACAACCAGACCAAACACACTGCCTCTACACCAACAACCAGACCAAACACACTGCCTCTACACCAACAACCAGACCAAACACACTGACTCTACACCAACAACCAGACCAAACACACTGACTCTACACCAACAACCAGACCAAACACACTGCCTCTACACCAACAACCAGACCAAACACACTGACTCTACACCAACAACCAGCCCAAACACACTGACTCTACACCAACAACCAGCCCAAACACACTGCCTCTACACCAACAACCAGCCCAAACACACTGCCTCTACACCAACCACAACCCCAAACACACACTCTACACCAACAACCAGACCAAACACACTGCCTCTACACCAAACCACTAACCCATAAACACACTGCCTCTACACCAACAAACTAGACCTAAACACACTGCCTCTACACCAACAACCAGACCAAACACACTGCCCTCTACACCAACAACCGGACCAAAACACACTGCCTCTACAACAACAACCAGACTAACACACTGACATCTACACACCAACAACCAGACCAAACACACTGACTCTACACCAACAACCAGCCCAAACACACTGACTCTACACCAACAACCAGCCCAAACACACTGCCTCTACACCAACAACCAGCCCAAACACACTGCCTCTACACCAACAACCAGCCCAAACACACTGCCTCTACACCAACAACCAGACCAAACACACTGCCTCTACACCAACAACTAACCTAAACACACTGCCTCTACACCAACAACTAGACCAAACACACTGCCTCTGCACCAACAACCAGACCAAACACACTGCCTCTACAACAACAACCGGACCAAACACACTGCATCTATACCAACAACCAGACCAAACACACTGACTCTACACCAACAACCAGCCCAAACACACTGCCTCTACACCAACAACCAGCCCAAACACACTGCCTCTACACCAACAACCAGCCCAAACACACTGCCTCTACACCAACAACCAGACCAAACACACTGCCTCTACACCAACAACTAACCTAAACACACTGCCTCTACACCAACAACTAACCTAAACACACTGCCTCTACACCAACAACTAGACCAAACACACTGCCTCTGCACCAACAACCAGACCAAACACACTGCCTCTACAACAACAACCGGACCAAACACACTGCATCTATACCAACAACCAGACCAAACACACTGCCTCTACACCAACAACCAGCTCAAACACACTGCCTCTACACCAACAACCAGCCCAAACACACTGCCTCTACACCAACAACCAGACCAAACACACAGCCTCTACACCAACAACCAGCCCAAACACACTGACTCTACACCAACAACCAGACCAAACACACTGCATCTATATCAACAACCAGACCAAACACACTGCCTCTACACCAACAACCAGACCAAACACACTGACTCTACACCAACAACCAGACCAAACACACTGCCTCTACACCAACAACCAGACCAAACACACTGCCTCTACACCAACAACCAGACCAAACACACTGCCTCTACACCAACAACCAGACCAAACACACTGACTCTACACCAACAACCAGACCAAACACACTGCCTCTACACCAACAACCAGACCAAACACACTGCCTCTACACCAACAACCAGACCAAACACACTGTCTCTACACCAACAACCAGCCCAAACAAACTGCCTCTACACCAACAACCAGACCAAACACACTGCCTCTACACCAACAACCAGACCAAACACACTGCCTCTACACCAACAACCAGACCAAACACACTGCCTCTACACCAACAACCAGCCCAAACACACTGCCTCTACACCAACAACCAGACCAAACACACTGCCTCTACACCAACAACCAGCCCAAACACACTGCATCTACACCAACAACCAGCCCAAACACACTGCCTCTACACCAACAACCAGACCAAACACACTGCCTCTACACCAACAACCAGCCCAAACACGCTGCCTCTACACCAACAACCAGCCCAAACACACTGCCTCTACACCAACAACCAGACCAAACACACTGCCTCTACACCAACAACCAGCCCAAACACACTGCCTCTACACCAACAACCAGACCAAACACACTGCCTCTACACCAACAACCAGCCCAAACACACTGCCTCTACACCAACAAACCAAACACACTTCTTGTGTACTGGTGAGATTCGGTTCTACCACACTGCCAGACTTCCTTTACATCTATTTATAAATGCAGTCTGATTTAGTATGGATAACTGTCTGCCTGGAGCTCAGATGAGGCACAGATCAATGAGGTTCTAGTGTTACCCTGGCCCTGAGACCCCAGAGGACATGAGTTGTATTGAAATCCCTCCACCATTACCCCAATTTAGGGGAGTACGTCTCTGACCTTGGGAAGCGATAAAGTCTAGTCGAGCCTCAGGTTTGATCTCTGTTGGGTTTGATCAAGCCAGTACCATCAAACCACTGTGTTTAGAATACAGCAGACGAGGCAGGATGGACGAGGCATGGTTTCACAGTCTTTAAATGCAGATAAAATGAGGTTTAAAAAAAAAAAGCTTTAAAATTCTACATTTTCAGCCCTGAGTCTAATTACCTTGATGAGCTCCTCGAGCTCTTTGGGCGTTACGCAGGGATGCTTCTGCAGAAAGGCGGCCTTCTCGGCGGTGATGGTGTCCTTCTGGTTACTCTCGAACGGCTGCTCCAGGGCTCGGAAGGCCAGGCCACCGGCGACTAGATAGGCCACCACCACCACGAACACGGCCAGCACCGTCTTCCACTTCATCACAGTCAGCAATGCTGAGCCATCGGCCACGGCCTCCATGCTGGCCACCATGCTGGCCGGCCGGGACATGGAGAGGCGAGGCACGGCGCAACCCATTGGGTTCTGCATGGTGGCCACACTGGCCTGCACCAGGCTGGACTGCAACATCCCTGGCTGGACCTTCTTCGGCGGAACCAGGTTGGTCTGCACTGCCACTGCAGAAGAGACAAACAGAGATTACTGGAAGACTGAGAATCTGATACACAGGGAGTGGGAAGGCCGTGGAATCCATGGAGAGATGTAAGGCAGGGAGGCATATCAGATAAGAGTTTGTGAGATGATCTGTTTTCTGCCTCAGTGCGGTGTAGTAGAGGCACGGTATTGAGGCACTTTCAGTATGCGGCAGTGTTATGTGTAGTAAACGTTTAGCAGACGGTTTTGTCGGGAACATGTGCAGACGGAGCCAAAACAATGCAAAGATCCGAGAGATACAGCCAGTGGCTATAGCACAGCTAGATCCGGTTAGGTAGGTTAATAAACAGGGGGAGACACTGAAGAGGAAGAACAGAGGGAAGGTAAATTCTGAGGTTAGGTGTAGAGGAAGAACACACTGACTCAGAAACGAAGGGCGAACGGGAGCGACTGCTAGTCTGCCTGAGGAGGTGAGTCTACAGGATTAGGAACAGGACAGTGGACACTGTAGGATGTGTGATAATGCTTTACTGTAACTACGTGTGCATAAAGCATTCATAACATGATAATGAACAGCAGAGTAAAACACTGTTACAGGTACATAACCATGCAATAACAGGCATTAACTAGCGCTACAAGCTAATCACGTAATGGATTCAGAACATATACAGTGATGTTCCATCTAAACTCCGTGATTCAGTCATATATACATTAAAACCTGCATTCTTTTCTCAAAGCTGTGAAATACGGGGGTCCTGATGGGGTCCGGGACGGCGAGAGTCGGCGGCTTGATTCCCTTGAACTCCCCGGTGCTGTGGATATGGCTGCTCACCGCTCTGCCTGTATGGCGGTAAACTCTCTACTCAGAGAACAACTGGCCTCCTCTGAATTCATCATATCCTTATTTCCCCAGGAATTCAGAGTCCAGAGAGAACTACTGCTGGCCTCTCAGACTGGAGTCAGAAGAGGAGATGATCAGTAGACCTGTAATGGGGGCTGTGCATGCTGACCTCTTCATATGGGTGTAGGCATGTGACATACGGGAATGATTCCATTCTGGTTCATCACTGCTCAGGTAATAATACGACTGGCTGTCTGATAAATGACATTTCACATTACTACTGAAGCTGCATGTAGCTCTGGTAATCACTGCCCCAGAGTTTCATCAGACGCCTCAGTTTAACTGGATAGTCAGTGTTTAGAGGCTCAGAGCTCTGATAAGCACGATCACGGCCTTGACTCGGAGCAGGTCCACTAAGCACACGTTTACACCAGCTCGGTTTCCTGCTGGAGCAGCTCTCGGTTCGCGCTGCGGGGCTCTAGCGGGTGTTCTAACTCCAGAGAGGCCCGTATGATCGTCCCGTGGGCGTCGGTGCGTTGGTTTGAGGTTTTTTTGGTTCTTCTATTCTGCATAACTACAGACATTCAGAGTACAGCTCGTTTACATTTAAAAATAATCCTTCCTTCAAAGCTGCGCTGTGTACCTTTGGCGACCTCTCTGGTGGAAATGTGTAACTGCACACAGCATGCCAGGAAGCTTGTGGTAACAGGGATCTAATGCCTGAGGGGAGCTCGGGGTGAACCTGTTGAAGGTCATGTGTGGATTATCCACTGCTGATCACCAGATCTTCATCTGTATGAGTGAATTTGAGATCATGTGGGATCGGGTATGGAGCTGAGCTTTCTTTTTGAGCCTGTGCATGTGACCTTAATACATGGGCATGCACAAACGGGTGCCTCGGACTTCGGCTCATCAGCTGTGGTGGAACAGCTGAACAAACTGGGATCAGCCTGAACCCCACAGACTCTTTACAGACTGAGAGCTCTGTAAAAGCTGAGCTCAGGCTGATAGTCCCTCAGCTGAACGGCTCTGAGGGAACAGGTTGGGCTGATATCGGGGCATGTGTTGGATCTTCGACTCTCTCTCCTGGATTTCCCCTGAAACAGACTTCCTAAATGACCCAAACCCGCTTTAGCGGACTCCTGTAAGACAGAGAGCGAGCTACGGCCAGATATAAGTCCACTGAGTGACTAACTCTAACGTCTGCTGAGCAGAGCGCTTCAGAAAGGTAGATCACCAGCTCTGCAGCTCTGAGCTTCCAACAGGGAAGGAGGTAACTGGACAACCAAGCCAAACTCACATCAGAGCCCAGCTAAAGGCGGAACCTCTCGGTACCACAGATGGTACGATGTGGGTGTGTCCTGTGTGAGCTGAGTTTCTGAGTTCCACTCCTGAACACACACGGCCTCAGACTGAATATCCGCCCGGCGCTCCCACCCCGCTGTAATGGAACTCGGTTCTCAGATGTCCGTTTCAGCGCTGAGTGACTCTCTAATGACTGTAGGAGCTGTCGGAAAACCCATTAAGGTGGAGAGCATGCGGCAGAACCCTGGAAGCAGGCTGGGATCTGCTGGAATGACTGAGCGTGTGTGTTCACACTGTGCGGGTTTGGTCGGCTGAACACTGTAGCGAATGCTCAGATAGTGCAGTTCCTTAGGACCAGTTCTAACGCTGGGCTTAGAACCCAGGAGCTCCGGATGAGCAGACCTGTACAGAGCTGGTTTGTAACGTGGGCACAGAATGGACCGACCTCTTTACCAAAGACGACCGTGTCCTTTGGAACCATGAGTTCTACTTAGAACCTTTTCATGCTTGAATGGTTCTTTAGATTGATGGAGGAATGTGTGGTACTTGGTTTTATAAAGCACCAAAATGTTCTTCTGTTGTTTTAGGTGCTATACAGAACCGTATCCGACACGTTCTCTGTCAAAAGAACCATGCGGAGAACCATTTAAACATGAAAAGGTTCTATGTAAAACTCGTTAACCGCGCAAAACGAACTCCTTAGAGATTTAGGTGATTATTGAGTTCTAGATAAGATGGTTCTTTGCTGTGAGCAGTGGTTCTACTGCTATATATGTGTATATAGAACAATGTGCATAAAGTGGTTCTTTTGCAGATTGATGGAGAACTTGATGAATATGGTTCTATGTTCCTGATGGTTACAGTGTAGCTTGTAGAAACAGAAGAACCTTTTTGGTGCTGAATAGAACCACTTACCAGAAGGTTATGGCTAGGACCATATAACATGCTCCTCATCAATCTGAAGAACCGGTAATGCATGCAGATTGTTCTATGTGGAACTCATGGTTCCACCAAAATCAAAGTCCCTTGGTTTTACTACAGATCCCATGAAGAACCCTCAGTGCGTTCCGCTTGAAGCTTCGGTTCTAAGTCAATGGGCCAGAACTCCAGGCATGTCCTGGTGGATAGAGCGCACCTGGGGCGAGTGGAAAATCGAGCAGGTGTGATTTCCCACGGCTATCAGGCTCGGTTCTGGATAGGAAGGTGGTGTGGTTCCGACCCTTCTTCAGAGATGGATGAGTCTGCAGTGAGCTGGGTGGATTCACCGCACCTGGCTTCCAGCGTCTCCACCTGCTGAATAGCGTCTGGTGGTGGTGCTGTCTTGCGTTGGACGGCGTCTCCCTAATTCGGGATTCCTTGGCGCTCTGCGCGAGCCCGGGTTTGACTCCCTGTTGCGTCACTGCTGTAATTTGAATTGTAAACATGCGCAAAATCATTCAACCGCGACCAGGCGTGCGCCCACTCCGTCCTGCCCGCATGACCCGCAGTCGTGTCGTGTGAACGTGCGGTCGTGGCTGGTGGTTCACCGCGAGCAGCCCTGGGAACAGATTCCCGCTAACTGCGGTCCTGCGGTAACTAGCTGAGCTCTGCAGCTTCCCGGACACATGTATGACATGAGCGGTCTGGGGGGCTTCCCCTCCCCTCCTCCGAGCACAGAGCTGTGAGGTAATGTGGCTCTTCATCATGCAGCAGCCGTAACGCTGCGTAACGAGCAAGCAGCGTGTGGGCACGAGCATCTCTACGCCCCGAGACTGAGGCTGAGGTGTTTGGCTTCTTCACGTTCCACCTTAAATGTCTCGGGTAGCACAAAGGAGCTGCCGCACCGTTTAAGGTGGAAAGGACAGTTCCTCGCCTGCCTCACCCCCTCCACACACCCACTGTTTGGGAACATGAACAGCGACAGACTCGTAGTGAAACGACGGTTCGGTTGATCAGGGTGTTTGCGCCCGCCGTGCCAGCTGGAGCGTGTCGAGCAACGCGATGCCCACACGAAACTTCTGCCCACGCGGCTGCAGCGCGTGCAACGCGCACGGCTGGACGCGCATGTCTGGCCGTGAGCGCAAACACCACATTTGCGCGTGCGTCCCCTAGCAATGCATGTACGTTTGCGGCACATTTCAATCAACGTCAACACCGCGGTGTGTTCGTTTGAAAGCACGCGCGCTGCACCCACCTGGAGGTGGAGCGAGGTTGGCCCCGGGCTTCCTCGGGTTCTCCGTCGGAAATTTCATCTTAGCCCGGACAGCACGGCGGGAGAGGGACGGCGCTAATCGAGGAAACCGGGAAACCAGGAGCCGCTACACCGCGCCGGCGCTCGCTAGTACGGCAGGAACCCCCGGGCTGACAGATCGTTCCCGCGTGCCCCGTGCATCCTGGCGCTGAGAGGCTGAGAGAGGACCGAACCCAGGCTCCTCCGGGTTCTACATCGTCCGGGCTGTCCAGCAGGCTGCGGCACTGGAGTGCGTTACACAACGGAGCCTCAGTGGTCAGGGTTCTGGCTCGCCTCAGCTCTTCAGAGCCCCT
>JAMWET010006041.1:22500-30000 GCA_024036415.1 Prochilodus magdalenae
AAGCACACCATCCCACTGTTCACTGAGAATGGAATGAGGCCTACAGAGGACAGAACACAGCCCCTACAGTCAGATACGGGGGAGGGTCTAGAACACAGCCCCTACAGTCAGATACGGGGGAGGGTCTAGAACACAGCCCCTACAGTCAGATACGGGGGAGGGTCTAAGATGTGTAGGGGGTGTCTGGGTGCCCCTGCCACTGGGTGCTCTTACTGAGGACTTGGGTTGGAATGTAGGGCCCGGGGTCAGAGAGGTGGGTTTGCCTCCTAGGTAAGGGGTCCTCCAGCAGGACAGTGACCCCAGACATACTTCAGAAAGCCCCGGAACTGGAGGGAAACGAAGCGCTGGAGAGTTCTGAGGTGGCCGGCAGTGGGTCCGGATCTTAATCCCACCAGCACCTGTGGGGACACCTGGCTGTTGGGAGAAGGCACAACCTGAGACCCCTGGAGCAGTTTCCACAAGTGGTACAAACATTAAGTTGGGGGTGCCAATAATTTTGTCTGGTCATTTTTGGAGGTTTACTCACATCTCACTGTTAATACAGGACTTACAGGAAGAAGTTAGAGCAGCTAGCGTAAAGCTGTTGCTAACGCTAGCTATACTCCTGAACGAGGCAGCTGGAGTTATTGTTGGCTAACATGAAGTAGCTCTCTGTGCTGCTAGCGCTTTAGCTTGGCTTGCTAAACTGCTAACAGTCTAGCACGTGTTAGAACCAGCTTCAGCTCTAGTCCTGGAGACGAGGGTGTGTATGTTCACCCGGGTGTTCTGCATGTTGCCGTTGTTACTTATAAACACCCATACAGTGTAAAGACAGGCATGATCAGGCGTTATATACTGTATATAGTAAATTTAAATGCGTTCATACAGGATTACCAGATTCATAGAGAGTGTTACATCATCAATAACATTATTGACATGATCCTGCATATTCCTGAGCACTGGCTCCATCTGGTGGTCATGAGGAGTTTTACAGGAAAGCTGGAGAAAACTCTAGAAAAGTGGAGGAGAGACAGTAATGAAGAAGAGTGTCAATTTACAGCAGGTGCTTAATCTCAACAATATCAGTAATACTACTACTACTAATAATAATAATAATAATGATAATAATAATAATGGCTGCACCCTGAAGGACCTAACCAACTGGAATTAAATTGTTGGGTATTTTTGAACTACAGAGTGAGAACCAACGGATTGTCTCAAATGCTCATAGTTACCCAACATCCACCACTACAGACCTCCAGTGAGCAGTGGTGTCCTCCATCAGTCCTCCTGTTAGTGCAGCACCATCGGCAGACGGCTGCACCACGCAGGACTACATGCACACAGACCGTTACCACGACTGTCCTTAACACCACGTCACCGTCACCAAAGACTGCAGTGGTGTCGTACCAGACTGTCATGGAGTGACTCAGAATGGCAGCGGGTCATCTTCAGTGACGAGTCCCGCTTTAGTCTTGGTGGAGATGCCCAACGAACCCGTGTGTGGAGGCACAGTGGTCAGCGCCAAGATGAACGGAGTGTTGTCCAGAAGACCCGGTGTCCCTCCACCTCCACCCCTACCGCACAATCTGCAGGAACTGTGTGAGGATGTTCAAGCTGCATGGGATGGATTATCACAGGACACCATTAGGAACCTCTACAGCTCCATACCGAGACGTCTGGCGTGTTGGGTTAGCGAACACGGCGGCCCGACGCCATACTGAGAGACAGACTTCTGTATGTGTAGCTCAATAAATATTGATCATATCAGTCTAAATTTATCACCAGTTATTGATCCTGGCAGATTTCTCCTCTGAATGCAGCATCATGGTTCAGTCGTCCCAGGTACCTCCACTGCTGCAGTGCGGTCACTGGCTGCATGTACCTGTGGTGGATCTAAACATGTAAATTCCGCCTACAAAGCCAGAAACAGACCAGCCCCTCCTCATGGGAGTGGTCAGGTTCATCTGAACCTCGAGCCCTTCCAGCTTTAAGCACAGCTCAGCTTGACCCGTCACCTGGGAGACAAGCGTCCAGAATCTTCTCTGTGCTGGAGCCCAGATGGTGGAATAAGCTTGTTTGGTGTGAGGTGTGTACAGAGTGAGGGAGAGAGGGTTTGGTGTGAGGTGTGTACAGAGTGAGGGAGAGAGGGTTTGGTGTGAGGTGTGTACAGAGTGAGTGAGAGAGGGTTTGGTGTGAGGTGTGTACAGAGTGAGTGAGAGAGGGTTTGGTGTGCGGTGTGTACAGAGTGAGGGAGAGAGGGTTTGGTGTGAGGTGTGTACAGAGTGAGTGAGAGAGGGTTTGGTGTGAGGTGTGTACAGAGTGAGGGAGAGAGGGTTTGGTGTGAGGTGTGTACAGAGTGAGGGTTTGGTGTGAGGTGTGTACAGAGTGAGGGAGAGAGGGTTTGGTGTGAGGTGTGTACAGAGTGAGGGAGAGAGGGTTTGGTGTGAGGTGTGTACAGAGTGAGTGAGAGAGGGTTTGGTGTGAGGTGTGTACAGAGTGAGGGAGAGAGAGGGTTTGGTGTGAGGTGTGTACAGAGTGAGTGAGAGAGGGTTTGGTGTGTGGTGTGTACAGAGTGAGGGAGAGAGGGTTTGGTGTGAGGTGTGTACAGAGTGAGGGAGAGGGGGTTTGGTGTGAGGTGTGTACAGAGTGAGGGAGAGAGGGTTTGGTGTGAGGTGTGTACAGAGTGAGGGAGAGGGTTTGGTGTGAGGTGTGTAAAGAGTGAGAGGGAGAGGGGTTGGTGTGTGGTGTGTACAGAGAGAGGGGGAGAGGGGGTGGTGTGAGGTGTGTACAGAGTGAGGGAGAGAGGGTTTGGTGTGAGGTGTGTACAGAGTGAGGGAGAGAGGGTTTGGTGTGAGGTGTGTACAGAGTGAGGGATAGAGGGTTTGGTGTGAGGTGTGTACAGAGTGAGGGAGAGAGGGTTTGGTGTGAGGTGTGTACAGAGTGAGGGAGAGAGGGTTTGGTGTGAGGTTGGTACAGTGAGGCGTGAGGGAGAGAGGGTTTGGTGTGAGGTGTGTACAGAGTGAGGGAGAGAGGGTTTGGTGTGAGGTGTGTACAGAGTGAGGGAGAGAGGGTTTGGTGTGAGGTGTGTACAGAGTGAGGGAGAGAGGGTTTGGTGTGAGGTGTGTACAGAGTGAGGGAGAGAGGGTTTTTGGTGTGAGGTGTGTACAGAGTGAGGGAGAGGGGGGGTGGTGTGAGGTGTGTACAGAGTGAGGGAGAGAGGGTTTGGTGTGAGGTGTGTACAGAGTGATGGAGAGAGGGGGTTTTGGTGTGAGGTGTGTACAGAGTGAGGGAGAGAGGGTTTGGTGTGAGGTGTGTACAGAGTGAGTGAGAGAGGGTTTGGTGTGAGATGTGTGCAGAGTGAGGGAGAGAGGGTTTGGTGTGAGGTGTGTACAGAGTGAGTGAGAGGGGTTGGTGTGTGGTGTGTAAAGAGTGGGTGAGAGAGGGTGGTGTTGTGTACAAGTGAGGTGTGTACAGAGTGAGTGTAGGGAGAGAGTGTTTGGTGTGAGGTGTGTACAGAGTGAGGGAGAGAGGGTTTGGTGTGAGGTGTGTACAGAGTGATGGGGAGAGGGTGTGGTGTGAGGTGTGTAACAGAGTGAGGGAGAGAGGGTTTGGTGTGAGGTGTGTACAGAGTGAGGGAGAGAGGGTTTGGTGTGAGGTGTGTACAGAGTGAGGGAGAGAGGGTTTGGTGTGAGGTGTGTACAGAGTGAGGGAGAGAGGGTTTGGTGTGAGGTGTGTACAGAGTGAGGGAGAGAGGGTTTGGTGTGAGGTGTGTACAGAGTGAGGGAGAGAGGGTTTGGTGTGAGGAGTTTACTAGAGTGAGTGAGAGAGGGTTTGGTGTGAGGTGTGTACAGTGTGAGTGAGGGAGAGAGTGTTTGGTGTGAGGTGTGTACAGAGTGAGGGAGAGAGGGTTTGGTGTGAGGTGTGTACAGAGTGAGTGAGAGCGGGTTTGGTGTGAGGTGTGTACCGAGTGAGGGGGAGAGGGTTTGGTGTGAGGTGTGTACAGAGTGAGGGAGAGAGGGTTTGGTGTGAGGTGTGTACAGAGTGAGGTGTGTACAGAGAGGGTTTGGTGTGAGGTGTGTACAGAGTGAGGGAGAGGAGGTTAGAGTGTGAGTAGAGAGAGGGTTTGGTGTGAGGTGTGTACAGAGTGAGGGAGAGAGGGTGTGGTGTGAGGTGTTGTACAGAGTGAGGCAGAGAGGTTTTGGTGTGAGGTGTGTACAGAGTGAGGGAGAGAGGGTTTGGTGTGAGGTGTGTACAGAGTGAGGGAGAGAGGGTTTGGTGTGAGGTGTGTACAGAGTGAGGGAGAGAGGGTTGGGTGTGAGGTGTGTACAGAGTGAGGGAGAGAGGGTTTGGTGTGAGGGGTGTACAGAGTGAGGGAGAGAGGGTTTGGTGTGAGGTGTGTACAGAGTGAGTGAGAGAGGGTTTGGTGTGAGGTGTGTACAGAGTGAGGGAGAGAGGGTTTGGTGTGAGGTGTGTACAGAGTGAGTGAGAGAGGGTTTGGTGTGAGGTGTGTACAGAGTGAGGGAGAGAGGGTTTGGTGTGAGGAGGTGTGTAGAGAGTGAGAGAGGGTTTGGTGTGAGGTGTGTACAGAGTGAGGGAGAGAGGGTTTGGTGTGAGGTGTGTACAGAGTGAGGGAGAGAGGGTTTGGTGTGAGGTGTGTACAGAGTGAGGGAGAGAGGGTTTGGTGTGAGGTGTGTACAGAGTGAGTGAGTGAGAGAGGGTTTGGTGTGAGGTGTGTACAGAGTGAGGGAGAGAGGGTTTGGTGTGAGGTGGGTACAGAGTGAGGGAGAGAGGGGTTTGGTGTGACGGTGTGTACAGAGTGAGGGAGAGAGGGTTTGGTGTGAGGTGTGTACAGAGTGTGAGGGGCGAGAGTGTTTGGTGTGAGGTGTATACAGAGTGAGGGAGAGTGGGGTGGTTGGTGTGAGGTGAGTTCGGGGTGAGGGAGAGTGTTGGTGTTGGTGTGATGCTTGTACAGAGAGACGGAGAGAGGGTTTGGTGTGAGGTTGTGTACAGAGTGAGGGGAGAGAGGGTTTTTGGTGTGAGGTGTGTACAGAGTGAGGGAGAGAGGGTTTGGTGTGAGGTGTGTACAGAGTGAGGGAGAGAGGGTTTGGTGTGAGGTGTGTACAGAGTGAGGGAGAGAGGGTTTGGTGTGAGGTGTGTACAGAGTGAGGGAGAGAGGGTTTGGTGTGAGGTGTGTACAGAGTGAGTGAGAGAGGGTTTGGTGTGAGGTGTGTACAGAGTGAGGGAGAGAGGGTTTGGTGTGAGGTGTGTACAGAGTGAGGGAGAGAGGGTTTGGTGTGAGGTGTGTACAGAGTGAGGGAGAGAGGGTTTGGTGTGTGGTGGTGTACAGAGTGAGGGAGAGAGGGTTTGGTGTGAGGTGTGTACAGAGTGAGGGAGAGAGGGTTTGGTGTGAGGTGTGTACAGAGTGAGGGAGAGAGGGTTTGGTGTGAGGTGTGTACAGAGTGAGGGAGGGAGGGTTTGGTGTGAGGTGTGTACAGAGTGAGGGAGAGAGGGTTTGGTGTGAGGTGTGTACAGAGTGAGGTGGGGTTTGGTGTGAGGTGTTTGGTGTGAGGTGCAGCGTATTCAGAACCCCCTCATGTAGGAACGTTCTGTGAGGGGGTTTTAGAGGGGACGTCTGGTTACCTTCACCACCACAGGGAACATCCTCTTAATCACTTTTGTATGTAGTCTGAAGGAAACACATCAGTGTCAGGGATCTCCTGCAGTTACGTGGATGGACCACTAGATGGTGGCGTATGCTTGGTTTGTGCTGTGTGAGTCTGATCAGTAATGAGGTACTGCCTGAAGGCTTGGCATTTAATGAAGCCAAAGCGTCCAAATTAACCTTTTCCGGAAAGTCATTTCCCAAAGAGACCGACACGGAAAGACTGTTCCAGAGGCTCGGAGTCCTACACCGTCCGCCAGAGATTTACTCATTCAACACAAACGCAGTGGTGATCAGCGGGAATGTGCCCGTAGGTGATGGGTTACGTGGTGGGACGTCCTGAAGGGGGTAATAACCTGGCACTGTAGTTTATTAACGTAGGCCTGATTATGACTCCTACCCAGAGAAATCGATCGGTAAAGCTGTCACTCAGCAGGATTCGGGTTATTTATTCAGTAAAAACTGATATAATAATAAAAACACATAAAAAAATTATCAGTAATTAATAATATAATAATAAATATTTAAAATATAATATTCTGGTTTAATAATGTAGTAGCTAATGATAAACGTACATAACGTCTCATTTTAATTTGTGGTCTTTAACTCTTACCACTCTGCTGTAATGTGGTGTAGTTGTTTTGGTAGTCCATCAGCTACAGAAGGGAATTTCCGGAATGCTGGCGCAGCTTTTATGGCTCCCACTTTCTGCTAGGTTGTTGTGCAACCCTGGTTGTGATTGGAGGAAAGAGGGATGAATAAACGACACATAAAGGAGTGCGGGTCAGTGTGGCTGTGGAGTAGTGTTTGGGGACCTGAGCTGGTCTGAGCCGGTGCGTGGTCTAAGTTGGTGCGTGGTCTGAGCTGGTGCGTGGTCTAAGTTGGTGCGTGGTCTGAGCTGGTGCGTGGTCTGAGTTGGTGCGTGGTCTGCGTGGTCTGAGTTGGTGCGTGGTCTGAGCTGGTGCGTGGTCTAAGTTGGTGCGTGGTCTGAACTGGTGCGTGGTCTAAGTTGGTGCGTGGTCTGAGCTGGTGCGTGGTCTAAGTTGGTGCGTGGTCTAAGTTGGTGCGTGGTCTGAGCTGGTGCGTGGTCTGAGTTGGTGCGTGGTCTAAGTTGGTGCGTGGTCTGAACTGGTGCGTGGTCTAAGTTGGTGCTTGGTCTGAACTGGTGCGTGGTCTAAGTTGGTGCGTGGTCTGAGCCGGTGCGTGGTCTGAGCCGGTGCGTGGTCTAAGTTGGTGCGTGGTCTAAGTTGGTGTGTGGTCTGAGCTGGTGTGCGTGGTCTGAGCTGGTGCAGTGGTCTGGAGTTGGTGCGTGGTCTGAGCTGGTGCGTGGTCTGAGCTGGTGCGTGGTCTGAGCTGGTGCGTGGTCTGAGCTGGTGCGTGGTCTGCGCCGGTGCGTGGTCTGAGCTGGTGCGCGGTCTGAGCTGTTGTGTGGTCTGAGCCGTTGTGTGGTCTGAGCCGGTGCATGGTCTGAGCTGGTGCGCGGTCTGAGCCGGTGTCTGTTCTGAGCCGGTGCGTGGTCTGAGCCGGTGAGAGGTCTGGGCTGGTGTATGGTCTGAGCGGGTGGATGGTCTGAGCTGGTGCGCGGGTCTGAGCCGGTGTCTGTTCTGAGCCGGTGCGTGGTCTAAGTTGGTGCGTGGTCTGAACTGGTGCGTGGTCTGAGCCGGTGCGTGGTCTGAGCCGGTGCGTGGTCTGAGCCGGTGCGTGGTCTGAGCGGGTGCGTGGTCTGAGCCGGTGCGTGGTCTGAGCCGGTGCGTGGTCTGAGCCGGTGCGTGGTCTGAGCCGGTGTGTGGTCTGAGTTGGTGCGTGGTCTGAGCCGGTGTCTGTTCTGAGCCGGTGCGTGGTCTGAGCCGGTGCGT
>JAMWET010006041.1:40000-60000 GCA_024036415.1 Prochilodus magdalenae
GCTGTGTGAGTCTGTGTGAGTCTGGGTGTGCTGTGTGAGTCTGGGTGCGCTGTGTGAGTCTGGGTGTGCTGTGTGAGTGTGGGTGGTTGCTGTGTGAGTCTGGGTGTGCTGTGCTGTGTGAGTGTGGGTGCGCTGTGTGAGTGTGGGTGTGCTGTGTGAGTCTGGGTATGCTGTGTGAGTGTGGGTATGCTGTGTGAGTCTGGGTATGCTGTGTGAGTCTGGGTGTGCTGTGTGAGTCTGGGTGTGCTGTGTGAGTCTGGGTGTGCTGTGTGAGTCTGTGTGAGTCTGGGTGTGCTGTGTGAGTCTGTGTGAGTCTGGGTGTGCTGTGTGAGTCTGGGTGTGCTGTGTGAGTCTGTGTGTGCTGTGTGAGTCTGTGTGTGCTGTGTGAGTCTGGGTGTGCTGTGTGAGTCTGTGTGTGCTGTGTGAGTGTGGGTGTGCTGTGTGAGTCTGGGTGTGCTGTGTGAGTCTGGGTGTGCTGTGTGAGTCTGGGTGAGTCTGTGTGAGTGTGGGTGCGCTGTGTGAGTCTGGGTATGCTGTGTGAGTGTGGGTGTGCTGTGTGAGTCTGGGTGTGCTGTGTGAGTGTGGGTGTGCTGTGTGAGTCTGTGTGTGCTGTGTGAGTGTGGGTATGCTGTGTGAGTGTGGGTGTGCTGTGTGAGTCTGGCTATGCTGTGTGAGTCTGTGTGAGTCTGTGTGAGTCTGTGTGAGTGTGGGTGTGCTGTGTGAGTCTGTGTGTGCTGTGTGAGTGTGGGTGTGCTGTGTGAGTGTGGGTGTGCTGTGTGAGTCTGGGTGTGCACTGTGTGAGTGTGGGTGTGAGTCTGTGTGAGTCCTGAGGTGAGTCTGTGTGAGTCTGGGTATGCTGTGTGAGTCTGGGTGTGCTGTGTGAGTCTGTGTGCGCTGTGTGAGTCTGTGTGTGCTGTGTGAGTCTGGGTGTGCTGTGTGAGTCTGGGTGTGCTGTGTGAGTCTGGGTGTGCTGTGTGAGTCTGGGTGTGCTGTGTGAGTCTGGGTGTGCTGTGTGAGTCTGGGTGTGCTGTGTGAGTCTGGGTGAGTCTGTGTGAGTCTGGGTGAGTCTGTGTGAGTCTGGGTGTGCTGTGTGAGTCTGGGTGTGCTGTGTGAGTCTGTGTGCGCTGTGTGAGTCTGTGTGCGCTGTGTGAGTCTGGGTGTGCTGTGTGGTTTGGAGAAGAACTCCATTGCTGGTAGGGATACATGCTGCAGGGCACTGTAAAGGGAAATAGTCCCACAAAGAATCCTATCATTCCCAGGTTTTCCAGGCATTCCCAGGTTTTCCATCGTCAACATTCCATAAAAACCCTTTCCCTTTCTTCTCCCCAGTGCGGGTCTTCGGCCAGCAGGTGGCGCCAGTGGGTAAAGCAGATTGTGAATTCTGACTTTCTGTAGAAACAAAGTGAAGGACAGTAAATACTGAAAACAGCAGAGAGGAATAAAAACATACAGGTAAAGGTCACTAAAGGTCACCCAAGGTCACTAAAGGTCA
Source organism: Prochilodus magdalenae (assembly GCA_024036415.1). Taxonomy (NCBI): domain Eukaryota; kingdom Metazoa; phylum Chordata; class Actinopteri; order Characiformes; family Prochilodontidae; genus Prochilodus; species Prochilodus magdalenae. The sequence goes on from JAMWET010006041.1 coordinate 41,493, forward strand.
ACTGCACAGGGTTATACTGACTTATAGTAAAAATATCAAAACTCAGAGGCACTGTGAGAGAGAGGGGGGAGGGGAGGAGGTGAAGCTGGAAAGCAAAATTACTAAGAGTTTATTATTAATCCATAGTAAATTATTATTATTATTATTATTATTATTATTATTATTAATAATAATAATAATAATGATAATAATAATTAATAATAATAATAATAATAATAATTATAATAATAAATTTTACTAATAATAATAAAAATAATAATAAAATAATATTTTTACTATAAGTCAGTATAACCCTGTGCAGTTGACCTTTAGTGACCTTGGGTAATGTTAATATTCTAATGTGAGTTAATATAATTGTTATAATCAGTGTGATTTATTAGTTTCAGATCATTTAAAATGTGTTTGATTTACTAATAAAATCTCATAATACAGATCTAATACAGCCTGCACAATACTACCACACACAGCCTGCACATTACTACCACACACAGCCTGCACATTACTACCACACACAGCCTGCACATTACTACCACACACAGCCTTATTACTACTACTACATTACTACTATTTATATATATTTATATTTTATATGTAATAACTACTATAATTACAAATTAATAATGAAACTAAACTAATAATGATAAATGCAATAACAACAAAACAACAACAACAACAGTAATAATAATAATAGTAATAATAATAATAATAATAATAGTAATAATAATAATAATAATAATAATAATAGTAATAATAATAATAATAATAATAATAATAATAATAATAATAATAATAATAATAATAATAATAATAATAATAATAATAGTAATCCTGAACATTCCCATGAATTGGGAATGATGTGGTTGATGGAATGTGTCTGCGGGAGGTGAGTTATACCTGCAGTGATGGAGTCTGGGTAACAGACTGACCTGGTGGGGGTCGGGGGGCGGGGTTTACTGTTACTGTATTATTATTAATATTAGGCTGAATAATGAGACTATGAACTCGTTAGCAGGTATTGATTGACGCGTGTGACGCCTCCACGTCCCGGTGTTCCTGTATCCCCGGTCTCTGTCTCGCGCCTCGGACTTGTTTACTTGTTGTTTGTTTACGCTGCTGTTTGTTTATTTGTTTGTCCGTGTTAGTTTCCGTCTGTCTCGCTGCTGCGCGCCGATTGGCTGCGTTGTCCCCTCCCAGTGCGCGCTCGGGGTCCAATGGAAGCGCGTGGTGAGTGCGCGCGGAGCGAGACTCCGATCAAAAGGAGAGTGGGTGTGAGTGTGCGAGGGGTTAGGGCCGCGCGCGCTGGTCCTTTGCAGCATGAGCTCTGACACACGCGGACACACAGCACGCACACGCACACCGCGCACGAGCTGCTGGAGCTACTGAACCCGAGCGGAACTTCACCCACAGTACCTACATCACCAGGAGCTGCACATGCTGATGGCGCAAAGGGTGAGCAACTCTATAACACCTCTATAATAACTCTATAACACCTTTATAATAACTCTATAACCTCTCTATAATAACTCTATAACACCTCTATAATAACTCTATAACACCTCTATAATAACTCTATAACAACTTTATAATAACTATAACCTCTCTATAATAACTCTATAACACCTCTATAATAACTCTATAACCTCTTTATAATAACTCTATAACCTCTCTATAATAACTCTATAACAACTTTATAATAACTATAACCTCTCTATAATAACTCTATAACACCTCTATAATAACTCTATAACCTCTCTATAATAACTCTATAACCTCTTTATAATAACTCTATAACCTCTTTATAATAACTCTATAACCTCTTTATAATAACTCTATAACACCTCTACATAACCAATAACCTCTAACTCACTAACTAACCTCTCTATAATAACTCTATAACCTCTTATACTATACGTAATATAATCTCTATAACTCACTAACAAATCTCTATAAGAATACTCTATACTCTATAACCTCTCTATAATAACTCTATAACCTCTTTATAACAGCTCTATAACCTCTTTATAATAACTCTATAACCTCTTTATAATAACTCTATAACCTCTTTATAATAACAACAATCTCTCCAAAGCACAACAAATCTCTATAATAACTCTATAATTACGCCGTTCATATATCTATAATCTCTCTTTAGAACACTCTATAACATCTCTATAATAACGCTATAGCGTCTCTATAAAAACTACAGTTTCTTCATAACAGCGCAACAAATCTTAATAACCCTTCCTATCTATCAAATACAATATCTCCATGACAACCCTACATTATCTCTATAATAGCTCTATAACATCTCTAGAAAAACGCTATAATCTTTTTATAATAACTCTATATCTCTATAATAACACTATAATTACGCTGTTAAATATCTATCATTTCTCTTTGGAACACTCTATAATAACTATAACATCGCTATAATGTTTTATAATAACTGTAATCTCTCTATAATAACGCTATAATATTGTAGTAATAACTCTATAATAACTCTATAACATTGCTATAATGTTTTATAATAACTGTAATCTCTCTATAATAACGCTATAATATTGTAGTAATAACTCTATAATAACTCTAAACTAACTCTGTATTACTCTGTATTATCTTTAATAATTCCGTGTAATATGTCTGTTATATATCCACACTATCTCTATGGTATAGATGTATACTGTAGTGTATAGGTGTATAAACTTATACAGTATAAACTGTATAAAAGGTGTATAAATATAATTATAGATCTGTTCTGTATATACCACCAAACCCTGAGACCCTATACCGTGAGGTCTATAGAGAGACCATATCATTAAATACAGTGTGTGACATTAATGATCATCTCCATTATAATATAAGGTATATGTTATATAGTATAATATTTAATAGTTATATGTTGGTGAATTGTTGGTAAATGTAACCGAGCTAAATGACGTATGGTTTAAGTGTATTATATTAGGCTTGATATGGGCTACGTGTATTTAAACCCAAACACATTATATTATATTATATTAATATTAAATCTATTTATCCTACATAACTGTGATGACAGATCATATATGATATGCAATATTACATTATATGCACCCTGCAAATACTGCGTATGATATTATATATCCAGTGTAGTAATGTATATTACATACAGTGTATTTAGTGACTAATTATATTATATTATATTATATTGTATTATACTGTATTGTATTATATTGTATTATACTGTATTATATTAAATTAAATTTAATATAATACAGTATAATATAATATTAAATTCAATTACATTAATTATATTACTATTATATTATATTAGTATCATATTATATTAGTATTATAATATATTGTCTTAGTATTGTATTATATTATATTATATTATATTATATTATATTAGTTGTTTTAATATTGTGCTACTATATCACTAGCCCTTATCCTACACAATCATGCTGTGTTGTATTATATTATATCATATGTGTAGTAATACTGCATGACTGTGTAGCATAATATAATACTATAATACTACTGCATATATTATATATACATATTTATTATTTATATAATATTTTAATTTTTATTATATTTATAAAATATTATATTATATAAGCCGTTTTATAAACCCATAAATCTAAATCTTTAAACTGTAGTATGTGTAATTTCACCATAGATTAATACTTCAGGACAATTCTTTATTATAAATATACATTTATTTACAAAATATAATATACAGCACTATAATTTATAATATAAATATATGTGGGTAATTATACTACATTAAACTGCACCTTATTGTCCTGTTTTTTATTTTTTTATTTTATTAATATAGTTATTATATTATATTATATTATATAGTTATTATATTACATTATATTACATTATATTATATTATATTACATTATATTATATTATATTATATTATATTATATTATATTATATTATATTATATAGTTATTATATTACATTATATTACATTATATTATATTATATTATATTATATTATATTATATTATATTATATTATATTATATAGTTATTATATTATATTATATTATATTATATTATATTATATTATATTATATTATATTATATTATACTATATTATATTATATTATATTATATTATATTATAAGATATAATGCTGTATGTCTATACACCATGTTAAATGTTGATAGTGCTATATAAGCCTGTGTTATATTATAGTCTATAGTGCAGGATGATTATTGATATTGGTATTGATTTTGATATTGATACCGGTGTTATGTGGATAGTTACTGATGTTGTTGTTGTTGTTTATTGCAGTATGAGGATTTGGGGCAGTATGGAGGGGTGGATGGAGTGGGATTGTATGCGGACCCCCATGCCCCCCGAGCACTGGGGCACTTGCACCACGCGGCTCAGCAGGGGCACTACGGCACACACACTCCACACAGCCTCATGGGAACAGGAATGGGCACGGGCATCAACGACACGCTGAAGAGGGACAAAGACCACATCTACGGGTCAGTGCAGAGAGCAACCAATCATTAATCAGAGTGTCCACTCCGCACCTCCTCACCTTCCAGCCTCCATTCTCCTCAGGAGACTCCCGTTCAGCTCCTCACAGAGACGCGCCTCCACAGCTCAGTCTTAGAGGCCGGTTCAGTATCTCCCGCTCCTCCTCTCCATCCAGATAACCCTGAACACATTCAGTGGTGTTGAGGTTCTGGACTCTGGGGTGGTCGGTCCATTGTTCTGAGAACACCAGCTGCTCCTTGGTTTGATGTGTGTGTCTCCTTTTGGAGGTGGAAGGATGGACAGGAACACGGGTGGAGGTTCTCAGATCTGAAGCAGGAGTGGAGGTGATGTTCTCCTCTCTCAGAGATGGAGGTGCTGTTATCTGATAGGACAGTGGTGGTTGGTCTACCAGGTCTTCCAGGTGGTTGCTAGGAGGCAGATTTGCTCTGGAGCTTTTAATCGTTGGTTTAAACCCAGTTTGGGCAACTTATGCAAGTGGATTAACCTGTGTGTTACCAACAATCATATTTATAATAAAATCATATAATAGTCACTGAAAATTAAATAAATTAATGAATTCATTTAATCAATAATAATTTACCAATTAATACAAAATACAAGTAACAATAAATACAAACGGAGTAATACAAATTATAATAGAAATTAACTGAAAAATATCATTTAAACAATTTTAACAAAAATTTCTGAAATTCTATAGATTACTGTATTTCCTAATTGGGCTCTAATGATCACATGACCAGCACATTTATTAAGGGTTCTGCTCTTTTAATGATTTACAGATATAATTTAAGCACCACAAGTTTTTCGGTGAGGTGATGATCTGTGCTGGGGTGACGCTGTAGGTAGTGAGGTGGTGATCTGTGCTGGGGTGACGCTGTAGGTAGTGAGGTGGTGATCTGTGCTGGGGTGACGCTGTAGGTAGTGAGGTGATGATCTGTGTTGGGGTGACGCTGTAGGTAGTGAGGTGGTGATCTGTGCTGGGGTGACGCTGTAGGTAGTGAGGTGATGATCTGTGTTGGGGTGACGCTGTAGGTAGTGAGGTGGTGATCTGTGCTGGGGTGACGCTGTAGGTAGCGAGGTGGTGATCTGTGCTGGGGTGACGCTGTAGGTAGTGAGGTGGAGTTTCGTGCCGGGGAGACGCTGTAGGTAGTGAGGTGGAGTTTTGTGCTGGGGTGACGCTGTAGGTAGTGATCTGTGCTGGGGTGACGCTGTAGGTAGTGAGGTGGAGTTTTGTGCTGGGGTGACGCTGTAGGTAGTGAGGTGGTGATCTGTGCCGGGGTGACGCTGTAGGTAGTGAGGTGGTGATCTGTGCTGGGGTGACGCTGTAGGTAATGATCTGTGCCAGGGTGACGCTGTAGGTAGTGAGGTGGTGATCTGTGCCGGGGTGACGCTGTAGGTAGTGAGGTGGTGATCTGTGCTGGGGTGACGCTGTAGGTGGTGATCTGTGCTGGGGTGACGCTGTAGGTAGTGATCTGTGCTGGGGTGACGCTGTAGGTAGTGAGGTGGAGTTTTGTGCTGGGGTGACGCTGTAGGTAGTGATCTGTGCTGGGGTGACGCTGTAGGTAGTGAGGTGGTGATCGGTGCTGGGGTGATGCTGTAGGTAGTGAGGTGGTGATCTGTGCCGGGGTGACGCTGTAGGTAGTGAGGTGGTGATCTGTGCTGGGGTGACGCTGTAGGTAGTGAGGTGGAGTTTTGTGCTGGGGTGACGCTCTAGGTAGTGAGGTGGTGATCTGTGCTGGGGAGATGCTGTAGGTAGTGAGGTGGTGATCTGTGCCGGGGTGACGCTGTAGGTAGTTAGGTGGTGATCTGTGCTGGGGTGACGCTGTAGGTAGTGAGGTGGTGATCTGTGCTGGGGTGACGCTGTAGGTAGTGAGGTGGTGATCTGTGCTGGGGTGACGCTGTAGGTAGTGAGGTGGTGATCTGTGCCGGGGTGACGCTGTAGGTAGTGAGGTGGTGATCTGTGCCGGGGTGACGCTGTAGGTAGTGAGGTGGTGATCTGTGCTGGGGTGACGCTGTAGGTAGTGAGGTGGTGATCTGTGCTGGGGTGACGCTGTAGGTAGTGAGGTGGTGATCTGTGTTGGGGTGACGCTGTAGGTAGTGAGGTGGTGATCTGTGCTGGGGAGACGCTGTAGGTAGTGAGGTGGTGATCTGTGCTGGGGTGACGCTGTAGGTAGTGAGGTGATGATCTGTGCTGGGGTGACGCTGTAGGTAGCGTGGTGGTGATCTGTGCTGGGGTGACGCTGTAGGTAGCGAGGTGGTGATCTGTGCTGGGGTGACGCTGTAGGTAGTGAGGTGGTGATCTGTGCTGGGGTGACGCTGTAGGTAGTGAGGTGGTGATCTGTGCTGGGGTGACGCTGTAGGTAGTGAGGTGGTGATCTGTGCTGGGGTGACGCTGTAGGTAGTGAGGTGGTGATCTGTGTTGGGGTGACGCTGTAGGTAGTGAGGTGGTGATCTGTGCTGGGGTGACGCTGTAGGTAGTGAGGTGGTGATCTGTGCCGGGGTGACGCTGTAGGTAGTGAGGTGGTGATCTGTGCTGGGGTGACGCTGTAGGTAGTGAGGTGGTGATCTGTGCCGGGGTGACGCTGTAGGTAGTGAGGTGGTGATCTGTGCTGGGGTGACGCTGTAGGTAGTGAGGTGGTGATCTGTGCTGGGGTGACGCTGTAGGTAGTGAGGTGGTGATCTGTGCTGGGGTGACGCTGTAGGTAGTGAGGTGGTGATCTGTGCTGGGGTGACGCTGTAGGTAGTGAGGTGTTGTTCTCTGATTGATGTTGTATTCTGTTGTTGTAATCGCGGTGTAGGTTGGATATGACCAGTAAGGACAGTACCCTGATACATGCCTGTCTCTGAGCTGTGTCCCCCTGGCTGCAGTGAGACGTAGATGGTAATGTACAGTCATGTGCCCTGCTGGTCATGCTGCATGTTATTGATGGTGTTAGTGTAATAAACACGTCCACAGAGACACACGTCTACACCCTGTGATACAGGAGCACTCTCGTCACCAAAGTTATCCAGTGGTCTCTGAACATTACACCTTCAAGCTTGGTTTATACAGGTTCTCCAGGTGATGCTGTGTTCTCTGTAGAACCCGTGTAACTTCTTCTCACCTGAAATCAACAGAACGGTCGTTTAACCAAACTGTGTATTAAATATGAAGAGAGTTCTGATATTTCTCTGGAGTTATTCTCTATTCTCTCTGCGACTGAGTAATTATATAATATCAGATGTTATTATATATAGTAATATATAGTATTATATATAGTAATAACTGTATCCTGCTGGTCTGTGTACAGTCACCCTCTGTTCCCTCTGCTGGCGCTGGTGTTTGAGAAGTGTGAGTTGGCCACCTGCACCCCCAGAGACCCAGGAGCAGGAGCAGGAGGAGATGTGTGTTCCTCAAACTCCTTCAACGAGGACATCGCCGTCTTCGCCAAACAGGTAACTATGGTAACTACATACCAATATGTCTCTTACATATATATATATATATACGTTAATGCTGTGTTGTTGTTTTTGATCAGGCCTGGTTCTGGTCAGTGCGTTGTGAAGATACACGTATCTGACACTGAAGTGCTGTAACATGAGATAAGATGAAATGTCTCTGTCATAGATCATGGTATATAATGATAATAGCTCTGTTTGAAATGTACGCTGTTATATTCAGGGTACCTGAACGTCTGTGTTGGGGTCGAGTGTTGACTGTAACCTAAACCACCCAGATCAATGTTAGAGTTCCAGTTCTAGTTGATCTTAGTTGATCATATAGCATAACAGTTATTTAGTGTGTATTATTAAGTTTATTGTTTAGTGTTTATTGTTTAGTGTTTATTATTTAGCATTTATATTAATGTTTGTTATTTAGTGTTTATATTTAGTGTTCATTATTAAGTGTTTATTACTTATTGTGTATTTTTTAGTTTTTTATTTTTTGGTGTTTATTATTTAGTGTTTGTTATTAAGTGTTTATTATTTACTGTGTATTATTTAGTGTGTATTATTATGTGTTTATTTTTAAGTGTTTATTAGTAAGTGTTTATTATTTAGTGTGTATTATTAAGTGTTTATTTTTAGGTGTTTATTATTAAGTGTTTATTATTTACTGTTAATTTTTAGGTGTGTATTATTTAGTGTGTATTATTAAGTTTTTTATTTTTAGGTGTTTATTATTTACTGTTTATTTTTAAGTGTTTACTATTTAGTGTTTATTATTTAGTGTGTATTATTATGTGTTTATTTTTAAGTGTTTATTATTTAGTGTGTATTATTATGTGTTTTTTTTAAGTGTTTATTATTAAGTGTGTATTATTTAGTGTGTATTATTAAGTGTTTATTTTTAGGTGTTTATTATTTAGTGTTTGTTATTAAGTGTGTATTATTAAGTGTTTATTTTTAAGTGTGTAATATTTAGTTATTATTATTATGTGTTTATTTTTAAGTGTGTATTATTTAGTGTTTATTATTAAGTGTGTATTATTTAGTGTTTTATTATTTAGTGTGTATTATTAAGTTTTTTATTTTTAGGTGTTTATTATTTAGTGTTTGTTATTAAGTGTGTATTATTAAGTGTTTATTTTTAAGTGTGTAATATTTAGTTATTATTATTATGTGTTTATTTTTAAGTGTGTATTATTTAGTGTTTATTATTAAGTGTTTATTTTTAGGTGTTTATTATTTAGTGTTTATGATTGTTTGAAGTCGTGTGTAAGCCTGTCAGTCAGCTCCTGTATGTCTATTCCTCCCCAGATCCGGGCGGAGAAGCCTTTGTTCACCTCCAATCCAGAGCTGGACAACCTGGTAAGAGTTTAATCTCAGCTCCTAGTGCTCAAACCGACTAGCGGCTACGCTAACCGGCTATCACATCCCAGTGTGTTCATCTCCCAGCAGGAGAAATAGAATTGCTCTGATCTCCTCTTTTCTCTTCTGTTCTCCTCTGCTCTCCTCTATTGTCTTCTGATCTCCTTTGCTCTCCTCTGCTCTCCTCTGACCTCCTCTGCTCTCCTTTGTTCCCTTCTTCTCTCCACTGCTCTCCTCTGTTGTCTTCTGATCTCCTCTGATCTCATGTGCTCTCCTCTGCTCCCCTCTGTTCCCTTCTGCTTTTCTTTGGTCTCTTCTGTCCTCCTCTGCTCTACTCTGATCTCATTTCATTTCCTGTGATCTCCTCTGTTCTCTTCTGGTCTCCTCTGCTCTCTTCTGCTTTTCTTTGCTCCCTTCTGCCCTCCTCTTTTCTCTACTGCCCTCCTCTGCCCTGCTCTGCCCTCCTCTGCCCTCCTCTGCCCTTCTCTGCTCTCCTCTGCTCTCTTCTGGTCTCCTCTGATCTCATCTGCTCTCCTCTGCTCTCCTCTGGTCTCCTCTGATCTCATCTGCTCTCCTCTGCTCTCCTCTGCTCTCCTCTGGTCTCCTCTGCTCTCCTCTGCTCTCCTCTGGTCTCCTCTGATCTCATCTGCTCTCCTCTGCCCTGCTCTGCCCTGCTCTGCCCTCCTCTGCTCTCCTCTGATCTCATCTGCTCTCCTCTGCTCTCCTCTGGTCTCCTCTGATCTCATCTGCTCTCCTCTGCTCTCCTCTGCTCTCCTCTGGTCTCCTCTGATCTCATCTGCTCTCCTCTGCTCTCCTTTGATCTCCTTTGATCTCCTCTGCTCTCTTGTGTTTCTCTGCTTGTCTCTCATTTCTCCCCTTCTGTTCTCCTCCAGATGATCCAGGCCATCCAGGTGCTGCGATTCCACCTGCTGGAGCTGGAGAAGGTGGGTGTTTGGATCCTGTCTCCGTGGTGATGGAGCTTCTCTGTGCTGATTGGCTGGTGTTGATGTTGTGTGTGTGTGTGTGTTCAGGTACACGAGCTGTGTGATAACTTCTGCCACCGCTACATCAGCTGCCTGAAGGGGAAGATGCCCATAGATCTGGTCATCGACGACAGAGATGGCTGCAAGTCCGACTTCGAGGAGCTTTCAGGGTCAACACACCTAACAGACGTGAGTCTCGTAACTCTAATAACTCTAATAACTCTAATAACTCTAACTCCAATAACTCTAATAACTCTAATAACTCTAATAACTCCAATAACTCTAATAACTCTAATAACTCTAATAACTCTAACTCCAATAACTCTAATAACTCTAATAACTCCAATAACTCTAATAACTCTAACTCCAATAACTCTAATAACTCTAATAACTCTAATACAGTGGGGAAAATAAGTATTTAGTCAGTCACCAATTGTGCAAGTTGTCCCACTTAAAAAGATGAGAGAGGCCTGTAATTGACATCATAGGTAGACCTCAACTATGAGAGACAAAATGTGGAAAAAAATTGAGAAAGTCATTTTGTCTGATTTTTAAAGAATTTATTTGCAAATAATGGTGGAAAATAAGTATTTGGTCAATAACAAAAGTTCATCTCAATACTTTGTTGTATATCCTTTGTTGGCAATGACAGAGGTCAAACGTTTTCTGTAAGTCTTCACAAGGTTGGCACACACTGTTGCTGGTATGTTGGCCCATTCCTCCATGCAGATCTCCTCTAGAGCAGTGATGTTTTGGGGCTGTCGGCGGGCAACACGGACTTTCAACTCCCTCCAAAGGTTTTCGATGGGGTTGAGATCGGGAGACTGGCTAGGCCACTCCAGGACTTTGAAATGTTTCTTACGAAGCCACTCCTTTGTTGCCCTGGCAGTGTGCTTGGGATCATTGTCATGCTGAAAGACCCAGCCACGTTTCATCTTCATTGCCCTTGCTGATGGAAGGAGGTTTGCACCCAAAATCTCACAATACATGGCCCCATTCATTCTTTCATGTACACGGACCAGTCGTCCTGGTCCCTTTGCAGAGAAAACAGCCCAAAGCATGATGTTGCCACCCCCATGCTTCACAGTTGGTATGGTGTTCTTTGGATGCAACTCCGCATTCACTTTCCTCCAAACACGACGAGTTGTGTGTTTTACCAAAATAGTTCTACTTTGGTTTCATCTGACCATATGACATTCTCCCAATACTCTTCTGGAACATCCAAATGCTCTCTAGCAAACTTCAGACGTGCCTGGATATGGGACTGGCTTAAGCAGGGGGACAACGTATGGCACTGCAAGATCTGAGTCCCTGGCGTCGTAGTGTGTTGCTGATGGTAGCCTTTGTAACGTTGGTCCCAGCTTCCTGCAGGTCATTCACTAGATCCCCCCTTGTGGTTCTGGGATTTTTCCTTACCGTTCTTGTGATCATTTGACCCCACGGGCTGAGATCTTGCGTGGAGCCCCAGATCGAGGGAGATTAGTAGTGGTCTTGTAGGTCTTCCATTTTCTGATTATTGCTCCCACAGTAGATTTCTTCACATCAAGCTGCTTGCCTATTGCAGATTCAGTCTTCCCAGCCTGGTGCAGGTCTACAATTCGGTTTCTGGTGTCCTCCGACAGCTCTTTCGTCTTCACCATAGTGGAGTTTGGAGTGTGAGTGTTTGAGGTTGTAGGCAGGTGTCTTTTATACTGTTAACGACTTCAAACAGGTGCCATTAATACAGGTAATGAGTGGGGGAAAGAGGAGCCTCTTAAAAAAGAAGTTACAGGTCTGTGACAGCCAGAAATCTTGCTTGTTTGTTATTGACCAAATACTTATTTTCCACCATTATTTGCAAATAAATTCTTTAAAAATCAGACAAAATGACTTTCTCAATTTTTTTCCACATTTTGTCTCTCATAGTTGAGGTCTACCTATGATGTCAATTACAGGCCTCTCTCATCTTTTTAAGTGGGACAACTTGCACAATTGGTGACTGACTAAATACTTATTTTCCCCACTGTAACTCTAACTCCAATAACTCTAATAACTCTAATAACTCCAACAACTCTAATAACTCTAATAACTCCAATAACTCCAATAACTCTAATAACTCTAATAACTCTAATAACTCCAATAACTCTAATAACTCCAATAACTCCAATAACTCTAATAACTCTAATAACTCTAATAACTCCAATAACTCCAATAACTCTAATAACTCTAATAACTCTAATAACTCTAATAACTCCAATAACTCTAATAACTCTAACTCCAATAACTCTAATAACTATAACAATGCTCCAATAACTCCAATAACTCTAATAACTCTAACTCCAATAACTCTAATAACTCTAATAACTCTAATAACTCCAATAACTCTAATAACTCCAATAACTCCAATAACTCCAATAACTCTAACTCCAATAACTCTAATAACTCTAATAACTCTAATAACTCCAATAACTCTAATAACTCTAACTCCAATAACTCTAATAACTTTAACAATGCTCTAATAACTCTAATAACTCCAATAACTCTAACTCTAATAACTCTAATAACTCTAATAACTTTAACAATGCTCTAACAACTCTAATAACTCCAATAACTCTAACTCCAATAACTCTAATAACTCTAATAACTCCAATAACTCTAATAACTCTAACTCCAATAACTCTAATAACTCTAATAACTCCAATAACTCCAATAACTCTAATAACTCTAATAACTCTAATAACTCCAATAACTCCAATAACTCTAATAACTTTAACAATGCTCTAATAACTCTAATAACTCCAATAACTCTAACTCTAATAACTCTAATAACTCTAATACTCTAACTCTAATAACTCTAATAACTATAATACTCTAACTCTAATAACTCTAATAACTATAATACTCTAACTCTAATAACTCTAATAACTATAATACTCTAACTCTAATAACTCTAATAACTTTAATCCTCTAACTCTAATAACTCTAATAACTCCAATAACTCTAACTCTAATAACTTTAATAACTCTAATAATATAACGATGATGACGATGATGATTATGATGACGACGATGACGATGACGACGACGACGATGATGATAATGACGATAATGAACTGATGATGATGACGATGTTGCTGATGATGACGATGACGATAATGAGCTGATGAAGATGGTGATGATGACGATGACGATAATGAGCTGATGAAGATGGTGATGATGAGGATGACGATGATGAGCTGATGATGATGGTGATGATGAGGATGACGATGACGATGATGATGATTATGAGGATGATGATGGTGGTGATGATGATGATGAGCTGATGATGAAGATAGTGATGATGATGATGATGATAATGATGAGATGATGATGGTGGTGAAGCAGTGCAGGTGCCCCGTTAGTCCTAATGATGTCTGTTGGATTTGCATGTGAATGTTGTATTGTCTCTGAGCTGATGGGATTAGTGCTGTCGGGATGTGGGTGGTGGGGGGGGGTCGGCTTTAGTGACACACACACACACACACACACACACACACACACACACACACACAGCAGGGCTTCAGTCTACACACACACAGCCGGCATCACAAAGCCACAGCGTATTAGCTTCACACACACACACACACACACACACACAGTAAGACATGACATGGTGTTAAAAGTAGCTTTAATAGACTAACACAGACAGAGAGAGAGAGAGAGAGAGAGAGAGAGAGAGAGAGAGAGAGAGAGAGAGAGAGACAGAGAGAGACAGAGACAGACAGATAAACAGACAGAGAGAGACAGAGAGACAAATACTGTAATTCAGCACAGCGTCGTGCACCGCTGGGATTTTGAAAGGATGTATAGAATGTAAAGGGGTCAGGAGTAACTCCTAACTCCTAATTCAGCACTGTGATGTGGGGCACGCTATGAGGGAGCATCTCTGAGCTAGCGGTGCGGTCCGCTGTATGAACGTTGGGGGAGGAGGTGAAACAGGGTATTACGCATTCCCAAAATATTTTAAATGCAACAAGCAGGATGATTCAGAGGATTCAGGTGATTCTGGTGGTTTTAATAATTCTGGTGATTTTGATTATCCTGGTGGTTTTGAGTATTCTAGTGATTCTGGTGATTTTGGTGATTTTAGTGATTTGGTGATTTTGAGTATTCTGGTGATTCTGGTGATTTTGAGTATTCTGGTGATTTTGAGTATTCTGGTGATTCTGGTGATTTTGAGTATTCTGGTGATTTTGAGTATTCTGGTGATTTTGAGTATTCTGGTGATTTTGAGTATTCTGGTGATTTTGAGTATTCTGGTGATTCTGGTGATTTTGAGTATTCTAGTGATTTTGAGTATTCTGGTGATTTTGAGTATTCTGGTGATTTTGAGTATTCTGGTGATTCTGGTGATTTTGAGTATTCTAGTGATTTTGATGATTCTGGTGATTTCAGTAATTTGGTGATTTTGAGTACTCTGGTGATTTTGATGATTCTGGTGATTTCAGTGATTTGGTGATTTTGAGTATTCTGGTGATTTTGATGATTTGGTGATTTTGAGTACTCTGGTGATTTTGATGATTTCAGTAATTTGGTGATTTTGAGTATTCTGGTGGTTTTGATTCTGATTAATTCGATGGTTCTGGTGATTCTGGCGAGTCTGTTGGTTTAGATGATGTATGATGTATATGTATTATACATCATATAAACCTTGATCTCCAGGTTCTCTGAAGGTTCCCCAGACCGGCTGCCGGGATGCAGCAGCTGACTGAACCCGGGATGTGAATTCGGTGCTGAGGGGACAGAGGTTTGGGGCCCGTCTGCGCACACACCGTAACTGCTGTGTCCTAATGAGTAAACAGTGAAGGGCCCGTTTCCTCGCGCAGGCCTTATTGTGTGCATTGTTCGTCGGAGCTCATTCTTCTGGCCATCAGGCAAACAGCTGACGCTGAGGGTCTGGAGGGTCCGACCTGCTGTTTATCTTCAGTCTGAGCCGTCTGAGTACCTGAGAGAGCGCCTGTGTGTGGATATAAAGCAGCTCCGGGGCTCACCAGTGTTCATTTACACTCGGCCGGCAGACAGAGAGCTTCCTCTGGCCCACTGACCGCTCTGACTCCTGCGCCTCCACACCTCCTCTCCTCGGTAGACTAGACTCCTGCTTGTGGTTGTGTAGCTCCTCTGGCGCAGGGACATTTCTGGGAGGACAGGATGGTAATCTGGACTTTCTGCACTTATTACTTTTATATTGCTGTGGTAATTCAAGCGATGCTCTGCAGGTGTGAAGGACTGTCTGTGGCCTGACCGCAGTGAGCCACTGGGCTTCCTCCATGGGGGTCCATCAGGGTTAAGGGGTGTGGGGTGTTTCTCAGAGGAAACTGTAACCCAGAGGCTTCTGGAACATGAGCATGACTGTAATCCACACTGGTGCTGTACCCAAACCTCCAGAGGCAGCGCCTCTCTGCACCAGGGCTGGACCGGTTCCACTCATCCATCCCTCACGGAACGTTAAGAGCTTAGCTGTGACACGCTCAGTGGTACTGGCTGTGACAGGTTTGCCAATTTTCTCTTCCAGAATCCAGCATCTTGGAGGGATTTGGACGATGCCCACTCCACTCCTTCAGTGGGGACCCCGGGGCCATCCAGTGGGGGCCATGCTTCACAGAGTGGAGACAACAGCAGCGAACTCGGTGAGCAAACCCTGCACATTCTCACTAAAGCCTACAACAGAGGGCTGTTCCTGTACCTTCAGAGCCGCAGGGCTAGGTTTGGTCCATCGCTAGCCGCACTGTGTTTGGTTAGTATTAGCTAACTGGCAGCTAATTATTCATGTCTGCTTTGTGGAGCTGCAGCGTGTAGATCCAGCGCGTCCTTCTCAGTGAGGTGTTCTACCTGGTAAAAGTGGTTTTCAGATCCGGGTTTGAATCTGATCCAGTCACTGTCAGACCTATCAGTGGCTGCAACATGTAGGACCAGTAACTGGATTCGAAGCCTGGAGGTGAAGGAACCTCAGCCCTCCTCCCTGCGGTTTGACTCCTTATCAGGGCTCATTAGAGTATGAATGGAGTCTGTGGTGATTGTCTCTGGTATACACTGGTAGGATATTTTAAAAGTGGGGTTCTCTGTGTTATCTAGACCACTGTTTCCACTGTGTTGGCTGTATTGGCTCAGTTGGTGAACATGGTTCCAGGGGTCACTTTAAAGTTGATGCTTTCTTTCTTCGGTGAGAATTGTGGTGATGTTTTATGATGAACTCATTCATATAGTTCATTTGTCTCTCAGGGTTGGAACTGTTGGCCTAAGTTGGTTTAAGTTGACTTATGTTGGTCTACGTTGACCTTTTTTGGCCAGAGTTGGCCTAAGTTGACCTATGTTGGCCTATGTTAGCCTAAACTGGCCTAAGTTGGCCTATGTTGGTCTAAGTTGATCTATGTTGGCCTATGTTAGCCTAAATTGTCTAAGTTGATCTATGTTGGCCTATGTTAGCCTAAACTGGCCTAAGTAGGCCTATGTTGGTCTAAGTTGATCTATGTTGGCCTATGTTAGCCTAAACTGGCCTAAGTTGGCCTATGTTGGTCTAAGTTGATCTATGTTGGCCTATGTTAGCCTAAACTGGCCTAAGTTGGCCTATGTTGGTCTAAGTTGATCTATGTTGGCCTATGTTAGCCTAAATTGTCTAAGTTGATCTATGTTGGCCTATGTTAGCCTAAACTGGCCTAAGTAGGCCTATGTTGGTCTAAGTTGATCTATGTTGGCCTAAGTTGATCTATGTTGGCCTATGTTGGTCTAAGTTGATCTATGTTGGCCTATGCTGACCTATGTTGGCCTAAGCTGACCTATGTTGGCCTAAGCTGATCTATGTTGGCCTATGTTGGCCTAAGTTGATCTATGTTGGCCTATGTTGGTCTAAGTTGATCTATGTTGGCCTATGTTAGCCTAAACTGGCCTAAGTTGGCCTATGTTGGTCTAAGTTGATCTATGTTGGCCTATGTTGGCCTAAATTGGCCTAAGTTGACCTATGTTGGGCTAAGCCAGTAAACATTGGAGTAGTCAGCTAACCTGGGAGGAGCTGCTTTGCAGACTGGCTGCTCTGGGTTGGGGTTATAGAAGGACTTCACTGGGGGACATGCCCTTGATCCAGTACATAGACTAGTGTTTACAGTGGAGTAATATTATCTGGGCTTCAGTCATAATGTGTGTTCATCCACGGTCATGCCAAACAGCTAGGAGATAGCTTAGTAAAGGTGGAGAACACTTTGGGCATGATTACTTTTTCAGGTTTTAATTTGCTGCTCTGCCTTTAGCCGTTAGCCGTTAGCATGCTTTAATAAAGAAGCAGCTTCTATTGACACAGTTTTCTATATTTTATTAGCAGTACATGCATCAGACTGTGTATGTTTATATATATATATATATAAAATATACCATAGGAAATATATAGGAACGTTACTCTGTTCAGGGAACATGAACACAGAACTCCAGCTGTTTTTTAAAAATCCAGTGCTAACACTAGAACAGTGCATTTCCTGACGGAGGAGTGGAGTGATGGTGTAGTTTAAGCCGCTGATAGTGCTGCCTAGAGTGAGTACATTCAGTTTGGAGGCTGTATGGAAACAATAGGTCTTGTGTGTGTGGGGTGGGGTGTGGGGGGTGGTGAAAATGAGTGGGACTTTTAATGGGAAATTAGGATGGGAAATCAGGAATGAGGGATGAAAAACAAGTAGCCGTGGATCAAAGCTCATAAAAATCTTAACTTCACAAAGACTGTACTAATCTGTATATCAGATCAAAACAGCTAGCACACCATTCCTAATAAGCTCAAACTGTCCGGAGTTGGAATGGTGAGGATATCTGGAAAAAATGTGGGATGAGTTAGTGGACAAAACCCCAGCAGAAAAATGAGAAGAATAGAAAGAAGGAGAAGAATAATCGGATGACTGTAGTGATGAGCATCACTGCTAAAGAGCCTGGGAATCTTGAAACATCCTAACAGGCCCTATTCCTCATTCAGCTGCTCTGCCCAGGATGAACAGAGACTTCCATGGAATAATGTGAGCGCTAATCAGTTCAGACTGACACATATTCATATCATGTCAACAGGAAACCAGGCTACAGCTAGCTAGCTAAGCTACACCCAGTGAAATGGGTCTTCTGGCATGGTAGCTGAACAATCATCAGATACCAGATGAACCGGTCTCATCTTGGCTGAGCTAACACTACAGCATGCTAACTGGCTAACCATAGAGGCTGGGAAAACCGTCCATCTACCTATTAA
>JAMWET010006041.1:70000-73423 GCA_024036415.1 Prochilodus magdalenae
TCACGCATTCGTTCGGGGCTGAGAGAAAAGGAGCCGGATTACACGTTGTGTGTGTGGGGGGGTCTTAACCCCCATCTCCTCTGGCCTATTGGACGCACACAATGAAGACCCCCCAGTCAAACTTCCTAAAGGGGAATGACGAGAGGATGTAAGGGGTCTTAATGAATCACAGCTGGATTAGAGAGTCCTTAATGGACATAACGGGATATATAGTCACCCTGTATCGCTCTATAACTGCACAGTCACCCAAGCGTATAGAACCGTGGCTCTCTGAGAGTATATAACTGTACGTATAGAACTGTGGCTCTCTGAGGGTATATAACTGTACATATAGAACCGTGGCTCTCTGAGGGTATATAACTGTACGTATAGAACCGTGGCTCTCTGAGGGTATATAACTGTACATATAGAACCGTGGCTCTCTGAGGGTATATAACTGTACGTATAGAACCGGGGCTCTCTGAGGGTATATAACTGTACATATAGAACCGTGGCTCTCTGAGGGTATATAACTGTACCTATAGAACCGTGGCTCTCTGAGGGTATATAACTGTACGTATAGAACCGTGGCTCTCTGAGGGTATATAACTGTACCTATAGAACCGTGGCTCTCTGAGGGTGTATAACTGTACCTATAGAACCGTGGCTCTCTGAGGGTGTATAACTGTACATATAGAACCGTGGCTCTCTGAGGGTATATAACTGTACATATAGAACCATTGCTCTCTGAGGGTGTATAACTGTACCTATAGAACTGTGGCTCTCTGAGGGTGTATAACTGTAGGTATAGAACCATTGCTCTCTGAGGGTGTATAACTGTACCTATAGAACTGTGGCTCTCTGAGGGTGTATAACTGTACATATAGAACCGTGGCTCTCTGAGGGTATATAACTGTACGTATAGAACCATTGCTCTCTGAGGGTGTATAACTGTACCTATAGAACTGTGGCTCTCTGAGGGTGTATAACTGTACATATAGAACCGTGGCTCTCTGAGGGTGTATAACTGTACATATAGAACCGTGGCTCTCTGAGGGTATATAACTGTACGTATAGAACCATTGCTCTCTGAGGGTGTATAACTGTACCTATAGAACTGTGGCTCTCTGAGGGTGTATAACTGTAGGTATAGAACCGTGGCTGTCTGAGGGTGTATAACTGTAGGTATAGAACCGTGGCTCTCTGAGGGTGTATAACTGTAGGTATAGAACCGTGTGCTATAAGCCCGTATGTTAGTGATCAAGGGGTGTGAAAGGAAACCAGAGGAGCTGTGACCTCCAGAGTGAGGGTGGGGGGTTATCTGTGTGTGTGCTGGAGGGTGCGGGGTGTCACCAGGGTGCACAGAAAGAGGCGGGGCTTACAGTCATTCATCAGAAGAATGACAGCCAGCAGGCCAGGAGGTCAGTACGGAGAATCACCAGGGCTAACATCAGGTCTAATCACTCAGACAGACAAAGAGAAAACACAGGCTCCCGGGCCAAACCTGGGCAAGGGGGGGGCAACGAGGGCTACTGGGGCCATCGGGGGCAGGTGGGGGCTAAGTGAGGACTAATGGGGCCAGCATGAATTGCATGGGGCCGCAAGAACAGTATGACCCAACAAGGGCTAGTAGGAGTCAGCAAGAGTCAGTGAGGATAGCACAGGCTAATGAATGCTAGTAATGCTAGCTGGGTTACAAAGGGCTAGTGGAGGCAGGTAAAGGATAGCGGGTAAAGGGAAGGGTTAGTGGAGGCAGGTAAAGGATAGCGGGTGAAGGGAAGGGCTAGTGAAGGCAGGTAAAGGATTGTGGGTGAGGGGCTAGTGGAGGCAGGTACAGGATGGTGGGTGAGGGGCTAGTGGAGGCAGGTAAAGGATGGCGGGTGAGGGACTAGTGGAGGCAGGTAAAGGATGGTGGGTGAAGGAAAGGGTTAGTGGAGGCAGGTAAAGGATAGCGGGTGAAGGAAAGGGCTAGTGGAGGCAGGTAAAGGATGGCGGGTGAAGGAAAGGGCTAGTGGAGGCAGGTAAAGGATGGCGGGTGAAGGAAAGGGCTAGTGGAGGCAGGTAAAGGATGGTGGGTGAGGGGCTAGTGGAGGCAGGTAAAGGATGGCGGGTGAGGGGCTAGTGGAGGCAGGTACAGGATGGCGGGTGAGGGGCTAGTGGAGGCAGGTAAAGGATGGCGGGTGAGGGGCTAGTGGAGGCAGGTAAAGGATGGCGGGTGAGGGGCTAGTGGAGGCAGGTAAAGGATGGCGGGTGAGGGGCTAGTGGAGGCAGGTACAGGATGGCGGGTGAGGGGCTAGTGGAGGCAGGTACAGGATGGCGGGTGAAGGGCTAGTGGAGGCAGGTAAAGGATGGCGGGTGAGGGGCTAGTGGAGGCAGGTACAGGATGGCGGGTGAAGGGCTAGTGGAGGCAGGTAAAGGATGGCGGGTGAAGGAAAGGGCTAGTGGAGGCAGGTAAAGGATGGTGGGTGAGGGGCTAGTGGAGGCAGGTACAGGATGGCGGGTGAAGGGCTAGTGGAGGCAGGTAAAGGATGGTGGGTGAGGGGCTAGTGGAGGCAGGTACAGGATGGCGGGTGAAGGGCTAGTGGAGGCAGGTAAAGGATGGCGGGTGAAGGAAAGGGCTAGTGGAGGCAGGTACAGGATGGCAGGTGAGGGGCTAGTGGAGGCAGGTAAAGGATGGCGGGTGAGGGGCTAGTGGAGGCAGGTACAGGGCTATGGGGTGAACTAAACACCAGTGGCCTAAGCTACACCCTAGTGGGTTAAGGCCTGGGCTAGTAGAGGTCAGCGGGGCTAATGAGGCCAGAAAGGGCTAGTGGGACCAGTGAGGGCAAGTGGAGGCCAGCAAGGGCTGTTGGGGGCGGCAAAGGGTTAGTGAAGGCCAGCAAATGCTAGTGGGTGCTAGAAAGAGGAACTGGGCGTTAGCCGGGGTTGGTGTAGGTTATTGGGGGCCAGCAGGGACCCGCGCTGGGGGGCCAGCAGAGGTCAAACTCCTTTCACAACCACACAAAGCCCTGTTGTGCCCCTGTCGGCTCCACACCACCATTCGTCCACTAACATCAAATAACATCACCTAGCTCACGCCGTGGGGCAGCACCGCCTCTCCGGTCACGGCCGCGGAGGAAGGTCAGGATGAGCGGACCGATTCTGTGGAGCTGCGCTGTTTACCAACAGCGCCAACCTGAACACGGGCACACTTACCCAGCGCACCTTAACGCTGTTACTACATTAACATTTTCATCAGTGTTTAACATTAACATGCCATCTATTACATATCTACAACCCCCTATCACCCCTCCCCCTCCCTCTCCTCCTCCTCCCCTCTCTCTCTTTCTCCCTTCTTCTCCCTTTCCTTTTCCCCCCTCCCCCTCTTTCTTCCTTCCCTCTCCCCTTTTTCTCCCTCTCCTTCCCCCTTCTCCTTTTCTCTTCCTTCCCCCTTCCCCCCCTCTT
>JAMWET010006042.1:0-10000 GCA_024036415.1 Prochilodus magdalenae
GGGGGAGGGAGGAGGGGGGGGGGGGGGGAAGGGGAGGGGAGGGGTTGTATGGTGTGTATAGTGTTGGGGATTGTTGTAGGGGGGTTTGGTTATGGGTGTGTGTTGGTGATTATAGTTTGTTGTGTGGAGTATTATTTTTTGGGTATGTTATTTTAGTACGTTAGTATGAGTGTTTTTTAGTGTATAATGTGAGTGTGTTTTATGAGTTTATTATGGTTTGTTATTGTCATAGGGTATTGTTTGTGTTGAGTAGAGATGTTTTTATGTTAATGTAGTTGGTTTGTTGTTTAGTGGATCAGGTGTATAGTGTTTTTTTGTATGTGGTATGAGGTGTATTTTTTGGTATAGTGGAGTTGTGTTATTTGTTAGTGTGTGGTAGTGTAGTATTTTTTATGTATAGTTGTCTAAGGTGTAGTTGTTATTGTTTAGGTGGAGTAGTTTACTTTTTTAGTGTAGTAGTGGATTCAAGTGTGTTTTTAGTGTTTGGTGGATAGTTGTTGTTATGTATTAGTGGTTAGAAATGTGTAGTTTTGTGTATGGTGGAGTGTGGTTTAGTTGTTATTGTTGTGGAGATTAATGTAGTTGTAATGTGTAGTGGGTATAGAGTGTAGTTGTTAGTGTAGTAGGTCGGAGTATATAGGTGTAGTTGTTAGCCTGTGCAGTAAGTTGTGTTGGTAGTGAGTATAGAGAGTTGTAGTTGTCTACGTGGTAGTACAGGTGGAGTATAGAGGTGTAGTTGTTGCACGTCATTGTAGTAGGTGGAGTATAGAGGTGTAGTTGTTTAGATAGTAGTAGATACTGGATTGTATCAGAGGTGTAAGAGTTGTTAGTTAGTAGGTGGAGTAGTGGGAGGTTTAGTTGATAGTGTAGGAAGGTTCAGGATAGGTTGTATAGTGTAAGTGTAGTAGGTCAGTATTGAGTATAGAGGTGTAGTTGTTAGTGTAGTAGGTGGAGTATAGGACGTGTACGTTGTTATTGTAGTAGGTGGAGTATAGAGGTGTAGTTTGTTAGTGTAGTAGGTGGAGTATAGAGGTATAGTGTTAGTGTAGTAGGTGGAGTATAGTAGCTTGTAGGTTGTTAGTGTAGTAGTTAGTGTAGTAGGTAGGTGTAGTTGTTTAGTTGTAGTAGTGGAGTACGTAGCGTCGGAGTTTAAGATGCTGTAGTTTTTGTTAGTGCTAGTAGGTGGAGTTATGTAGGTGTAGTTGTTAGTGTAGTAGGGTGGAGTAATAGAAGGTGTAGTTTGTTACAGTGTTATAGGTGGACGTCATAACGAAGGTGTAGTTGTTTAGTGTAGTAGGTGGAGTATATAGGTGTAAGGGTTGTTTAGCTTGTAGTAGGTGGCGAGTATAGCGAGTGTAGTTGTTAGTGTAGTAGGTGGGAGTACCCATAGGTGTCCAGTTGTTAGTTGTAGTAGGTGGAGTATAGGGGTGTACGTTGTTAGCCCTGTAGTAGGTGGAGTATACTAGGTGTAGTTGTTTAGTGTAGTAGGTGGAGTATAAGAGGTGTAGTTGTTAAGTGTAGTAGGTGGAGTATAGAGGTGTAGTTGTTAGTGTAGTAGGTGGAGTATAGGTGTAGTTGTTAGTGTAGTAGGTGGAGTATAGAGGTGTAGTTGTTAGTGTAGTAGGTGGAGTATAGAGGTGTAGTTGTTAGTGTAGTAGGTGGAGTATAGGTGTAGTTGTTAGTGTAGTAGGTGGAGTATAGGTGTAGTTGTTAGTGTAGTAGGTGGAGTATAGAGGTGTAGTTGTAAGTGTAGTAGGTGGAGTATAGGTGTAGTTGTTAGTGTAGTAGGTGGAGTATAGGTGTAGTTGTTAGTGTAGTAGGTGGAGTATAGGAGTGTAGTTGTTAGTGTAGTAGGTGGAGTATAGGAGTGTAGTTGTTAGTGTAGTAGGTGGAGTATAGGTGTAGTTGTTAGTGTAGTAGGTGGAGTATAGAGGTGTAGTTGTTAGTGTAGTAGGTGGAGTATAGGTGTAGTTGTTAGTGTAGTAGGTGGAGTATAGGTGTAGTTGTTAGTGTAGTAGGTGGAGTATAGCGGACGGTAGTTGTTGATTTCGGAAACTCTGTAGTAGGTGGAGTGAGCGGTGTAGTTGTTAGTGTAGTGTAGGTGGAGTCTAAGGTGTTAGTTGTTAGTGTAGTAGGTGTCACGTCGTCGCCTAAGTGTAGTTGTTCCAGTGTAGTAGGTGGAAGTAAAGAGGTGTATAGTTGGTTTAGTGTAGTAGGGGAGTATCGAGGTGTAGTTTGTTAGTGTAGTAGGTGGAGGTATAAGGGTGATAGTGTCGTTGTGTGTGTAGTAGGTTGAGTTATAAGGTTGTAGTTTGTTAGTGTAAGTATGGTGGAGTATAGAGGTGTAGTTGTAAGTGTCTCTAGATAGGTGGAGTATAGGAGGTGTAGTTGTTAGTGTAGTAGGTGGAGTATGTCGGTGTAGTTGTTAGATGTGTAGTAGGTGGAGTATAGAGGCTGTAGTGTTGTTAGTGTAGTAGGTGGAGTATAGAGGTGTAGGTGTTATTTTTTTAGTGTAACAAAATGTAGGTGGAGCTCACTATAGGTGTAGTTGTTAGTGTAGTAGGTGGAGTATAGGTGTAGTTGTTAGTGTAGTAGGTTGTAGTATAGAGGTGTAAGTTGTAATAGTTGTAGTAGGTGGCGTATAGGATGTAGTTTCTTGTGTAGCGCATAGGTGGTGCTATAGGCTGTGGTGTTTAGACCTGACTGTAGGTTGTGCCGCTGTGCTGGGTTGACTGGGTCCATGCGAGTGTCCCTGTTTACAGGTCGCTGGATAACCCTGCTGGTACAGGGACTTCTGATGTTCTGCCGGTGCGAGGCAGGCTGGAGGTCTGAGGAGCTGGGCTTCCCTTCCTCGTGGGTGCGGAGGGATCTGTCGTTCGTCACTGCAGGAAGCACGTGATCTCTGAGCCGAGGAGCGCGCTGTGGAGATAATGAGATACTTTAGCGGGCTCTGGGTGGTAATTGCCTCGGCTGGTGTGTGAAGATCAAGGCCGCCGCGTGTCTGGGTGTCACTGTCGTCCCTGTTTAGCACCTGTTGTGTGCGCGCGGCGCCCACGGTGCCACTTGTGTGTGGTGTGGAGGAGTGTCACCCTGGAGGTGCCGGTTAGTCCCTTGCACGTGCACTGCGTGGCATATAGCGATAGGGCCAGTATGTTATCGGTAGGCTTCTGCTGCTACGGCGAAATGACGTTCGGTATTTCTCACTTCGCACGGGTCGTGTCTTTGTTGCCGTAGGTGAGCTGGGCGACCCATCACTGGTAACTTTCTAGTGGTTGTGATAAGACTTCGCGACTGGCTTTGTTAACCCTCTCTGACGGAGATATTTCAAGACCCACCCACGCTTTTGCGATGGCGTCGCATTTCATTTTGGAGGGCGCCATGCGCACAGTGTGGACGAACTGGAGATGCAAGAGACGGTCGAGCACGCTGGAAGACTTCCCAGACAAGACTTGACTTTGGTTTAAACCCTCAGAATGCCTGACGGAAGGTAACACCCCCACCCATGGCTTACCATCCACCATTTCCCCACACAGAAACCTGTATAGAATCCCTGGTCAAGTGAGAGAGATTGGAACAGGAAAGAATAAGAGAGGATTTGAGAAAGATGAAGGGACTTTAAGGGAGAGAGAGTCGACTAGGAGGAGGAGCGCACAGGAAGGATGGAGAGATGAGAGAGAAGAAGGAGGGAGAGCCGAGGAGAGATGAGAGAGAATGAAGAGACAGATTTCGAAGAGAGATGGAGTAGAGAGAGCGGAGAGACCACCAGAGAGAGAGAGACGGGAGAGAGTACGAGAGGGGAGAATTGAGTTGGTAGATCCTGTTAGTTGTCTGACTCTGTACCGAGCCGAGGGAGACAGTGCGGAGACAGACAGAACGGTTCTGAGATAGTACTAAGAAAAAATCAGTTCTAGCTGTGAAGGAGTCGGGGATACCGACGGGGAGAGTGAACGAGAGCAGACGTAATGTTTAGAGACAGAGAGAGAGAAATATGAGATCAAATGATAGAGAGTACTGCACGACAGTAGGCAGACAAGGAGCGTCTGCATAGTCAGAACGACATGACACTGACGAGAGGAATGAAGAGCGGAGAGACTGGACGTGACGAGAGAGAGTAGATGTCTGAAATCAAGCCCAGAAAAGCCTTTAGCAAATCTCCTCTAATCCTCCGGGCTCTCCATTAAACCTGTAACTCCCAAAAACACCGGAGACGCGCAGACGGAGCGCCGCTCCTCCGCTGGTTGTGTCGGAGGGGAGGGACAGGGATGCTCTGATGACACGACGCTTTCTGACCGAGTGGACCCAAACGCTTCCTGGCTGACCGTGGTGAAGGCGGTAATCAGCACAGGCTGCTCTGTGGGCATGTTCTCCGATCGGTCAGTTCTGCTGGCATCAGCACTGTCCGTGACCGTCTCGTGTTTGGCTGTCCCACTCAGGAGAACCAGCTCCATCAGTGAGCTGCCCCGGTCAGTCTATCACTCTCTCATTCATTAGGACACTGTACTGACAGTGACACTGCACTGGACACAACAAGAGAGAGAATAGAGACGAGGGAGCAGGTTGGTAGACGAGGGAGAGAGGGGAGACACAGAGATCCAGTAGAGGTAAGACAGAGAGAGGGACGAGAGAGAGAGAGAAAACAAAAGAGAAAAGAAACCAAAACAGATATATGAGGAGATGATGAGAACAGAATGAGGAGAGAGAGAGTGTGTAATAGAAAACAGAATTGTGGAGAGAGAGAGGGAAGAGATAGAAAAGAAATGAGAGAGAGAGAGAGGTAGAGAGAGGGAGAGAGAAAGAGAGAGAGAGAGAGGGAGAGAGAGAGAGAGGAAGGTAGAGGAGAGCGAGAATGAGGGGTGAGATGAGAGAGAGAGCAGAGAATGAATGACAGGTGAAGAGAGAGAGACGAGAGAGATCGAGAGAGGATAATTCAGTGGAGATAGAGGGAAGAGAAAGAACCTAGAGAATAGAATAAAGGAGAGAGAGAGAGAAATGAAGGTGAGAAGAGAGCAGAGAGAGAGTCAGAGAGAGATCAGAGACGAATGAAGCTGGAGGCAATTCGATAGAGAATTAAGAGATTGTAGGCAGACGAGAGAGAGGATAGAGAAACAGAACCAAAGAGAATGATCCGTTTAGAGAGAGAAGAGTTTAGCAACGTAGAGAGAGAGATGGAACGAGACCGATGCATAAAGAGTAGAGGAGAGAGAGCACGAGAGAGACGAGATGGCATCACCCATGACTCGTCTCCTCGTGCCCACCCACACCCCAGCTCCAACCACAATCTCCGCCCCCGTGGGGCGTGACTTTACGTGGCTCCACCCCTCTCCCACCTGCTCCCCCACAGCTCGGAGGGAGCGGAGCTGAGGCGGGTCGGGGCTGAGCGCGCTCTAACATTTCAGCCCCCGCAGGAGAGAGCGCGGGACACACGCACACGCAGCGCGCGCGCCCGCTTCCCTGGACTAAACGCCTTCAACTTGGGCTCCCCCCTCGAAGCGCAGCCCCGCGAATCCTCCGCCGTTGGTCCGCGCGCGCCGGTCCGGAGTGTCGCGACCCTCGGGCTCGGTACGACGGCTGACCTGATTTCCGTCTCGGAGCGCTCCTGTTCCCTACCCAGAGGATTACGGAGCTCTGCTCCTCTGAAAACGTCCAAGCTGCGCTCGCGGACTTGCTTTTCCCAACGTTTGGAATTCTCGGAGGATCAGCCCAGTCTCAGTCTGGAGCGTTCAGACGGGGCGAGCTGTGCGTAAAGGGTGGGATCTGGAGACGTGCGTGTGTGAATAGGGGGGTCTCGAGGCTGCTGGAGCGCCAGTGGACAGTGCGATTTGGGGGTCCCGTGTATGGGTGAATGCTGTGTCCACCGTGCATGTGTCCTGTAGACGTGGAGGAGAACGCTGGGCTGTCCCCAGACTTCAGTTCCAAATCTGCGTGTGCTGTGGATCCAGCAGCCCTCCCTTTCTCCTCTCCTCACTCTCTCCCTCTGCCTCTCTTTCCAGGACTGACGGATTCAGAGCCATCATGCGGAGGATGAGGAGTCTCCCTCTGGGGACAGTGACCCTGCTGGTCTGGGCGTTCTCGGCCGTGTCCGTCCAGGGCAACCCATTCTCCTCCATCCCGCCGCTGTCCGCCCCCCGCGTCTACCTGGCCTTCAAAGGTAAGGCACGGCTGCTGAGCCGCCCGCTGGGCTCCTCCTCAACTTTCCCTGCCTCGTGTGAGGTTTGTGACTCCGGCTGCAGGCCTGGAAGCTGCTGGCGCTGCGTCTGTGCTCCGGGTGGAGGTGTGGGATCCACTGGTTTCCTGTTTAAATCTGTTGGGCAGTGCTGTGAGCGTGGATCTGCCCGCCGCAGGGGCCGTGTTCTTCTCTGGCACGCTGCTGGACTAGAGGACGGAGACTGTGTGGGAAACGTGTGTTATTAGTGCGGGTTCCGTTGGCAGGCGACGGCACAGTTCTGTCTAGAAGGCAACCTCTGAGGCACCATAGCAATAATACAGTATCCCAGTGCTGATCCTGGAACAGCGGGGAACTGCAGGGTGGAGGGTTCTCTCGGCTCTCACGCAGAGCTCGGTAATGAGCTGTCGAGGACCCTTCCTCAGAGCGGCCCAGTACACCAGATTAAGAAGCTCCTTTCAGGTGTACTAGTTCCACACTAACCTGCCGGGATGCTGCCCAATTCCCTCTTTCACACTGGCAGACGGTTGCCGGAACGTTGCCAGATTCCCGTGTGTGGATACGGCAGGAAAATCCTGGGATATGGTGCTGAGGTGGATGCCTCTTGTTTTAAACAATGGATGCACTCTTGGCAAAAAGGGTTCTAGGGACCCACTGCAGGAGAAATAGTGTTCTTTGGCACAGTGCCATGGAGAACCGCTTTGGGTTCTCTACATAATCTTCCGTTGACGCCGTGATTCTTTGGGTGAAGAACCGCTTTGGGTTCCTGCCATTGCTGTAAAAGAGACAGAGGAGCACTTTTAAAGTTGTAGGAACCTCCATATGGTGTCTAGAGGGAACCTTTACATCAGGAAGGAACCTTTACATCATGTGAAGGTTCTTCAAACCTTGTTCATGCTCACATGTTCCACTTGAAAGGTTATTCAGGGCACCAGCGTGTGTCTTCTGAACGATCCACAGAACCTCTGTCTTTACAAGCACCGCGTTTTGGAACCCGCTGATGTTCTCCAGCGATCCGAAGCGAGTTTGTGAACTGATTATATGAAATTATTTTTTGTTTGGAAAACTGGAGAAGTGGAACGGAATATGAGCAGGGTCCGGCCTCTCTGGTTCGTGTGTAGAACATGCGGGGAACTTCCTGACACTCTGTTGGATCAGCCTCTTGACGTTTTGAGCTCATGCACAGCCCTGTCCTGGGACAGGTAAAACTGCACGTGTGAGAGAGGCAGTGTGGTAAACGAGCGCTGTCGGTGTCCCTGCTGTGTAGACCGCGTGGAGGCCGATGGGTTCTCGGTTCCACTCAGTACTAGGTTTTTAAACTCGTTGGAGATGGGAAGTTCTAAACGGATTGGGAAGCCTCTGTTTCCGTTGCCTGTGCTTCTGCGGTCCGAGGCTGCTGCCTGTGATGGTGTTGGGGATTCTTTGGGTTTGTGGTCGAGGCTCCGAACATGGCTCTTCACTTATATGAACTTTCTGGGCATTCACAGTCTTCTGCTCCGGCATTCGCTTGGCTGGAGGAATTTCAGGACTGTTTTTGGATTGGCATGAATCTTGGATCCGAACTTCGTTACTGTTGTGCCAGAAGCGTGTATTTTCATTTTTCATTTTTTTATTTTCTGCATGAGTTGAAATCTCGAGTCACTCTGTACACGGTGTGTTACTGAATAGTCCCATAACTGCGGAAAATCCGATTTTGTCAGGATTTCGATCACATCGGAATCTGATTACATTGAGGTGGCAGGAACAGGGCTGCGAGGCAGGAGGAAAGCTGAGAGGCAGGAGGAGGGCTTTGAGGCACGAAGAGGAAAGCGTGCAGGAGGTAGGCTGGGAGACAGGTGGACAGTTGGGAGGCAAGAGGAGAACTGGGAGGTAGCATGAAAGCAGAGAGGCAGGAGGAGGGTTGAGAGGCAGGAGGAGGGCTGGGAGGCAGGAGGAAAGCTGAGAGGCAGGAGGAGGGCTGGGAGGCAAGAGGAGAGCTGAGAGGCAGGAGGAGGGCTGGGAGGCAGGAGGAGAGCTGAGAGGAAGGAGAAGAGCTGGGAGGCAGGAGGAAAGCTGAGAGGCAGGAGGAGGGCTGGGAGGCAGGAGGAGAGCTGAGAGGCAGGGGGAGGGTTGGGAGGCAGGAGGAGAGCTGAGAGGAAGGAGAAGAGCTGGGAGGCAGGAGGAAAGCTGAGAGGCAGGGGGAGGGTTGGGAGGCAGGAGGAGAGCTGAGAGGAAGGAGAAGAGCTGAGAGGCAGGAGAAAAGCTAAGAGGCAGGAGGAGGGCTGGGAGGCAGAGGAGCTGGGAGGCCAGAGGAGGGAAGCTCGAGTTCCATGTTCCGGGTGTGCTGGTTATGAGTAAATGGGTTCTCTGGTTGAGGTGACGGTACCTCTGAACCACAGTGTCTACACTGAGCTCCTGGAGAACCAGGCTTCCCCTGTACCTCATCATCTTCCAGAGGAGCATAACATTCCTATCCCAGTTTTCCAAGATGAGCGTTCCCAAATTCACAGGGCTGCACATGTGACTGATTGGCATGATGAACGTTCAGGAGCGTTCACATTTAAATCCTCTCGGAAATCTGTGGGACCCACCTGGAACAGCCAGTACACCTCCAGGGAAGGCTTCCACCAAATCCGACCAGCTGACCAGTTCTCTGCTGTGAGTCTGAACACTGATGTGGCTACATCCAGACACTCGTCCAGTACATGCCCGATCCGGTCCCAGCTGTTACTGGTGGAGGGGTTACGCGCTGGTAGGTGTGGTTAAGTCGCAGGTGAGCTTCTGATTGGATTATTCGGAGCACGTAACCACGCCCTGCTGACGGAGGTTTGTTCCCACGGTGATGGAAATGCCTTGGTAATCCGTGACCAGCCAGGAGACGTCCACTTTTGCATGGCTGGTGGGCTGACGAGTGTGCGGATCCTGGTTCCTCAAAGTTGTGGTGTGATAGCTGGGTCTGGTTTGGACCCCCAGGTTCCTGAAAGGTGCTGTGAGTAGCAGGTACAGAGCTCCAGCGTGATGAAGACAGACGAGAAAGCAGATCATATGAATCAGTATTTATTGTTGAGCAGCTGTTTAAACATGTCAGCGTGCGCTATAAACCTCAGAGCCGGCTCTGTTACCGTCTCCTGAACCCAGGCGCTGCAGTGTGGAGGCTCCCGGTCTGTTCTCCAGGGTTCCTCCGTCCTTTTCCTTGCTTGTTCGGTTCTGCGTAATTTGTCAATCGGCGCGGAACGCGAAGCCACAGCCTGCTTGACCAATTCAGCGTGCCAAAACATACAGGAGAAAGCACACTGCTCACAGGGGGCAGTCCGGCCCGGCTCGGGATGTGATGGATTTCCTGCATGAGATGTCTGGGAATTTTCAGACGGCTGTGCTGTTACTGAAGGAGGCTGATATAAACGACGCCTGATAGCAGATAGTGAGTTACAGCCGTGAGTGGTGTTTGGTTTATCACGTTCTGGCCGAAAGCCTTCGAGCCTCTTCATCATCGGCCTACAATGTGTTTCCTATTGGCTGCAGTGGAGCACCTCTTCTGCATTTAACTCATCACATGCTAACACACGCACACGGTCTGAGTGGTTTAAAATGAGGCAGGAGGTTCATAACATGTTGAAAGTAGTTCCCCAACAAAACAGAGTTTCATGGTGCTTCAGCATGAAACACTCTGTTCTAGATACAGTCAGAACCGTTCCCAGTGGTGGTGAAGGTAACCAGACGTCCCCTCTAAAAGCTCCCTCACAGAAAGTTCCTACATGAGGTGGTTCTGAATACGCTGCCTGATGTCTGAGACACGCTCTCACTCTGTTTACACCACAAAACACTCCGGCTTAAAGGAGCAGTGTGTGAACTCTACTG
>JAMWET010006042.1:15000-23934 GCA_024036415.1 Prochilodus magdalenae
GGAAGCTCCCGTCTGACTCACGAATGTCTTCCAGTCCACCCAGTTAGGTGAGTAAAGCATCATGTATGTGTTATAGAGGTTAGGTAATGATTTTAATTGGCTAGCATTTACCCCCCCACCCCCCAGTTAAAAGTGGCCCCACGAGTCCCAGGGGCCCCACGAGTCCCAGGGCCCCACGAGTCCCAGGGGCCCCACGAGTCCCAGGGGCCCCACGAGTCCCAGGGGCCCCACGAGTCCCAGGGCCCCACGAGTCCCAGGGCCCCACGAGTCCCAGGGGCCCCACGAGTCCCAGGGGACTAAGGAGGGACACATTTAACATGACTACTGATACTGGGTGTAGTGAACAGTACGTCAGCAACCACATGACCAGGACTCCTGGAGATGACCTAATGATGGGTGGCTAGCTCCAGCTATATTAGCTTCGCAGCTCCAGTGTAAAAGCGAAGAGGTGAAGCTCCAAACATCAGGTCTTACTTTTCCACCCACCTCTGTGTCTGCAGGTCACTGCACACGAAGGTCTCTGTTGTTTCTCTAAGGTGTGGGAGTGCTGAAGCAGACGCAGCGTTATCGTCTGAGATAAGGCCGTGGTACTCGGGGCTGCAAGCAATGAAAGGAAGGCCTCCGGCGCTCCCAGCCTCTCAGATCTATCACACGGAGGCATGTGAGAGGACTTTCCTGCAGACCCACACCTGGAAAAGAAACAAAACATCTCCTTTTAATTTCCTTTGCCACTTTCTTATGCTAGCGCAGCTAGCGTGTCGCCGGCGGAGATAAGAAAGCCCTGTGTGAGTGTGGCTCCGGCAGATAAGGCCTGATTATAGATTTATAGATTTCTGTCAAAAACCGGCGTAAACTTTCTGCCCTTTGAGAGCTTGTCATGTGGGCGGCGGGGGGAGATAAGTGCTCGGCTGAAGGGTCATTAAGGGACAGATTTAAGGCTTGTTTATCTTCCACGTACCACCCTGTGAACTGGCCCGGTGGCTTTCGGACTGCAGGGCCCATAAAATATGAGGGAATTATGGCGCTCCTCATTGTCCTGCTTTCTGTCGGCAGCTCTGCCTCGCTCTCAGCTCACAGAATGAATGATTTATCACCCCACAGCAGTACAGTGAGCCTTAATAGGCTTAGGCAGCATCCACCACCTAGGGTTTACATCTGTGACCCCATCGGGGCACTGTGTGTGTGTGTGTGTGTGTGTGTGAGAGTGTGTGTGTGTGAGTGAGAGTGTGTGTGTGTGTGTGTGTGTGTGTGTGTGTGTGAGTGAGTGAGTGAGAGTGTGTGTGTGTGAGTGAGAGTGTGTGTGTGTGAGTGAGTGAGTGAGTGAGTGAGTGAGTGAGTGAGTGAGTGAGTGAGAGTGTGTCTGTGTGTGTGTAGGTGTATGTGTATGTGTGAGTGTGTGTTTGTGTGTAGGTGTGTGTGTGTGTGTGTGTGTGTAAGTTTGTTTTTGTATGTTTTCAGGACAAGTCCTGAATTTGTCAGGATTACATGCTCTTGACCAAGCTGTTTCTTTTCAGTTCCTGGGGTTCAATGTACACGCCCACCAAACTGAAATCCAGTTAACCATCGCTATATCTGTTGTACGTGTGCTAACCGTGTCCCAATAGCCTCTAGGTTTATTAGGAGGTATATTATATGGCCAAAAGTATGTGGACACCACATACATCACACCCATCTGACACTGTTGAATATCCCATTCCAAAACTATGGCCACTGATATGGAATCACCTCCCTCTTTGCAGCTACAGCAGCCTCCACTCCTCTGGGAAAACTTCCCATGAGATTTTCAAGTGTGTCTGAAGGAATTTGTGTCCGGTCAGAAGGACGTTTCTGGGGACTGGCTCACAATCAACGTTCACAATCAGAGTTTGCCGCTGTTTACTCTTATTTGTGCTGAGGTGCAGTGATCTGGGCTGGAGCCAGCCTCGTGACCAGAGCGCCGCCGGTTCGGTTCCCTGAACCTAGAGGACACGCCTGAACTGCCCTTGAGCAGAGCACCTAACCCCTAACTGCTCCGGACAAAAGTGCGGACTGCCCGCTTGTGTCTGTGTGAGTGTTTGGCATGGAGGGTTCGGTTGTGAGGGTCAGATTCCTCTGTGGACCAGCACAAATGGTGAATGGTCTGAATAAACGAATGAATAAAATAAAATAAATAAATTTCTCTCCCTCACTTAACCTCCGCCTGGGGTACCGTAAGGCAGTCCAGGTTGGTGTCTTTGGTTTCTGAGGACTAGCAGTGCGGTCCAGGGCTTCTCCTGTGGAGTTAGGCTTTGGTACAGGTATTTAAAGTTGGGTTTCTGAAGCTGCTGGCTGCGCCGGAAGTGGAACTGTAGTAAGGGAACGCTGACAGAGTGAGCAGGATCGTACTCAGGCAGCTGTAAACAGGAATTCCACAGCGAAGGTTTGAGTTGAGGAAGCTCTTGTCTTGGCGGTTAGGTGTGACCCCATGTCCTCAGGTTGTATAAAAACTAACATGCGTATGTAACTGTGTGCATGCTTGTGAGCGCGTTCACATGTGTGTATGAGTGTGTGTGTGTGTAGGTGTGTATGTATGTGTGTGTGTGTGTGTGTGTGTGTGTGTTGTGTGTGTTTGGTGTGCGTGTGTGTGTGGTTGTGTGTGTATATGTGTGTGTTTGGTGTGTGTGTGATGGGGTGTGTGTGTGTGTGTGTTTGGTGTGTGTATGTATGTGTGCGTGTATATGTCTGTGTGTGTGTGGTTGTGTGTTTGGTGTGTGTTTGGTGAGAGAGTTTGTGAAAGCTATTTTCGTCCTAAGCCAGCTCTAATCACAGCCTGTTTGTGAGCGGTAGCGGGTGGGATTTTGACCCCCCCTTACCGAACAAGGTCATTGGTGGTGTTAATTGCTCTTGCTGTGTGGGATCTCGTTTGTCCATGACGGCTCCCATTTCCAGACGTTTAGCTCTTCTTCCTCCTTTTCCTGTGCAGCTTTGGTGAAACACCTGGAACCACCATTGACCGTAGCCCATGTCTGAGCAGAATGACCCCCTCCCCCCACCACGCCCCCCAACCAGACAGAATCAAAACATCATCTTGGAATTTCATCTCGTTTTTCTGGATCTCTGGAAGCTGTTGGACTGCAGGTTGACAGCAGCGTCCTTCACACAGCCCACTCCTCCTCCCCCTAATTCTCCCCTAAAATTCACCCTGTGTTAAAATGCCATGACGGGAGGCATCAATTCAACTTCCCGCTCGTTGGTAATGACCCGCTGAGCCCGGCGCGTGTGGCTGGGGTGTAGTGTGGAGCTGCTATCTCCCTAAACTAATAGCGTGTTTTTTTCGGTGTTCCCCGACACTGCGGGCCTTGGATTGAGTGCATTGTAGTGGGGATATTTATGGAAATGGATTTGGCCCTCAGGGTGGTGTTCACTCCGAGTTGATGGAGTAGATGAAGAAGATAGGGGAGGGGGAAAGTGTGTAAAGACGTTTAGAGGGAATGCTTTGTGAAGGGATAGTCTGTGGAGGTGGGAGAGAGAAAGAGAGACAGAGAGAGAGTGAGAGAGATCCAGAGACAGTAATTAGAAATTTGATAATAAAATAATACATTAATTAATAATAATTATTCTCAGGTACTATAACTTTTAACACAGCAGGTCGATATTATAAGAAAAGTAAAAACAGAAAATGAAGTTAATAAGTGATCGGTAGATTAATCGCTTTTACTGGCATGTTTGATTTCTTATAGATTTTGTAAATGTATTCATATTTTGAAAATGTATATATTAATATTAATATGATATATGAATAGTAGTTATAATAGTATTAATGATATAATCATAGAAGTAAAATAATAACAGATCATAGTATTTTTACTGTAATTTGATATTTAAAAACAGTATCTCATATAAAGTAATTGCTCACATGTACTATACAAGTTTATTTCAACATAATTAATTTAGTTAAATTTAGTAAAAACAGTAAAGTAAAACACTATTTTTTATTGGAAGTCAATTCTTTTATTAATATTTTATAGTTTATTGATGTTTTTTTGGTTTCATTGATATTTTGAGGAAGATTATGAGGTAGTTATTTCGGCATAGTAATTAACAATTTTGAGAAAGTAACCCAACATGTTGAAAAAGTCATTAATGATATAGAGATTAGTATATACAGTTATTATTTTAATCAGATTGTGAGAAGGGTAAAAACAGTAAACTCAGTATTTTACCAGATTATTTTATTATTTCCATTTTAAAAACATATTTTTCATAGATGATAATATATATAAACATAATTATATATACATTTTTCTAGCTGTTATTTTTTTCAAGCGTTTTCATTTTTAGTAACTTAGTATTTTAGAAAGTAAGTCTTTACTGGCACACAGGAATTTCCTATTCTTACTTCACCATAGGAATGTGATGTTTAGAGGAAGTCAGTCTTTATTTAAATCTGTTAGGGGAACATTTTGACACACTGCACCTGAAAAAGACTGGCGGTGTATCTGCGGCTGTGTCTGGATGAAATGAGCTTCCAAACAAGAAATAAATCAGAATAAAACTGAATAAAGACAAACGTCTAAATACGACATCAAATAAAATAACAGATACAAACCCAGAGCGAAGAGCTGAGAGTAACCAGGGCCCTGCTGTGAGGCTGCAGTGCAGCTGCTGCAGGACTCTGACAGGTGAACAGGTATATCTGCCTCTGATAGCGCACATCTGGCAGCGGAGAGGCTGCGGGGTGTCCTAGTGCTGGCTCTAAGCTCTCTTAGCCGACTCAGTGATGTGAGACGTTCCAGCATGTCAGAGATGTCATTGCCTCCTAAACCCGACATCGTCCTGCGTGATTATGGTATGTGCGGTATGGTAGTGGGTGTTTATGGTATGTGCGGTACGGTAGTGGGTGTTTATGGTGTATGCGGTATGGTAGTGGATGTTTATGGTATGTGCGGTACGGTAGTGGGTGTTTATGGTATGTGCGGTATGGTAGTGGGTGTTTATGGTATATGCGGTATGGTAGTGGGTGTTTATGGTGTATGCGGTATGGTAGTGGATGTTTATGGTGTATGCGGTATGGTAGTGGATGTTTTATGGTATGTGCGGTACTGTAGTGGGTGTTGATGGTATGTGCGGTATGGTAGTGGGTGTTTATGGTATATGCGGTATGGTAGTGGGTGTTTATGGTATGTGCGGTAGTTGGTGTTTATGGTGTAGCGGTATGGCGAGTGGGTGTTTATGGTGTAAGCGGGATGGTGATTGGGTGTTTATGGTATGTGCGGTACGGTAGTGGGTGTTTATGGTATGTGCGGTACGGTAGTGGGTGTTTATGGTATGTGCGGTATGGTAGTGGGTGTTTATGGTATTTGTGGTAGTGGATGTTTATGGTATATGCGGTAGTGGGTGTTTATCGGTATGTGCGGTAGTGGGTGATTTATGGTATATGCGGTTATGGCTAAGTTGGGTGTTTATGGTATGTGCGGTAGTGGATGTTTATGTGTGATGCGGTATGGTAGTGGGTGGTTTATGGTATATGCGGTAGGTGGGTGTTTATGGTGGTATGCGGTATGGTAGTGGGTGTTTATGGTATTTGCGGTAGTGCGATGGTATGGTGTATGCGGTATGGTAGTGGGTGGTTATGGTATATGCGGTATGTAGTGTGTGATGTATGGAGATGTGGCGTTTAGTGGGTGTTTTATGGTGTATGCGGTATGGTAGATGGGTGTTTATGTATTTGCACGGTACGGTAGGGGGTTTTTATGGTATGTGGGGTAGTGGGTGTTTATGGTATGTGCGGTACGGTAGTGGGTGTTTATGGTACATGCGGTCTGGTAGTGTGGGGTGTTTATGGTATGTGTCGGTATAGGTAGTGGGTGTTTATGGGAGGCACGGTATGGTAGGGGGTGTGGATGGTGTAAGCAGGATGGTAGTGGGTGTTTCTATGGAATATCAGTATGGAGTGGGTGTGTAATGGTGAATCAGGTATTGTAGGGGGGTGTTGTAAGGGTATATGCGGTCTGGATAGTGGGTGTTTATGGTTATGTGCGGTATGGTAAGTGGTGTGTTTTATGGTGTAGGCGGTATGGTATGGGTGTTTTATGGTATATGTGGGATGGTAGTGGTGTTGAGGATGGGATATGCGGTATGGTAGTGGGTGGTGATGTGTAATATGCGGTAGGGTAGTGGAGTGTTGATGGTGTATGGCGGTAATGGTAGTGGGTGTTTATGGTATGTGCAGGTATGGGTAGTGGGTGTTTAGGAGTGTATGCGGGAATGGTAGTGGGTGTTTAGGGGAGTCGGGATATGTAGTGGGTGTGTATGGGTATAGGGGGGATGGGTAGTGGGGGTTGATGGTAGGTGAGGGATGGTAAGTGGGTGGTTATGGTGTATCACGGTATGGTTAGTGGGGTGTTTAGGGTATGTGGGCGGTATGGAAGTGGGTTGTTTATGGTATAGGTGGTATGGTAGTGGTGTTGTATGGTATTATGCGGTATGGTAGTGGGTGTTTATGGTATGTGCGGTATGGTAGTGGGTGTTTATGGTATGTGCGGTAGTGGTGTTTATGGTATTTGCGGTACTGTAGGGGGTGTTATTGGTACATGCGGTATGGTAGTGGGTGTTTATGATATGTGCGGTATGTAAGTGGGTGGTTATGGTATATGCAGGTATTGGTAGTGGTGTGTATGGTATGTGCGGTAGTAGGAGTTTATGGTACCATTGCGGTATGGTAGTGTGGGTTTATGGTATGTGCGGTAGTGGGGTGTTAAAGGATATATGCGTATGGTAGTGAGTGTTTATGGTATGTGCGGTAGTGGATTTTATGGTAATAGGCAGTAGTGGGTTTTATGGTATGTGCGCGTAGTGGGTGTTTATGATATATGCGGTAATGGTAAGTGAGTGTTTATGGTATGTGTGCGGTAGTGGGTGTTTTATGGTATATGCGGTATGGTAGTGGGTGTTATGGTATATGTGCGGTATTGGGGTGTTTATGGTATATGCGGTCTGGTAGTGAGTGTTTATGGTCTATGCGGTATTGTAGTGGCTGTTTATGGTTATTTGCGGTATGGTGTGAGTGTTTTTATGGTATATTGCGTTATGGTAGTGAGTGTGTTATGGTGTAAATTGCGGTATGGTAGTGGGTGTTTATGGTATAGCGGATGGTAGTGAGTGTTTATATGGCGTATGCGGTATGGTAGTGGGTGTTTATGGTATGTGCGTTATGGTAGTGGAGTGTTTTTTATGGTGTATGCGGTAGTGACTGTTTATG
This sequence comes from Prochilodus magdalenae, assembly GCA_024036415.1. Lineage (NCBI taxonomy): Eukaryota > Metazoa > Chordata > Actinopteri > Characiformes > Prochilodontidae > Prochilodus > Prochilodus magdalenae. The sequence continues at coordinate 22,220 of JAMWET010006042.1, forward strand.
GTATAATTCTGTAGTGTGTGTTTATGGTATATTCGGTATGGTAGTGAGGTGTTTATGTATATTCCGGTATGGTAGTGGGTGTTTATGGTATATGCGGTATGGTAGTGAGTGTTTTGTGTATGCGTATGGTAGTGGGTGTTTTATGGTGTACAGCGGATGGTATGGGTGTTATGGCGTATGCGGTATGGTAGTGGGTGTTTATGGTATGTGCGGTATGGTAGGGAGGTGTTTAATGGTGTATGCGTAGTGAGTGTTTATGTATAATATGCGTTAGTGGTTTTTATGGTATTGCGGTATGTGGTACTCTCGTGTAGTGGTGTTTTTATGGTATATGCGGTATGGTATGGGTGTTTTATGGTCTATGCGGTTGGTAGTGAGTGTTTATAATGTGTATGCGGTATGGTCTGAGTGTTTATGTGTAGGCGGTATGGTAGTGGGTGTTTATGGTGTAGGCGGTATGGTATGGGGTGTTGTATGGTGTATGCGGTATGTAGTGGGTTTATGGTGTCTGCGGCATTGTATTGGGTGTTTATTGGTGTAGGCGGTATGGTAGTGAGTGTTTTATGGTGTAGCGGTAGTGGGTGTTTATGGATGAACATGAACTTTACTTGTGTTAAAGTTATGGAATGAACTGAATTCATAAGAGCCATTCAGACAGAACCGTCCTGCAGATCCGCAAGGGAAAGCTCCATACCGCCCTGGCATCTGAACAGTCCACTGTCATGCTCATGTTCCTCTGTACTGTCTCAATCTTTTCACCTATGAAGCCCAACATCTTTTGTCCCCGAGGACATCATGATTGCCCACCTTAGGCTCCACTTAACAAGCCCAGTCACGTTTCGTGCTTTGTAGCTGGAACCGCAGAATGTGACCGGAGTGATATTAATTATCATGGAGTTTGGGAGGCATCTCTCCGTGCATTTTTTCCGAGGTCGTCCCACGGGCTGCGCTCTAATGGAGCTCCTGGCAGCATAATAAACTTAGCCTGTTGACCCTCGCGGAGTCCAAGGCTCTTTATAAGATTCACTAACCCGTGTCTGTGGGAGATGTGCGTGTGAAGTGGGGGTGGGAGGGGTTTCTGCTCTTTGTTCCTGCAGAATCTCTATAAACCTACCTCACCGACCAGATCACGCGTGTGAGGGCATGGAGAAACCCGGCTGGAGCATACCCTGTGTACCTGCATGAGCTTCACAGTGCAAGCTGTGGTGTGGTGAAGGCCCAGCTGAACTAGAGCTTTTACAGTGGGACTTTACAAATGAATAGAAATCAAGAAATCCAAAAACCAATATGCTAACTTTTGAGCTGAAATGCTAATTTAATGCTAAACTGCATCTGCACTGAAATTCTGAATCTGTATTTTATATAGATTATATATTTTTTTGCAGTTTTGCAGTTCAGTGAAAATGTAAGATTTACTTTTTGCTGATGTGTCCCAGGTCAGGGACGGGCGATACCCCTGATTCTCCATTCAGTCCGATAGCAAGTAAAGCTAAGGCTAATATTCCGATGTGGATACTTTAAAGAAAGTGTTTTTTAACGATAACAATAGTAAAATGGAAAACAAAATTTTAGAGAACATTTTACTATTGAAATTGAATGTTAAAATAAATAATAATGAAATATAAATCAATGAGATTTTAAATCCTCCCAGTAAATGATCCCTAATAGTACCTACCAGTCTGTCACTCCTCCACCAGCACGTCCCCGCTGGGACT
>JAMWET010006043.1:0-15000 GCA_024036415.1 Prochilodus magdalenae
AGATTTAAAGACACAACGGTCGTGTTTCTAGAGTAGGCTTAGCGTACATTTTAACATTAGTCACTTGGTACTAAGTCCTGTATAGTGTGTGAGATACGTCACATAATGGCCTTGTATCTTTGCTCTACTGCATGCTGGACTAAATCTATCTTGGAAAACACATTTGCATAAATTTGGCGAGAACGAAAATGAAAGAGTAACTGATAGAAACAAGCAGTTCGTGGATGCGAATTTTAGGAAGTAAATAAACACAGAATGCTCCGAAGTGTGGAATCACGTTAAACAAGCTATACATTTAATAAAAACAGTACAAAGACAACATATGAAACTATGGGACTTTCTTTGCTATTCTTTTAATTCCATGCAACATGGTATTTTAAAAACACTGGACAGCAGCAACAAAAGATTGGGAAAGTTTTGGTGATGCAAAAAAAAACACCTGGTGCAGAGTCGCCGCTGGCATCTCACGCAGGCTTGTCGTAGTTACATATGCAGGTAGGATCAGGCGTCTAGGCACACACGCTAACCTGCAGGATTATGCTTGACTCGCATATACCTGACGATGTATGATAGAAGCTATATGCAGGATCTACCTGTGAGGATGTGCTTTGAGTCGAGACTGGAAGATCGCGGGTGAGCTATCATACTGTGCCTACGAGTAAAAGATGATGCTGTGACTGGGCAAGTAAGGCGTCAAGCTAGATTTATGGAAATGTATATGTCTCTTCTCAGCTCGATAAATGACAGTCAATAACGAAGTAAAAATTATGTTGTCTGGATATTCACTAATTTTGACAGACAATGTAAAGCTATATAGCAAGGGGCTTAGTAGAGGCCCTAAAGCCATGTGATCTTCCGAGCTCCGCTACAGAGTGGCACTGTGCAGTAAAAGAACAGAGATGAGTTCTGCATAAGATAGAATCAGACACCTGAGCACTGCTCTGGCCATAGCCTTCAAAGTCACTGACTGACCTACCTCCTAAGTCGAGAGATCGATCGACTCCGGTTTAAGCTGTACGGTTCATATTCACAACACACGGAGGTCTAAACCAAGTATACCAAGGCAAAAGAAGATGAACTGATGCCTAGTACATAAACACAGATCCAATACAATCACTGACGCGTTCTCTTGCTCCCTGAGCGGCAGATTATCACTCGCGCTAGCTCCGAGGGAAGTGAAAGATAATCTCTTACTTAAGTGGATCCATCAATATCAATAATGTTGGTGCGAATAAGTACATCACGGCTTTATTCCAAAGCACGTGAATAGGGACCAATACCGCTTGCCATTCAGCACTAAAGCCATATTCTGCGGTATAGTATGCACATCTTTCTGACTGCACCACGGATTCAACTGCGAATGTAGCTATTTACGCATTGGTTTCCTTGGGAGCCTTTAGTGGTCGGTGTCACCTGCTAGCTCGAGTCCAGTATGTTTGGCCAATATATGCATGAGTAAAAAACATTTGAGATTATTCCATGACTTAATAAGCAAACAGCACAGTAAATATACTACTAACATGTAAAATGAAGAAATGAGTCGTGGATTTTAATCCGGCCGTTGTGAAGCCCTCATTATTTCTGGGATGAGTCGGAGTAACGAAGCACCACTGGATGAATTGGCATGATGATGCTCCATTAAACACTCCCGGAATGAGCTGACGTAATGAAGGATGCTGAACTCATTTTGGGATGAGCTGGAGTCAGGAAGCTCCGCTGAACGTCTTTGGGAAGAGCTGAAGCGACGAAGCTGCAGTGAAATTCTCTGGGGTAAGGTGGAGCGGTGAAGCACCTCCGAGCACATTTAGGGCGCGCAAATGCGTCTAGACGAAATCGGCCGCACAGGGTGACGAAAAATATGGACAAGTTGGAGTAATGCAGCTTAACTCCATTTGGGATTTGGGTGAGGCTCTAGTTGGGATACCGGCCTGTTCTAAAGCCCCTCAGCTATACAGAATTCCCCTCGAGCTCTGTCTGTGATCCAGACCTGGTCCGTTGTAGCTCAGTGGAAACAAACCCAAGCCTGGACACCTCTGGACATGTGGTGGACACAGAGACGGTGAGCTGGTGTTTTACAGGGAAGGTCCGAGACACCCGCAGAGCATGTACAGGAACCTCGTGTAAACCAAGCTGTGGTGTGTTCGGAAGGGGGCGTGGCCTTGGCTTTCTTACCGTTCTGCTCGTCCAGTTCGTTCCCGATCTCCTCACCCATCCGCTTCTGTCTGCTGATCACCGCAGCCAAAGCATCCAGGCCAGCATCCTGAGCTGGGAGGGTCAGGGACACGGTGGAGGAGAGAGATACCGACAGAGGAGGAGTGAATATAGTACACACACAGCCACACACATCTCCACACACACACCCACACACACCTCTACACACACACATATACATACACACACCCATACACATACACACACACAGCCACTCACTCACACAGCCACACACACATATACACCCACACCCCTCCACACACACACCCACACCCACACACACATATACATACACACACATATACATCCACACACTCACACACACACACATACATATACACATAACTACACACCCTCCAACACACAACCAACACGACACCACCATAAACAGTACGTACCTACGCGCGATGATGCGCTGATGCTCGGTTGGTGTTTGATAGCTAGTCCCAAACGATCACAGGACGTCCTCGTCTCCTCTGGATTCGTTCTCACCAGCCAGAGGCAGACAGCAGCAACGGTCCCCGCCCCCATCCCACCTGACATCAAGTTTGATCTGCAGAAAATGACCAATGGAAAATAATTCTATTCTGATTGGCTGTCCTGTAGTGTGCTCTGTTTAAAAAGCTATTAGAAAAACTACAGCTAAACTGCTATAGGCCGAATGGGTGGAGCTAAACTGCTATAGGCCGAATGGGTGGAGTTAAACTGCTATAGGCCGAATGGGTGGAGCTAAACTGCTGTAGGCCGAATGGGTGGAGCTAAACTGCTGTAGGCCGAATGGGTGGAGTTAAACTGCTATAGGCCGAATGGGTGGGGCACTAACACATGCTATAGGCTGAATGGGGTGTGAGCTAAACTACCGATATGGACGACGGAGTACCAGCTAAACTATATAGGCCGAATGTTGGTGTCGGACTGCTATAGGGCCAACTGGGTTTAGTTAACTGCTATAGGCCGAAACTGGGTGGAGTTTACAGACATGCTGATCCAGGCATCCGAATGGGTGCGCGAGCTGTAAACACCGCTGTAGTAGTACGAATGTGGTGGGAGTTTAAACTGCTATCAGGGCCGGAATGGGTGGAAGCTAAATCTGGCTGTAGGCCCGAATGGGTGATGCTTACACGGCTATAGGCCTAATGGGTGAGCGTAAAACTGCTGTAGTCCGATGGATGGACGTTAAAACTGCTATAGGCCCGAATGGGTGGAGTTAAACTGCTATAGGCCGAATGGGTGGAGTTAAACTGCTATAGGCCGAATGGGTGGAGTTAAAAACTGCTGATATGGCCGAATGGGGTGGGGTTTAAATCTGTCGATTAGGGTCCGAAGTGGGTGGAGCTAAACTGCTGTAGGCCCGAAGGGTTGGAAGTTAAACGGCTACAAAGGTCGAAGGGGTGGAGCTAACTGCTATAGGCCCACTGGGCTGGAGCAACTGCTATAGGTCCGAATGGAGTGGAGTATAAACTTGTAGTAGGACCGATACATGGGTGGAGCCTAAAACTGCTGTAAGGCCGAATGGGTGGTGTTCCGAACTGCATATAGGCTGAATGGTGGATGGAGCTCAACTGCTATATGTGCCGATATGGTGGAGCTGGACTGACATAGGCTGAATGGCTGTAGGGATCAACTTTACTATAGGCCCGAATAGGTGGAGTTAAACTGCGATTCTAGACTCGAATGGGTGGAGTTAAACTGCTATAGGCCGATCATGGTTGTAATTAACACTGCTATAGGGCCGAATGTGAGTGGAGCTAAACTGCTATAGGCCGAATGGGTGGAGTTAAACTGCTATAGGCCGAATGGGTGGAGCTAAACTGCTATAGGCCGAATGGGTGGAGTTAAACTGCTATAGGCCGAATGGGTGGAGTTAAACTGCTATAGGCCGAATGGGTGGAGCTAAACTGCTATAGGCCGAATGGGTGGAGCTAAACTGCTATAGGCCGAATGGGTGGAGCTAAACTGCTATAGGCCGAATGGGTGGAGTTAAACTGCTATAGGCCGAATGGGTTGAGTTAAACTGCTATAGGCCGAATGGGTGGAGTTAAACTGCTATAGGACGAAGAATGAGGTGGGGCTTTTAAAACTGATATAGGAGGCCGACTATGTGTGTGAAGGTTAACTGCTAATTAGTGTACCGAATGGGTGGGGTTAAACTGCTATAGGCCGAATGGGTGGAGCTAAACTGCTGTAGGCCGAATGGGTTTACTCTCAGTGGTTCTGGTCCATTTCTATTGGTCGTTCAGCTCAAAATACCCACATACTGAAGAGTTTGGCCACCAAGCACACATGAAAACAGCCGCACACCAATGACTTTATAAGTGTGAGTAAACGGTACGGCCAGACTCGCACATCTGTGACACTCATGCGTCTCCATGAATAAACAGCCGGGGCAGTTTTCCGCCTTTAAGCAAACAAACAGCTTCCACCACTTTATCCCCTGTTTATTCATCCGTACTGGCCACTTTACAGGGAACGCCACTTCATCCCTCTCTATTACACCACCGGGAACAGCACAACAAACACCTCCGGAGCGCCAGCACCAGCAGTCTTCAGAGCGGCGCTCCAGGCCGGGACACTGGTTTTAATTGAGCTCAGATTTATCCAAACAGTACTTTACACCGCCGGCCTGAACGCGGTTAATACCAGCAGCTCGACTTTGATACTGATTCCAGAACCACAGTGTTCCGATGATACCGACTCTGTCTTCCGTCTCCGTATCTACTACTCTATGACACTCACGTTCCTCCATCCTGGTTTCTACCATTATTTAGTAGGCCTGGTAGGTTCTTACTCCGGCTATGGTTTGGCAATTTCTGGTGTGGTGTGATGGGTTTTGGTATAGATTGGAGCTGTGTGGTGTTTTTTGCTATGGTTTGGTAACTGTTGGTGTGCTGTGTGGTGGGTTTTGATACAGTTTGGTAGTTGTTGGATTTGGTGGGTTTTGGTACCGTTTGGTAGTTGTTGATGCAGTGTTTTTTTTGGTACCGTTTGGTAGTTGTTGATGTGGAGGGTTTTGGTAGCGTTTGGTAGTTGTTGATTCAGTGTTTTTTTTGGTACCGTTTGGTAGTTGTTGATGTGGAGGGTTTTGGTAGCGTTTGGTAGTTGTTGATTCAGTGTTTTTTTTGGTACCGTTTGGTAGTTGTTGGTGCGGAGGGTTTTGGTAGCGTTTGGTAGTTGTTGGTGTGGCGGTTTTAGGTACCATCTGGTAGTGGTTGGTGCAGTGGGTTTTGGTACCGTTTGGTAGTTGTTGATGTGGTGGGTTTTGGTACCATTTAGTAGTGGTTGGTGCAGTGGGTTTTGATACCGTTTGGTAGTTGTTGATGTGGTGGGTTTTGGTACCGTTTGGTAGTTGTTGGATGTGGTGGGTATTGGTACTGTTAGGTAGTTGTTGATGCAGGGGGTTTTGGTACCGTTTGGTAGTTGTTCATGCGGTAGTTTTAGGATGTGGTGGGTATTGGTACCGCTTGTTAGTAGTTGGTGCGGTGAGTTTTGGTAGCGTTTGGTAGTTGTTGGCATAGCGGTTTTAGGTACCGTATGGTAGTTGTTGGTTTGGTGGTTTTAGGCACCGTTTGGTAGTGGTTGGTGCAGTGGGTTTTGGTACCGTTTGGTAGTTGTTGATGTGGTGGGTTTTGGTACCATTTGGTAGTGGTTGGTGCAGTGGGTTTTGGTACCATTTGGTAGTTGTTGATGTGGTGGGTTTTGATACCGTTTGGTAGTTGTTGATGTGGTGGGTTTTGATACAGGTTGGTAGTTGTTGGTGTGATGTAATGGTTTTTGGGATCTGGTAGTTGTTCGATAGGTACCGGTATGGTTTGGTGCTTCTTGCTGTTGTTAGCTCTTGCTATGATTTGGTGGTTTCACGGTTACTTGTGTGGTTTGGTGACACCTGGTATGGTTTGGCAGTTGTCTGTATGGTGTGCAGTTTTTGGACAGGTGGTTTTTCTGTGTGGATTGGTCATTCGGTGGAACTCTGTGTGGTTTGGTATTTAAAGTTAAGATCTGGTAGTTACTGGCATGGTTTGGTGTTTATTGGTGTGGTTTCATAGTTAACTGCATGGTGTGGAAGTTTTTATGGTCTTTGCAGCTTTAGGTTTGGTTTGGCATGCCTTTGTGTGGTTGGGTAGTTTTAGTTTGGTAGCTCCTGGTGGTGTTTGGCATGTTCTGATAGATACAGTGATCAATCAGCTTCAGTGTAGTGCTCTCTTTTACAGAGCTCTCTCTCTCTCTCCCTCTCTCTCCCTCTCTTTCCCTCTCTTTCCCTCTCTTTCCCTCTCTCTCTCTCTTTCCCTCTCTCTCTGTGGACTAGTGGACAGTAACCTCAGGCAGACAGTGGACAGGAATCTGTCTGACATGTTTGGAAACTGTCCGCTCCCCACTTCCTGCAGCGCTCCGCACAGCGTGAGGATTAACGTTTATCCAATTCCCCTCCTGCTGCGCTCACACGCCCGCGCCATCGCCCGCCAGCCTGCCAATTACCGCTCCGCGCATCATGATCAAACTGAAAGGAGAGGATATTGGGGGTAGGTGGGGTCGCGGGGTCGTGAGGTCAGGGAAGAAAGAGGCTGCGAAAGCGGCGGCCATGTCACTTTGCACTTGATTAGCGGCTAATCTTCCAAGAAAAACTTTATCGAGTATGATAATCCGCTCGGCCCGGCAGGAAAGGTGGAGGAGCTTTGGTTTCTGGAGCACGTCTTCCTCCCCCCCAACTCACACGGACCACACAGAACGAGACCCGCCCGCACCTAAAATCACCCCTCTCTCTCACGCGCAGTGCAAAACAGCTCCATCACACAACTGCAATCCATTAGCCCCCCGTTAGCATGAGCTAGCTGCGGCCCACCAGCGAGATATGAAGGGAATCTGTGCAAACCATAAAAGCCCCTCGCTCCAGCATACTGAGGAGGCCTACTGCACACGACAGTGGCTGTTTAAAACAGACTCGGATCAGAACTCGACGAGGTGCAACGCGTCACAGCATTTCATCACCTTCTCCAACTTCCTGCATAACAGAGGTGCAGAGAGGGGCTGGTGTGAGGTAGTTCAGATCTGTACAGAGGGGGTGAGGGGAACCAGGGTTCTCCATGTCTAGAACACACATATAAACACTTTACCTAAACCACCAGTGAACCTACACGTGTCTTCTGAGTGTGTATGGAATGTTGATGATGAAAATGTGGAAAATACTAAGTTCCTTTGGGGGACTATTTGACCTCACAGCGCCCTGCAGCATGTATCCCTCCACCATGAATGGAGTTTAAGGTTGAGATCTTCTCCACACTATCATAAACAGCGTCTCAGACATCAGGCAGCGTATTCAGAACCTCCTCCTGTAGGAGCTTCCTGTGAGGGAGCTTTTAGAGGGGACGTCTGGTTACCTTCACCACCACTGGGAACGGATCTGACTTTATCTAGAACGGAGCGCCTCACTCGGAACCAACTGAACAACCCTGTTTACATCTTAACTGTTCCATTACACAGCTTATGAAAGGCAGTCTGCAGAAATCCACTTCAGACGGAACCACTGGGGCTAAACCTAGCGTTAGCGCGCCTCAGCCTCATCAGTTATACATACAGTGTACATGATCATACGTCATCACACAGGCACACACGAGCCACTGACCCGGAGGCCGGCGGAACCAGTGAGCCAGCCAGTGAACACTCCTAACACTCTAACAGCCCAACACAACGCATCCGAGTGCACTTCCTTCTTCCCTTTCTTTTAAACCCTGATGATCCCACTCCACAGAGCACTGCAGCACAGCTCTACGAGGCCACTAGGTAGGCTGGCAATATTCCTGAGCCCCCCTTAATATCTATATATCAGTTTATTAAAGTTACGACGTTATTAAAGCATGATACAGAACCGACAGTGGACCCATTCAGACTGCACTCATATCAGCATTGATCCGGAATGAACCCCATCACTGCACCGCAATAAAGCAGCAGCTGTAGGCTAACAAGCTAGCAATGAAACAATTACACAACGCAATGTGTGCTTATGGATGTAGAATCTGTTCTAGGTGATATTTACATACAGTAAATGATATATATATATATATATATATACACATATACATACACACTGCACTACATTGCAGGGTGCTGCTGTATTGATACATGGACCCCAAGTATTGATATTGCTGTGAACATTAATTTTATTTTTTTAATAAAATTAATTTTATTCGCATTTTCACACAATAAAAAAAATTCTCTTGGATTCTATTCTATTTTATATTATTCAATTATTATATCACCTATTGTTTAAAACCCTAATAATCTTATATGGAAATTTAGGTACTGTGATAATAGAGTATCACCCCTAACGATATTGTGATAAAGGCTGTAATCTTCATTAAAGACACTTTTAGAGAACCTGAGAGAGAACAGGAAGTGACAACCCTTATTAGTTTATTTTATTTTATTATTTGGTTTATTTATCATTATTATTATTATTATTATTATTATTCTGCTTTATTTTCTCCACAGTTAATTGATTTTCCTCCTCTTTTTAGGCCGTGTCACTTAAGGCCATGTATAAGTGAATATTATGATGTATAGATATATAAAGTGTCTAATATGTACAGCACATATTTAATATCAGCACCCAGACATACACACATCAATCATCCCTCAAACATAATGAAAAAAACCCTGTTTTAAATTCCTTTAATTTAGTTATCTGGTTTATATTCGTCTCGGTTACTGTAGATTAGCTAGTTAATTATATGGGTCTATTGATTAGTTGCTGGTTTATATTAGTCTATATGATATAACTGACTGACACCGTATTTGATTATATTGGTCACCAGGTCCTATTTGTTAATGTTCCTTTATATTAATCACTGGTTTTCTGTATCTTACATCAGTTTGTAATAGTTATTTAGTAGTTTATATATTAGATATTTGTTCATATCCCATAGCTAATGTATATTAGATTATATAAACGATCGGTTTATATTAGACTGCTGATTTCTATATAAAGTATATAACCATGTTGGTCACTGTGATTTATGTTGATGTTTATGTAATAATATCACTGAGTCACGTTAGAGAGCAGACCTATTTATATTTCTGTATACTGTCTCTGTATATTCTGGATTCTGAGTATATATATTTTAGATCTGTGTATACTGAGTATGTGTAGTTGGGGTGTGTATTGGTGCTGCCCTGCTGTGGAGTATTAATCTGAGCTCCACCCCGAGCATGTAAACGCATAAACGTCCTGCCTGGATGACAGGTAACCCTGATTAGACCGGAGACCTGTCAGCAGACGTCCAAAAAAACCACCAGGAACATAAAAGCATATCAGTTTTTTGCTGATTTTGCAGATTTTGCTGCATTTGAACGTGATTACTCTGCGAGCCACGCCCACCCGGCCCGGCCACAGACACGGCCTTCCCGTTCATTCATCCGCCCTGAACACACTCTGACCCCGGACCAGTCCCACTGACAGACGAGCGGAGGCGGGTATTTTTACCGTGAGGGCTCCGGGTCAGTGCCGTCCCGGCTGAACGAGGAGCACAGCTGCTTCTCTCTCGTCACCAGGTCATCAACCAGGTTCTGCCTTCTGTCCGCTTCCGACTGCATACTGAGGTCGTTCATTAAAGATCCATACGCATTAACACAGGAGGTATACACCACCACAGCACAGACACACACGCAGCCCCCTCAGACGCGGCCATAAACTCCAGCTTACACCAGTTACACGACTTATATATTTATTACTGGTTTATATCAGTCTGTGTCATATACCTGAGTCCTAGCGTATTAGACTACATCACTTACCGGTTCAAATTTGTTAATATTAGTTTTATTAGCTGCTGGGTTACTAGTTACTGGTTTTAGCCGTTTATATTATTTATTTTTTTATATTACATAAATTATTTATTATTATAAATATTCTTATTTTAGGTTATATTAGCTACTAGTTTACATTAGACCACTCATATATATATATATATATATATATGTGTGTGTGTATAAGAGGTGATTTCCATCAACAGTATTTGATTATATCAGTTACTTAAAGATTTAAATGAGTTTATTTTAGTTTATAATAGTTGCTGGTTTATGTTAAATGATTGTAGTTACTGTTTTTTTTTTTTTAGTTACTTTTTTTTTTTATACATATATATGTATAAAAATTATATATATATATATATATATTTTTTATAATATTTTATAAAATATATATATATAATATATAAAATTATATATATATATAATTTTATATAATTATAATAGATATATATAATATATATAATATAATATTATGTATATATATATATATATATATATATATATACTATATATACTATATATATAGATAATATATTAATGTACTCTGCCACACGGGACAACAGTTGAATCTATTCTAATCTAATATATACACTAGTTAAATGTTTATATTAGTTTATATTAGTTACTGGCTGGTGTTTGTTTATATTAGGTTTATATGTGCCTGTATTAGTTACTGGTTTACGTTAGTCTATATTGATTATGATATGTACTGGTGTATATGAGCTTATATAAGTTACTAGTTTATGTGAGAGAGCAGTTTTAAACAGCCTACTTTAGTTCCTGGGTTATATTAGTTTATCGCTGCAGTCAGAACGAAATCTCTTATCCCTACAAATGATAACCACAGAGGAGAGGCCATAACACACTCTGATCATTAATAATCAGGTTAGGCCACTTCTATTGAACTGTTCATCAGTTTAATTAATTTACACAAGACGTAAAGGGTAACAGGGTATGCCCAAAATTACACAGCATGTTAAAAATGGAGATTATATTAGTTATGTTAGTGACTAGGTTATTTATTTTTATTATTGTCTGTCTGTTTTAGAATATACAGTTTTATAGTTTTTTTTTATATTTAAATATATATTTTTTTAGGCAATGTGTATATATGTATATATATGTATATTATTTTTTTAAATTTTGTTTTATTTTGTTCCTTCTGTCTCTCTTTTAATTTAGCATTTTATATATTTTAGCCGTATGTTTAATTATTCGGTGTGTAAGGTGCTGTTGGATTGCTGCTCAATTTCGTTGTACACTGTGCACTGACAATAAAGGCATCGTATCTTATATATTTGACTGGTATATATCACTGTATTAGTTATTTTACATTAATTTACACAGATCACTGATATGCTAGCTGATAGTTTACATTAGAACACACCAGTTCCTAGTTTATAATCTGCTGTCTGGTTATGCCCCGGTGCGTAGGAGTTTATAGAAGTTATTATTTCTCCTGATGAGCTGGATAATATGCGAATCAGATACCGATCTGTTATTACTGTTATCTGTCTAATCTGGCTGGTATCCACACGCCCAACAATCAGGCGCACATAACCAGGTGTGTACGGCCTGTGTGTGAAGTGCAGAATCTAAGCTTACACCACACTGCCCTCTACAGGCGAGTACGAGGAAGCGCAGCAGGGCTGCTGTCTCGGTGACGGACGCAGAGCTGGACGGCTGTCTCTCTGTCTCTCCACACTTCCTAACAATTACATTAACAATGCAGCTGAAATTTACCAGGACCGGCCCTGGCAACGGACGCAAAGGGGTTCACGGAGGAGGTTTATGGCACACGGCCTGCGTGAGGAGCAAAGTCAGAATACACAAAGAGACACATTCTTCCATTACAGAGACACAATTAGCCAATAAAGTGATTCACCGTCTGGTCTGCCTTTCCAACCTCCGCTGCCTCTGGAGGAAACCGCCAAAACAAATAACACTAATCACGGGACTTTCCTGGCCCGTCCGGGATCACGCTCGCTAGGCCCATTCCTGGACACAGAGCATCTCGGAATCAGAGCCCTTTCACCGGCTAGTGTTCCTAATGAAATCTAATCAGGTAATTACCTGGGTGCCCTAATTACCTGCGTGCCCTAATTACCTGGGTGCCCTGTTCCGTTCCTGGAAACGACTCAGAACATGAACAGAACCTAACGGGTCTGAAGTAAACTGACGTCCATGAAACTCCACAGGACCAGAACTCCCTCCCTCCTCTGTTAAAGGTGACGGTTCCTGATGGGTTCCTGGCTTTGTGATCCAGTTCTCACTCTAGAACCGCTGCTACGTTTAGAGGTACTGTGTGGTTCTAGTGTGGAAGGTTAACCTTTTTATAACCTCAAAAATGGTTCTTTACTAATTTCTCTGCTGACAGGTTCTTTAAGGAACCAGTAAGGGTTCTCTCATGGCGTCTGGTCACAGGACAGTGCCAGTGTGTCCGTGGTGAAAGGATACATGCGGCGCTGTGAGGAGGCCCGGACCAGCGTCTCTCTCAGCTGGGCGATGTTCTGCTTCAGCTTCTGCAGGGACGCTCTGAGAGTCATGTTTATCTGGAACGCAGATTAGAGGCATGTGGAACACATTAGAACCCGTCCCCACAAAGACAATGACATTTGGAAACAGTCTGAAATTAAATGTAAGGTTTACACGTTATCGAATATTATCATAATCCACAGTAACTGATCAGCATTCCCAAACCTGGGAACGCCGTGGGAACAGCTCCTCACCTTGGCGGGGTTGCTGCCGGTTCTCTGCAGTCTGTTCCGCTCATGGATGTTTTCTGCGATCTCCTGCGCCAGTCGGCAAGTGGCATCGTAATTCTGTAACCTGGCGACCAGAACGAGATGGCAGTCAGCATTACATCAACAGCTCCGCCCTCCTAAAGCAGGAGGCGTCTTCTGCTGGGTGCAGCTTCATACTCCCACCTGATCTACAATATACGGCATCTGATTGTATCCGATTCTAATGGACAATATTAGTCTAATATTCATTCATTCCCCAAATCTAAACGCTGGGGATCTCTAGGTCTCTGTCTGCTGATGCTCCATGCTTCTGCTGATGACTCCAGTATGACTGCCCTGTCAGAGTCACGGCATTTCAGATTATGATTAGTGGTCAATCAATCAATCAATCAATCAATCACCTGTACTAATCTAGACCCTCTCCTGTACTAATCTAGACCCTCTCCAACATCCACCTGGACTATGGGGCGTGTGATCTACCTGTAAATGAGTTGGGTCGAATAGGAGCCACCAAACAACCAAGTAGAACTGAACCACACGGCGACGATGTTCTGTTATGGTGACACACTGGGTTCTGTTTAGGGCTGCCCTCTAGAAGTTGACGAGTCGAACCGTCACTCTGAGACCCTTTAAGTCGACTGACAGCAGTGACGTTTTTTTCTCTCGTAAAACAGACTAAAGCTTACAGAAATGCACGAGAACTGTAAGAGTGTAAACACGTTAATAATTATTAAAGTGAATAATTAATATATATGTAAGGTCTAGCTGGGCTGTGGCACTTGCTAAAAAATTAAATCCACGTGACGGCGTGCGCTGGCGGCTCACAGCTGAAGGAAGCTAAAGTTGTGAAGCTGAGAAACACGGGGGAGCGATGTGTCAGAGAAAGAGGAGGAGCTTCAGAAGAAGAGAACCCCAACAAACGAAACCGAATTCTGCTCGTCATTCAGTCAGACAGCCAACACTGCTCCAAACGAGGGAGCTGACTCTCGTTTAGACGTAACGGCTGTCTGCGGTGAAGGAGAAACGGAGCGGAGACGATTGTTTTATTATAACTCTGTTATTTTAGATCCTAAGTTACAGATATGTTTATTTACTCGTCTACAGCTGAGATTATTTTTATTTAAGGATCAGTACAGTCACTAATACGCCTGCTGATAAACGAGAGGTAATGATTCCAGCGCGGGTAATATAATAAACGGTTTCAGGTCTATCATTCTTCTCTTCATCTAAAAATAGTTTAAATATTAATTTAAACCCTAATTTAATTACTAATCTGGTTTTATTTAGCAGCTCATTATTTATGAGAGATGAAAGGCGAAGGGTCCTCCTACTGAAGAAGCTGTTAGAAGTGAGATTAAAAAGCCTATAAGTCTATAAGCGCTGATGTTTAGCATAAATATGCGCTGCTGCCCGGCGCTGTGTTATGTAACTAAAGGCTCCAGTTCAGATCGATCATCATAAGCCCCGCCTCTTTAGTTCAGAAATATGTTCCTGTGACTCTGCTGACTTTCGAATCGGGCTTCTGGAGGCTTCTGGAGGTCATTAGTGATTTTCTAAATAAACAGATCTAATACAATATCTGATCTGGAGTTTGGGAGACATGGTTCCAGTAGTGTAGAGAACCAAACAGAACCAACACAAACCCAGAACCTGTACACCTAGAGAACCTGATCAGGTACAGGTGGGCTCCTACAGTTCTCCAGAGCTGTGTGTTCTGGTCTTTATAGACAGGCTACCCTAAACCCATAAGCCATACAGCAAGACTGGTTAGAGAACTCACTATCAGACAACTTCCCCACATCGTTCAGCGTCCCACTGCTAGCACCCGTTTACCAGTCCGTCTAACCATCACCTGTCCGACTACCCACCTGCAGTTACCTGGTCCATTAGGGCGAATACTATAACTCTGTTTTACTGCCATCAGAACCACCTACATCACAGCACACTTCTCAGAGTACACGGTGGATCATCAGTACTCACGCTACACTGAACACGCTACACTGAACACCTACACTCAACACGCTACACTCAACACGCTACACTCAACACGCTACACTCAACACGCTACAGAGAGAGGCTTATACGACACTGAATTAAATACCTGTAGCTGCAGGTTTATCACTCGTACTGCAGTACACAAGACTCTACAAGAGTAGTGTAACACTATCCAAGTACCATGACGCATATCGAGCATCTTAAAAATCAGAGCTGGGTGATACAGAAGAGGCATTTCCACGATACCTCACAC
>JAMWET010006043.1:20000-22500 GCA_024036415.1 Prochilodus magdalenae
GCCTACCACCACATCATCCACCGTATCGAACGCCGGGGCAGCGTGGTGGACACGGATACCTACCGGGACCTTTCGGGACAGCTGTTTGAGGAGCACGGGACGAGCACGCACCCTTTCCCGAAGTTCATGGAGGACGGCGAGATTCCACGCTACTGTCTGAACAAAGCCGGCCTGAACTCGGTGAAGAAGATCCTGCTGTGCATCAGCCAGAACCTCCCCGAGGTCACGTTCTGCCCCATCCTGCCGGCTCTGGTGTCCCTCCTGCTTCACTACTGCGAAGACGAGGCCCAGTGCTTCCACAGCATCTGCTCCCTGGTGTCCTTCACGGACCCGCAGAAGCGCTACATCGACCAGACCTTCATCACCACCCATGCGTCCTGCATGACCTTCGGGGACCTGGCCAACAAATACTGCAGAGGCATCCGCAAGCTGATCGCCAGCTCCCACCAGAGCCTCTTCGAGTTCTACTCCGACTGGATCATGTGGATCTTCGCCGACCTGCCCTTCAGCTACGCCATCAGAGTGCTGGACGTCTACCTGATCGAGGGCTACAAAGTCCTCTACCGGGTGGCTCTGGCGCTCCTCAGCCTCTACAAGGTCTCCGTGAGCTCCCGGGTGGCCCACGTGGACGACTTCAGGCAGGACATGAAGAGGTTTGTGGAGAACGTGTCCCGGCACAGCAGCGTCGAGGCCCTTCTTCAGAGAGCCTTCAGCATCCAGCTGCCCACTCGCAAGGAGCTCAACTTCCTCTACAACGCCAACAAGCAGGCTCTGATTCAGCGAGGGATCCAGAACCAGAGGTGAGGAGCCTTGTCCGGCCTTGCCTGGTGGGTCAGGTTGGAGCTGTGTCCGTCACTGAGGTCACGCTCGTAGGTCATCGCTTCTGAGAACTCCGGAACACGTTCCTAACGTTCTCGCGCTCTTGTTTAATTTACGGCTGTATCACATCGTAAAGCGCAGGGCTGCCAGGAGGATGACTCAGTATCTGCGTCCTCACCATTGTTTGTTTTCTGGAGAAGATCAAGTTAAACTATAAACGTTCCGTATCCGGCATTTGAATCATGTTCTCATTCTGTGAAATCCGGTTATTGGTGCGGTTCATAACTCGTTTCATCACGACAGTCTGACCTCTCTTTATCGTGTGCAGTGAAACAGCCTGATTTGATGACTGTCTTTAAGGCTGGTACATGTAAATGAGCTCTGTCCTCATTGGCTAGGCCATATTTTGGTCAGGACCACCACAGAGCAGGTACTGTGTGGGTGGTGGATCATTTTCAACATGGCAGTGACACTGACATGATGGTGGTGTGTTAGTATGTGTGGTGCCGGTGTCTAGTGGGCAGGGTCCCATGGGCAGCATCCTGTGGGCATCGTCCCATGGGCAGCATCCTGTGGGCAGCACCCAGTGGGCAGGGTCCTGTGGGTAGCGTCCTGTGGACAACATTCTGTGGGTGATGTCCTGTGGGCAGGGTCTCGTGGGCAAGGTCCTGTGGGCAGCGTCCTGTGGACAGCATCCTGTGGGAGGTGTCCTGTGGGCAGGGTCCTGCAGGCATCATCCTGTGGACAGCGTCCTGTGGATAGCATCTTGTGGGAGGTGTCCTGTGGGCAGTGTCCTGAGGGCAGGGTCCTGCAGGCAGCGTCCTGTGGACAACATTCTGTGGGTGGTGTCCTGTGGGCAGGGTCCTGCGGGCTAACACACCACCACCACGTCAGTGTCACTGCAGTGCTGAGAATGATCCACCACCCACATCATATGTGGTGGTCCTGTGGGGGTCCTGACCACTGGTGTCCAGTGGATGATCTACGTCAGGTGAAGGAGCTAGCGGGGGTGAAGTTCAGTCTGAGTGTAAATCTGTTACATTGAAACATCTGTGCTTTGCAGCTCATACCGAAGTGTGGAGCTGGGAGGGTTCTGCTCCAGCGTTGTGTCCGAGACGGAGATGCGAGTGGTGTGGGCCTGGATCCCGGAACGCTTTGCCCTCTTCAGCCCAGTACGGCTCTTCAGCACCGCCGACCACGGCCGAAGCCTGACCTCGTACGACCCCGCACTCGAATATTCACATTCACCCAGCTTAGCATCTCACACTCCGTAGATATACAGCAGAACAGGCAGCTACACCGGGAGGTCCTGTACAGTGGTGGTGATGGGAACCAGGGTTCTCCATATCTAGAACACACATATAGACACTTTACTGACTATCTAGTGACCTGCACGTGTCTTCTGAGTGTGTATGGAATGTTGATGATGAAAATCTGGAAAACCTGGAAATACTAAGTTCCGGTGGGGGACTATTTGACCTCACAGCGCCCTGCAGCATGTATCCCTCCACCATGAATGGAGTTTAAGGCTGAGATCTTCTCCACACTATCATAAACAGCGTCTCAGACATCAGGCAGCGTATTCAGAACCACCTCCTGTAGGAGCTTCCTGTGAGGGAGCTTTTAGAGGGGACGTCTGGTTACCTTCACCTCCACTGTGAGCGGTTCTGACCTGCTCTGA
>JAMWET010006043.1:27500-62500 GCA_024036415.1 Prochilodus magdalenae
TTCAGAGGGCTGGATACGATGGCTGGAGACTCGCAGGAGGTGTCGAGGCTGCAGCTGGAGGCCGTTATTGGGTTTAATGGTGAGACTAAGAGAGCTAACGGCGCTTAGCCCCGAGCTAACACACAGCTGAGGACTGTTAGAGTCCGAAATACTAAAAAAGGGCTTCAGTGGTACATAGGACTGTAGTAATGCTCCTAAAGCGTCCTGGCAGATGTGATATATTACGGTATATTGCGATACTGTGAGATGTGATATATTATGGTATATTGCGATACTGTGAGATGTGATATGTTACGGTATATTGCGATACTGTGAGATGTGATATGTTACGGTATATTGCGATACTGTGAGGTGTGATATATTATGGTATATTGCGATACTGTGAGATGTGATATGTTACGGTATATTGCGATACTGTGAGATGTGATATGTTACGGTATATTGCGATACTGTGAGATGTGATATATTATGGTATATTGCGATACTGTGAGATGTGATATATTACGGTATATTGCGATACTGTGAGATGTGATATGTTACGGTATATTGCGATACTGTGAGGTGTGATATATTACGATATATTGCGATACTGTGAGATGTGATGTGTTACGGTATATTGCGATACTGTGAGATGTGATATGGTATATTGCGATACTGTGAGATGTGATATGTTACGGTATATTGCGATACTGTGAGATGTGATATGTTACGGTATATTGCGATACTGTGAGATGTGATATATTATGGTATACTGCGATACTGTGAGATGTGATATATTACGGTATATTGCGATACTGTGAGATGTGATATGTTACGGTATATTGCGATACTGTGAGGTGTGATATATTACGATATATTGCGATACTGTGAGATGTGATGTGTTACGGTATATTGCGATACTGTGAGATGTGATATGGTATATTGCGATACTGTGAGATGTGATATGTTACGGTATATTGCGATACTGTGAGATGTGATATGTTACGGTATATTGCGATACTGTGAGATGTGATATATTACGATATATTGTGATACTGTGAGATGTGATGTGTTACGGTATATTGCGATACTGTGAGATGTGATATATTACGATATTTTTAAATCTAATTTTAGAAAATCTTTCTCAGGTCATGTGTTATCAGGTCTCCGAGCTCATCCGGACAGAGAGCACCTGATTTATCCCCTGGGCTGCACACTGATCATCAAAAACCTGAAAAGTGGGAAGCAGGGTTTTCTCCACGGCCACACCAACAACATCTCCTGTCTGACCGTATCCAAGAGTGGACGCTACATCGCATCTGGCCAGGTCACCTTCATGGGCTTCAAGGTGGGAGCTAGCTCTGTCTAAAAACGGCAACTGGTGCGGACACCGACAATTTGATTGGTCAGTTCAATAGGAAATCTCAGAATTCTCCCGGATCATCTTAATTGGGTAATTTAGAATTACACACTGTAACTGGAGGAACACTTTACATAGTAGGGAAACACAGACAACACCCCAAAACAATAAACTTTATATAATTTATAGACATGGGATGATATTTCCATAGAGATTGCCCAATAATAATAAGCAGTTCAGTTCAGTCAATGTTGCCAGAATGAATGAATGCTAAACCTCAAATTAGAATGACTAAAGCAGCATGATGCTAATCGGTGGCTGATAAAGTAAATGCACTGTTAGCAGCATTAGCATGTTTAGCCTGTTCCTGCAAGGTCGATAACTGACTGCATGCTGTGAACGCCTCTCCTGGTGGTGTTTTCTGCTCCCCAGGCGGATGTCATTATCTGGGACTATGCCAAAAAGGAAATCTACGCCCGGCTCACCCTCCATAAAGCCAAGGTGGAGGCGCTGGCCTTCTCCCCAAACGACAAGTACCTGGTGACTCTGGGAGGACAGGATGATGGCAGGTACAGCATCAGGACGTCTGATTCATCTTCAAACTACAGTCTGGAATTACAGACCAACAGCACTGACATAACGGTCTTACGTCTATACAGTGTCTGTGCTGTGTGGTGTCCATGGTCATGTCATGTCTTGCTCTCTGAATCACACGGCTGGTGTGTTTTCAGTATTGTGGTGTGGGACGTGGAGAAGAAGGAAGCTATCTGTGGAAGCCCTGCCTCTGCCCACAGTGCTGGACACTGCCAGAGCGTCGATTACTCCAGCCACAGCGACAACATCTTCATATCAGCGGGAAGGTAAGACCTGGATTAACGTCTGCTGAGTTGTGAGGAAGGACTCCGAGGTTAGCGTGTGGTGCGAGAGTGAGGCAGACAGACCTTTGTGCTCAGTTAAAGCGTGTTAGTGGTATTCAGGGTGGGTTTGTGTGTTAAGGGCGTATGTGGGTAACAGGGTTCAGAACAGCTACAGATCAGTTCATAGCACTGTGTGATGAGTCAGGTTAGTCCTGAGTAGAGCTGACCGAGGAACATTCACTCCAATTCAGTTCAACTCGTATACAGGGTCGTACAGTGTAACGGCACCGTTAGGCTCCGCCTCCAGTACGATATGAAAACGTGCGTGCAGTGCAGAGACTAATAGAGAAATAAAGAATATGTGCTTAAACTGTAAATATTAGGACACGTGCAGAATGTGCTGGAGCAGGAACCGCACCTCAGCATGTTAGCGTAATAGAACTGAGGTGCTAAGAGCAGTTAGCATATACAGGAGAGTGAGACACAGCTTAGTGTAAGTGCACATGCATGTTGAGGTAGCCAGGTGTGCAGGTAAGCCAGGTGAGGAGTGAGATGCTCGCTGTGGTGCGGTATGACTGCACTGGAACTGCTGTGTGTGATGTGTCATACTGACGTTTCCTGCAGTGGTACCCTCCGAGTGTGGGAGCTGGACCTTCCCAACAGGAAGATCCGCCCCACCGAGTGTCAGACAGGACAGCTAAAGCGAGTCATTAAGTGCATCGAGGTGAGCGTTACATTCACACAGCGTTCATCAAATCAGTTCATCCGACCCTGATCACATATCTCCTCCTCGGATTACACACTGGTTTAATGAGTGACCTGTCCGAGGCAGCGCAGGAGTGGACCCGTCTGTAGTCAGTGGGGATAAACAGGGCTATGTAGCGACTGTGAATCGTGGAGTTCCAGCCAGGAGTCAGTACCCATATAGTTATGTTCAAAGTAGACCAATATATATAAACATGGTAGCTGTTATTCATAAAAACCAGTGTTTATAGTCTCACCTTTAGATACAGCAACATGATGGCCCCTGTGTTTATACTGCTGGTCCATTTATGACATGTCCAAAACACATCTAAATAAATCTATTCTAAATCATGCCCCGCTTTTTATCCCTCACAGCGAGCCAGGCTGTTTTTCCTACTGTGTCTTTAAACTGATATATGTAAATGAGCTCTGTTCTGATTGGCTGCCTCTTCAGAGCTGAAACATTACCTAAAACCTCTGTATGAATTCAAACCTGCAGCCTAGATATATGAAGTGTACACGCTGGGGACACGCTGGGGACACGCTGGGGACACGCTGGGGACACGCTGGGGACACTCTGGGGACACGCTGGGGACACGCTGGGGACACTCTGGGGACACTCTGGGGACACGCTGGGGGTTCACCTGCTGGACTCTTCATTAAGAAGGGGAATTTCGTTTTTATGATATTCCAAAATTCCATCTGCGTATGAGTTTTAACTGGGCAGAGCTCAGATAGTGTAGCTGCTGCGTGTGCGGAGGAACAGTGTCATAGTACGGTCTTGTCGTAGATCCCGGAGGACGACAGCTTCTTCTACTGCGGCACCACCAGCGGTGACATACTGAAGGTGAATCTGAAGAGCCGGCTGCTGAACAGCTGCGGGCCGGTCAAGCAGAAATTCAGTAAGGTGGGTCCGAGAGGCCGGGTGGGTCGCACTCTGACCGCAGACAGCGGCTGTGGGTGTGTGTAACATGGTCTGTCTGTGTGTGTGTAGGGTGTGAACGCTCTGAAGATGCTGAAGACCGGTGATCTGCTAGTGGGCTCTGGAGACGGAGCTTTCAGCCTGTGCTCCTCTAATAACTTCAAAATCCTCAAGTAAGTCCGAGAGAGCTTACAGCTACGTAGCAGCGATGCTAAGGTCTGGCTTTAGTCCAGGATTATTAGGATTATGGATAGCAGCAGGTCATGCAGCTACAATGCTAAACCTACAGGAGCATCAGACACCGCACCCATCTCAGCCCATCGTCTACTCTCACATTAGAGACGTAAATCTCCAGAGCGCTTTTGCTGTTGTGTTTAAGGCGGGTGGAGCTGGAAGGAGGCGTGTCGTCCGTGACCCTGCGAGGTGAAGGTCAGCAGGTGTTCGTGGGCACCGACGCCGCTCAGATCTACTCCTTCGGATACACAGACTTTAAACCCGAGCTGATCTCCACCAGCCACAGCAGTGCAGTCTGGGACGCAGCCTTTCCTCAGTAAGACGCACACAGAGAAACGACTGCAAAGCTCACAGCCACCACCAGAGGGAGACATGCGCCGTCTAATCTGTCATGTTTCTCCTTCTCTCCTGCTCCCTGTCTATGTCTCTCTCTCACTCAGTGGCAGTTCGGAGCTTTTTGCCACCTGCTCTCAGGATGATATCCGGGTTTGGCACACTGATACCTGTAAGGAGCTCCTGCGGATTAAAGTCCCCAACATGACCTGTAACGCTCTGGGCTTCACGCGGGACAGCCACAGCATCTACAGCGGTGAGCTTTACAGCATGCCAGCGTTAAAAGGGAGTATGAGGTTATTAAATATGAATTACTTAAAGAAAACCATATACTAGAAAACAGACCTGTCCTCACTGGACGGCGTACCATGTAAACATTGTTCAGTCCTGCTGTTCCGTCCACATACAGATATTCAGAGAGACCTACAGTAACAGCCTGATTTCACTGAGCTGTTTTTGTGATGTCACAGAACCAGCTGATTTCAGTACATCCTCTGATTCAGTAATAAACACAGCCTGTTTAAACTGAGGTGAAGAGCGATTCTGACTTCAGATAAAATACGGACCCTTAATAAAAAAGACAGGGCCAGCCAGCTTGGATCCAGCTGCACATATCCAGGTGTGATTTCACAGCTTAGGTTTGGTGCTAGCCGGTTGCTGAGGTGTTGCTAAAATGAATGGGAGTCTATGAGAGGATTGAGGGATGAGTAAACGACACATAGAGGACTGTGGGTCAGTGTGCCTGTGGATTAGAGTTTGGGGATCTGCCCTGAGTGAGTACATGCAGTCTGGTGGCTGAAGGTTAAAGGAGAGAGCAGCGTTCGGGTGGGACCGAAAATGAATGGGACTCTATAGGAGGAGCGAGGGATGGGGGGGTAAAGACAAACAGATGAGTGCTGGTACGTCGAATTGCAAAGCACAGCTTTCCCAAAGATTATGGATCTGAAACTACAGGACTGAGGAAGAAGATAACTGTAGTGTTGCACCATCACAAATGTAAAAAACAAACAAACAAATAAACAAATAAACAAATAAATAAGTAAATAAATAAACATGGCCTGCATGTATGTGATGGATGGTGTTGGTGTTGGTGAGTATGTGTGCTGCTGAGCGGGGGAGCGGGGTTGTTGACGGTGTTGATGATGAAACGATCGCGTGTCCCTGCAGCGTGGAATGATGGGAAGATCCGGGTGTTCACTCCGGAGACCGGCCGTCTGAAGCTGATCATCCACAACGCCCACAGCATGGGAGTGACCGCCATAGGGAGCACTGGAGACAGCAAGCGGCTCATCAGCGGAGGAGGAGAGGGGCAGGTGAGTTACTGTCACCTCTCTCATTCTGTCACCTCATTCCTCCTCTCTCATTGTACCACCTCCTTCCTCCTCTCTCATTCTAAAACCTCCTTCCTCCTCTTTAATCCTAACACCTCCTTCCTCCTCTCCCATCCTATCACATCCTTCCTCCTCTCTCATCCTATCACATCCTTCCTCCTCTCTAATCCTAACGCCTCCTTACTCCTCTCTCATTCTATCACCTCCTTCCTCCACTCCCATCCTATCACCTCCTTCCTCCTCTCTAATCCTATCACCTCCTTCCTCCTCTCTCCTCACCTAACTGCTGTCCTCTCTGCACAGCAGTGTGAAGCAGGGCATCTCACACGTTTAGTTTTATTATAATAATGATCATAAAAACTGATCAGGATTTAATAACACCCGTATACAATCAGCACACACGTCTGTGTGTCGGGGTCTGAGCAGCTTCCACAGCTGGGTTACCTGTCACCACAGACTCTCCTAAATCAGTGCAGCTCTGTGGTGTTTGATCCAGACACACTAATTCCATAATCATGTAGTCATATAAAGAATATGATCGGTAGGGCGGAGGCTCCCGGCACTGAGGCGCCTATACAGGACCGTACGGGGGCAGAGCCGTGACCTTCAGTACCGTGACCTTCAGTACCGTAATCTGGGGAGATTATATAGGTGCTGTGTGACCAGTCTGTGGATTAGGCCTTTATGTAAATGAGCTGTTGTGAGTGTATATGGGTAACAGAGTTGTCTGGTTGTGTACACACACCTCTACACACACACACACACACACACACACACACACACACACCTACACACACACACACACCTACACACACACACACACACACACACACACCTACACACACACACACTCACACACACACACACACCTACACACACACACACACACACACACACACACACACACACACACACACACACCTACACACACACACACACACATACACACACACACACACCTACACACACCTACACACACACACACACACACACACACACACACACACACACACACACACACACACACACACACACACACACACACACACACACACACACACACACACACACACACACATACATACACACACATACATACACACACACACACCTACACACACACACACACACACACACACACACACACACACACCTACACACACCTACACACACACACACACCTACACACACACACACACACACATACATACACACACATACACACACACACACACACACACACACCTCTACACACACACCTCTACACACACACCCCTACACACACACCTCTACACAAACACACTCACACACACACACACACACCCCTACACACACACGGTTGAATGATGATTATGGTATTACAGTATACGGTGTGAGGCTGTACTGTGTGTGCAGGTGCGTGTGTGGGAGATCCTGCAGGACTCCTACAGGCTGGTGGCCAGTATGAAGGAGCACAAGGCTTCTGTGAACGCCATCCAGATCAAAGGTAACGACCAGGAGTGTGTGACGGCCAGCTCGGACGGAGCGTGCATCATCTGGGACCTGCTGTGAGTTATCACTCTGAACAGTTTCACTCAGCGTGCAGACGGTGTAGTCCATTCTAATCTCTGTCTAGTCCAGTCTAATCCCTGTGTAGTCCAGTCTAATCCCTGTGTAGTCCAGTCTAATCTCTGTCTAGTCCAGTCTAATCCCTGTGTAGTCCAGTCTAATCTCTGTCTAGTCCAGTCTAATCCCTGTGTAGTCCAGTCTAATCTCTGTGTAGTCCAGTCTAATCCCTGTGTAGTCCAGTCTAATCTCTGTCTAGTCCAGTCTAATCCCTGTGTAGTCCAGTCTAATCTCTGTGTAGTCCAGTCTAATCCCTGTGTAGTCCAGTCTAATCTCTGTGTAGTCCAGTCTAATCCCTGTGTAGTCCAGTCTAATCCCTGTGTAGTCCAGTCTAATCCCTGTGTAGTCCAGTCTAATCTCTGTGTGGTCCAGTCTAATCTCTGTGTGGTCCAGTCTAATCGCTGTGTGGTCCAGTCTAATCTCTGTGTAGTCCCGTCTAATCCCTGTATAGTCCAGTCTAATCCCTGTATAGTCCAGTCTAATCTCTGTGTAGTCCAGTCTAATCTCTGTGTAGTCCAGTCTAATCTCTGTGTAGTGCTGGTTTAATGTGAGTATACGGCCCACTGTAGTTCCTCATGTACAAACTGTAGCTGGAAATGTGTTACACTAGCAACCACAAGAGGGCGCCATCATCCAGTTTACATTTACGTCCATCTCCCTCACTCTTTTTTTCTCTCTCTTCTCTCTCTTTCTTGCTCTCTCCCTGTCTTTTTCTCTTTCTCCTTTATTTTTCCCTCTCACTCTTTTTCTCTATTACTCTATTTTCTCTATTTTCTCTGTCTGTCTCTCTCTGCAGTCGTTTTGTGAGGAATCAGATGGTTCTAGCTAACACGCTGTTCCGGACAGTGTGCTATCATCCTGAGGAATATCAGATCATCACCAGCGGAACAGACAGGAAGGTACAGAGCGCGTCACCGTGACCGTGTGTGTGTACCGGGATCTTTCCTGCCGCCCTGCTGTTTTTCACCACAGAGCCCATCTGTTACTGCTACAGCGCCCTTCTCTCCCTCTCTCCTTCTCTCTCTCCTTCTCTCCCTCTCTCCTTCTCTCCCTCTCTCCCTCTCTCCTTCTCTCCCTCTCTTTCTCCCTCTCCCTCTCTCTTTCTCTCCCTCTCCCTCTCTCCTTCTCTCCTTCTCTCCCTCTCTCCTTCTCTCTCTCTCTCTCTGTCTCTCTCCCTCTCGCTCTCCCTCTCTCTCTCTCTCTCCCTCTCTCCTTCTCTCCCTCTCTTATTCTCTCCCTCTCTCCTTCTCTCCCTCTCCCTCTCTCTTTTTCTCCCTTTCTCCTTCTCTCCTTCTCTCCCTCTCTCCTTCTCTCTCTCTCCCTCTCCCTCTCTCCCTCTGTCCTTCTCTCCCTCTCTCCCTCTCTCCCTTTCTCCCTCTCTCCTTCTCTCCCTCTCTCCCTCTCTCTCGTCTCTCCCTCTCTCTCTCTTACATTCTCTCTCTCTCTCTCTCTCTCTCCCTCTCTCTCTCTCTCTCTCTCTCTCTCTCTCTCTCTCACTTTCTCTCTCTCTCCCTCTCTCTCTCTCTCTCCTTAGCCTGTCTCCTACTTCCTCCAGTCTCTCTGTTCTCTCTTGTTCATGTTTGCTTTATTATTTAGCAACCCCCTAGCAACACCTTAGCAACCGCTTGGAACCCAGTATCTCTGCTGGTTTTGATGTTGATTATATTTTATTGTGAAATAAACTGAATAATGAGCTGCATGTTTATAGAAATGCGGTATATACGTGTGTACGGTCTCTCAAGCGTCCCGTTGTGTATGTGACCCCTTTCTCAGATTGGTTACTGGGAGGTGTACGATGGTTCGGCCATTAGAGAGCTGGAGGGCTCCCTGACTGGAGCCATCAACGGCATGGACATCAGCCAGGAGGGCGGTCACTTCGTCAGCGGTGAGTAAAGAGAAGGAGATCAGACATACCCCTGCAGGAGTGGACCGCGTCCCTCTGGACACAGTTATAGTGGAATATGAGCGACCGTGAATGGTCCGGGCTGAGGACCGAAGGAGGACAGGACGGGTCTCCAGTGGGACGTGTGGGTGTCCAGTGGGTCGTGTGGGTCTCCAGTGGGTCGTGTGGGTCTCCAGTGGGATGTGTGGGTCTCCAGTGGGACGTGTGGGTGTCCAGTGGGACGTGTGGGTCTCCAGTGGGACGTGTGGGTCTCCAGTGGGTCGTGTGGGTCTCCAGTGGGTCGTGTGGGTGTACAGTGGGACGTGTGGGTCTCCAGTGGGTCGTGTGAGTGTCCAGTGGGACGTGTGGGTGTGGGTCTCCAGTGGGTCGTGTGGGTCTCCAGTGGGTCGTGTGGGTGTACAGTGGGACGTGTGGGTCTCCAGTGGGTCGTGTGAGTGTCCAGTGGGACGTGTGGGTGTGGGTCTCCAGTGGGAGGTGTGGGTGTACAGTGGGACGTGTGGGTGTCCAGTGGGAGGTGTGGGTGTACAGTGGGACGTGTGGGTGTCCAGTGGGACGTGTGGGTCTCCAGTGGGACGTGTGGGTGTACAGTGGGAGGTGTGGGTGTCCAGTGGGAGGTGTGGATGTCCAGTGGGACGTGTGGGTGTCCAGTGCTTCTTATGCTCCCTCTTCTCTCTCTCAGGTGGAGACGAGAAGCTGATTAAGGTGTGGCATTACTCTGATGGAGACGTGACTCACGTGGGCGTCGGCCACAGCGGGAGCATCAGCAGCGTTCGGATCTGTCCCAACAACAGAATCATCATCAGCACCAGCACTGACGGAGCGGTCCTGAGGTGGAGATACCCTCACGCCTCATAACTCGCCCCGGACCAGCCACAGCGCTGCTGCAGAACCTCCCTGAGACTAACCCCACCTGCAGACTCAGCCGTGCATTAAAGTCTGAAACGGAACTCAGAATGATTCTTACATGGATGATGGGTTTGGTGTGAGGTGTGAACAGAGTGATGGAGAGGGGGTTTGGTGGTGGGGGGAACCAGGGTTCTCCATGTCTAGAACACACATATAGACACTGTATTGACTATGTAGAACCACCAGTGACCCTACACGTGTCTTCTGAGTGTGTATGGAATGTTGGTGATGAAAATCTGGAAAACCTGGAAATACTAAGTTCCTTTGGGGGACTATTTGACCTCACAGCGCCCTGCAGCATGTATCCCTCCACCATGAATGGAGTTTAAGGCTGAGATCTTCTCCACACTATCATAAACAGCGTCTCAGACATCAGGCAGCGTATTCAGAACCACCTCCTGTAGGAACTTCCTGTGAGGGAGCTTTTAGAGGGGGACGTCTGGTTACCTTCACCACCACTGGGAGCGGATCTGACTCTGTGAGCTTCTCTATAACGAACTGTTGCATGTTTTGTTCTGACTGACTCCTCGTTTAATTCTGCATGAAATTTGACAAACTGGTGGAGTTTCCCTTTAAAGCCTTCCACAGCTTCAGCAGCGAGACAAACCCAAACCCCCCCACTTTATAAGAGCTTAAAGCTGTGCCTGTTATTAGGAGAGCTAGTTTTAAAATAGTTTGCTCAATAAAATGATAACCCTTATTATTAAAGTATTAACACTGCTGCTGTGTTCATTATTAATGAATTAATCATTAATTAAATAAATGTTTTTTTGTTTATTATTATTATAATTATTATTTATATTATTATTTTGGTTATTTTATTTTATTTTAAAGGGTGATCCATAAATGAACACCTCTCAGTTCACACATCCTATTAATTGTATTAATTTAATGTATAGGTGGATGTCAGTCACTTAGATGTCTTATACTGTTTGACCTTCAGGTGTGTCAGAATCAATCAATAATCAATATAATAATCGATATAGAGTACAACACCTTGAGTTGTGACAGTCATCTAACACACAGTGAGTGCACAGCTGAGCCCTGTGTGTGTGTGAGATCAGGTGAGGGATGGAACCTCACCTGAGCAGGTACATAGCGCCTCTTGTCCAGCAGGGGGCGCATGGGTAACACTGACCAGCAGCCAACAGAACCGAAAGTGATCTGCGGGCAGCGCGGAGGGAAAACAGGCCAGTCCGGTGTGCGGAAGGAGTTTAGAGGAGTAGCAGGTGTTCTCACGCACCTTCACCCCAGACACGGACACTCAGGGAGGCGGAAGGGAGTCGCGGAGCGTGAGGTCAGCAGAGAGGGACAGCAGCGCGCGCGGGAGCGAGATAAGAAGGACAAACAGAGAGAGAGAGAGAGAGAGAGAGCAATGCCACATTCGCTCACAGTGGATCACAGAGGACTCGGATGAGGAAGAACTTCACCTGCCCGGCATACTATTATATGAGTCACGTGGATGTTTGATTGGCAGCTGGCCTCTCCTGGCGGTGGCCGGAGCGGTGGCGAAGGTGAGAGGCAGAGGTGAGTCGGAACTCCTGTAGGAACGGTGAACATGGAGGCGAAGGAGAGTCCGGGAGCTCCGAACTCCAAACGCGCCAAGCGCAAAACCAAGCGCAACAAGGAGAACAAGCGCCGAGAGCGCAGGCTGTTCAGCGGCGGCTCCTTCAAGTCCGTCAGCAGGTTCATGAGCAGGGTGTTCAGGAGTCTGGGCGGCTTCGGGACGCAGCCAGGGGACGGCCAGAAGAAGCAGGAGGAAGGAGGAGGAGAGGGGGAGGAGGAGGAAGACGAAGACGATGGGGGGTTTGGAGAAAGCGCCAAGCGCGCGCTGGGACGCACAAACGAAAACGCACTAAAACGGAGCAGCACGCGCTCCTGCCCCCCCGCGCTGAGCTGGGGGAGTGGAGAGAAGCCCCCCGGGGTGCAGGGGCTGAGGAATCATGGGAACACGTGCTTCATGAACGCTGTGGTGCAGTGCCTCAGCAACACGGACCTGCTGGCTGAACACCTCGGCCTGGGCCAGTACAAGAGCGAGCTGAGGGAGGGGCTAAGCAGCGGGGCCGCGAGGTGGGACCCGGTGCAGAGGGGTCCGCGGGGTCAGGGGGAGGTCACGGAACACTTGGCCCTCCTGATCAGAGCGCTATGGACTCAACAATACACACCGCAACTGTCGGTGGACTTCAAGGTCGGTAAAGATTGCAGCACCTGTACACACCATGTATCCACAATGAATTATTCAGTATCCACTATGAATTATTCAGTATCCACTATGAATTATTCAGTATCCACCATGAATTATTCAGTATCCACTATGAATTATTCAGTATCTACTATAAATTATTCAGTATCCAGTATGAATTATTGAGTATCCGCTATGAATTATTCAGTATCCACCATGAATTATTCAGTATCTACTATGAATTATTCAGCATCCACTATGAATTATTCAGTAACTACTATGAATTATTCAGTATCTACTATGAATTATTCCGTATCCACTATGAATTATTCAGTATCTACTATGAATTATTCAGTATCCACTATGAATTATTCAGTATCTACTATGAATTATTCAGTATCTACTATGAATTATTGAGTATCCGCTATGAATTATTCAGTATCCACTATGAATTATTCAGTATCCACTATGAATTATTCAGTATCCAGTATGAATTATTGAGTATCCGCTATGAATTATTCAGTATCCACCATGAATTATTCAGTATCTACTATGAATTATTCAGTATCTACTATAAATTATTCAGTATCCACTATGAATTATTCAGTATCTACTATGAATTATTCAGTATCCAGTATGATTTGTTGTTGTAACTGACTGTGCTGGACCGTGAGCTGTGAGCTGTGAGCGGGAGCTTGACCTGTGGCGCTATATTGCAGGTTGTTGTAAAGTTCATAAACACACACCTTTCAGATCCTAGGTGGGCATATCTTCCGTGTCTTACTATGGTGTGAGTGTTGCATCCAGTGGGCGGTAGTCCCTCAGGTAGAGGTTGTAGCTAGATGGCTGTAGCAGGATCTGTGTTCAAATGTGCCCTGGTCAGATTCCATGTATGTGATTTACAGATCCTCTACAGAGACACACTGCTATAACGGCTCAGTATCACTATGAACACAGTATCACTATGAATTCATCAGGTCCACTACATTATTTCACACACACAGTGAATTATTCAGTACTAACCACATTACACAGTCATCCACATGAACACACACACACTATGAAGTCAGTCCAGCATCCAGTACACCGGAGTTGTAAGCACTGTGCTGGACAGGGCTTACACCGGGCAGTGACCTGTGGCGACAGCCAGAGTGAGAGAGAGTGAGAGAGAGTGGGCAAGAGTGAGAGAGAGTGAGCGAGAGTGGGTGAGAGTGAGAGCGTGAGTGAGGATAGCAGGAGCGAGTTCAAAGTGGTCCAAAGATAGAGAGTGGGAAGTAGTGAGAGATCCTCTACAGCAGACCACACTGCTGAGACGGCAGGGACAGCACACAACACACAGTCCATCCACACACACCACAGAGTCCACACACACAGAGACAGGTGAGCACGAGAGAACCGGAGTCCAGAGTGAGAGGCAGGGATAGAGAGTGAGTGAGAGTGAGAGAGAGTGGGCAAGAGTGAGAGAGAGTGAGCGAGGGTGGGCAAGAGTGAGAGCGTGAGTGAGCGAGAGTGCGAGAGAGTGGGCAAGAGTGAGCGAGAGTGAGAGAGAGTGAGCGAGAGTGAGAGAGAGTGAGAGAGAGTGGGCGAGAGTGAGCGAGAGTGAGAAAGGGTGAGCGAGAGTGATATGGGGGCTGATATGTGCAGGTCTGCCTGAATCCGCCGTACGTCTCCCCCCATCCCTCATTCCTCCCATAGACTCCCATTCATTTCCACCTCCATTCAAACCTACTCCTTTCACTGCATGAACTCTAACCCACAGACGTACTGACCCGCACTCCTCTATCTGTTGTTTATTCATCCCTCAATCCTCTCTCCTCTCCTCTCCTCTCCTCCTCACTCCTCTCCTCTCCTCTTCTCCTCACTCCTCTCCTCTCCTCCTCACTCCTCTCCCCTCCTCTCCTCTCCTCCTCACTCCTCTCCTCTCCTCTCCTCTTCTCCTCTCCTCTCCTCCTCTCTCCTCTCCTTGTTATTGGGAGATCAGGATGTATATAAATAGGCTCCTGTGGGATGAGATTTCAGTGGGACATCCGCCCGACCTGTCAGTCAGAGAGCAGCTCACTTCACATACAAGGACACACCGACTCTACTGACTCCTTCATCTGAGTACTGCTGGGGCGTATGTGCGTCCCCCCTCAGCTCCTCCCCCTCGGTACCTGTGTTTGACCCTCTTGGTGTTGAATTCTCTGCCTTTAAACGTGCGGTACCGGGTGCGGACCACTCTGTCTGTGTGTCGGAGAGTTGAATGATCTGGAGACGCGTCTTTTCTGTCCCTTGTCTCCTGTACTGTCCATGACCCACACATCACTGCTGTCCCACTGCGATCAGGGCTGCAGCGGGATGAGATCTCAGTATCACTGTGTCACTGTATCCAGTGTCTGTTAAAGCAGGACTAGACTGGTGGAGCGGGTGGAGGTGGAGCTCTGTGAGTGGATGATGTCATTATGGATTAATCTGCTGATTATTATAATTCTGAAATTAGTCATTGTCATTTCTCACATCACAAGCGCTCTAAACAGGTTTCAGTTTCAGTTTACCGTACGAGCAGACTGGACTGATCCAGATACTGTAATGTCAGTAGATGAATAATTCCTGAAGTAATTACATGTATAGTAGATACTGAATAATTCATAGAATGATTTCATAGTAGATACTGAATAATTTATAGTAGATACTGAATATTTTATATTAGATAGTAGTAGATACTGAATAAGTGGATCATCATAGTAGATAATAACTGAGTAATAATTCATAGTAGATACTGAGTAATTCATAGTAGATACTGAATAATTTATAGTAGATACTGAATAATTCATAGTAGATACTGAATAATTCATAGTAGATACTGAGTAATTCATAGTAGATACTAAGTAATTCATAGTAGATACTGAATAATTCGTAGTAGATACTGAATAATTCATAGCAGATACTGAATAATTCATAGCAAATACTGAATAATTCATAGTAGATACTGAATAATCCATAGCAAATACTGAATAATCCATAGCGGATACTGAATAATCCATAGCGGATACTGAATAATCCATAGCGGATACTGAATAATCCATAGCGGATACTGAATAATCCATAGTGGATGTGTTGGTGATGCTGTGTTTGCTCTGCTCTGTAGAACATGGTGTCGAAGCATGGCTCCCAGTTTAAAGGAAATGCTCAGCATGATGCGCTGGAGTTCCTCCTCTGGCTCATGGATCGAGTCCATGAAGACAGTAACCCAGACTCCTCCAACACCAACAATGCCATCACCAGCGGGTCCGGTAGCAGCAGCAAGACCAAAGCAGCCAGCAAGGTACAGCCGTAATCTGCTAACCCTAACCCTAACCTTAACACACTACCACACCACCACCACGTCAGTGTCACCGCACTGCTGAGAATGATCCACCACCCACATCATACCTGCTCTGTGGTGGTCCTGTGGGGGTCCTGTGGGGGTCCTGACCATTGAAGAACAGGGTAATACAGTACACAGAGAAACAGATGGACTACAGTCTGGACCTGTACACCTACAGGGTGTCCTGTACGGTCAGTGGGGCTCCAACATGCACGAGAATGAGAAACGTTCCTAACTTATGATGGACATGAGTGGAGAAGGGGTGCAGGGGGGTCTGCCTAGTACCACCTCTAACTGAATCCCTTCCTATATGAAGGCAGTGACATCATTGTGAGGTCACAGGTATGCACTACTGACATGATTATAGCAGTCTAAAGGAAATGGATTATTCTAATTACTTCCTGGTGGATCACACCTCCCTTAGACTAGTCATCGGAACTCTGAATGGCCGTGAGAGTGCGGGTCACACTGGAAGTCTGGAGGAGACTCGTAGGAGCAGTTTTAAATAGCTGAGAGACCTGTTTTTCAGGATATCTGCATTCACACACTCACATACGCTAACACACACACACACTCACACACTCACATACGCTAACACACACACACACTCACACACACTCACACACACACATACGCTAACACACACACACACTCACATACGCTAACACACACACACTCACACACACACACACACTCACGTACGCTCGGCTGCTGAACCCAACAGACGGGTTTTTGTGTAGTAGTGATGTAACATGAAGCGTCACCCAGATAAAGGAAGCAACTCACAGTTTCAGCTTAACGGCGGCTAACGCTGACACACTGAACTGGCCGGTCTCTGTTTATTTACATCGTACACTACAGCCCACTGTGGATTATCTACAGGTTAATGTCGAACCCAGGTTAATTGTAAACAGTGCTACACACTTAAAGGAGCGATATGTAAGACTTCAAACATTCCAGAATGAACTGGAGATGATCTACAGCGGGCTGGATCAGCAGGATGTGGAGGTGTGTATCAGAGTCATCCATGTATGGTGCTCCAGAGATATCTACTGAAGTTAGCATGCTAGCTGGCTAGCCCCGGCCCGTTCTGTCTGTAATGCATTATGTAGGGAGCAGGGAGGCGTAGTTCACTCTGTAGGGAGCAGGGAGGTGTAGTTCACTCTGTAGGGAGCAGGGAAGTGTAGTTCTCTCTGTAGGGAGCAGGGAGGCGTAGTTCACTCTGTAGGGAGCAGGGAAGTGTAGTTCACTCTGTAGGGAGCAGGGAAGTGTAGTTCTCTCTGTAGGGAGCAGGGAGGCGTAGTTCACTCTGTAGGGAGCAGGGAGGTGTAGTTCTCTCTGTAGGGAGCAGGGAAGTGTAGTTCTCTCTGTAGGGAGCAGGGAGGCGTAGTTCACTCTGTAGGGAGCAGGGAGGTGTAGTTCACTCTGTAGGGAGCAGGGAAGTGTAGTTCTCTCTGTAGGGAGCAGGGAGGCGTAGTTCACTCTGTAGGGAGCAGGGAGGTGTAGTTCTCTCTGTAGGGAGCAGGGAAGTGTAGTTCTCTCTGTAGGGAGCAGGGAGGCGTAGTTCACTCTGTAGGGAGCAGGGAGGTGTAGTTCACTCTGTAGGGAGCAGGGAGGTGTAGTTCACTCTGTAGGGAGCAGGGAGGGGTAGTTCACTCTGTAGGGAGCAGGGAGGTGTAGTTCACTCTGTAGGGAGCAGGGAGGTGTAGTTCACTCTGTAGGGAGCAGGGAGGCGTAGTTCACTCTGTAGGGAGCAGGGAGGTGTAGTTCACTCTGTAGGGGGGCAGTACCGCACAGCCTCGAGTGGATCACTGCTCGTTTTAGGTCACTCAGATCACGTTGGCACGCACACCTGAACAAGGTGACCGCTCTCTGTCTGAACTCGGATCACTCAGAAGGCACTGGATCCCCTCCCTGTGGTTCAGCCGTCGCCCCCTCTGCCCTCTGTGTGGCCGATCAGGGCAGACTGCTTATCCGGGGTAATTTGGCCCGTGTGTGAAGGTGCCCGGCGGATCGGTACTGATGCTGAAGGAGCTGGTGTCTGCGGCTCTGCTGACTCTTCAGGATGTTCTCTCGCTCTCTGTGTGAAACACTTCTCAGTAGGTTCTCTTCTATTATGGGATTCTCAGTGATGCCACAGATGGTCATAACAGCACCGGCACAGATACACCGCCCATCAGAAGTTTGGGGACTGTGTTTATTATCTACCGCACACCAAACCCGCGCTCCCTCACTCTGTACACACCTCACACCAAACCCTCTCTCCCTCACTCTGTACACACCTCACACTAAACCTTCTCTCCCTCACACTGTACACACCTCACACCAAACCCTCTCTCACTCACTCTGTACACACCTCACACCAAACCCTCTCTCCCTCACTCTGTACACACCTCACACCACACCCTCTCCCTCACTCTGTACACACCTCACACCAAACCCTCTCTCACTCACTCTGTACACACCTCACACCAAACCCTCTCTCACTCACTCTGTACACACCTCACACCAAACCCCCTCTCCCTCACTCTGTACACACCTCACACCAAACCCTCTCTCCCTCACTCTGTACACACCTCACACCAAACCCTCTCTCCCTCACTCTGTACACACCTCACACCAAACCCCCTCTCCCTCACTCTGTACACACCTCACACCAAACCCTCTCTCCCTCACTCTGTACACACCTCACACTAAACCCTCTCTCCCTCACTCTGTACACACCTCACACCAAACCCTCTCTCCCTCACTCTGTACACACCTCACACCAAACCCTCTCTCCCTCACTCTGTACACACCTCACACCAAACCCTCTCTCCCTCACTCTGCTCATTACATACACTGTGAACTCAGTGAACTCTGAGGATGTGTCGGACTTTGGGGTTTCCTCCTGAGTGGCGCTGACCAGCACAGTGCACAATCCGATTAGCGCACCGACAACATTTCTGAAATGTTTAACATTCCAGAAAACCAGAGAGAGAGAGAGAGACGGAAGGGTGGAGGCTGAGAGAACAGGTCTCCTCTGACCTGTCTGTCCGACGCTGCCAGGAAGGCGCTGGCAGTGCTGCTCTCAGACGGATTGCTTTTCTGCCATAAACGTTCGTCACGTTTGGTTCATGGGATCCGTCTTCTTCCAGCCGAACTGGATCAATGCAGAAAATGAGAGATGTTAAATGAGGTACTGCTGTACGCGCTCCGGCAGCACTGCTGTCACTGACCAGCTTACACCGGAAACACACCCACACCCAGGTTAAAGGTCACCAGGATCAATAACTGATGATAAGTTTAGACTGATATGATCAATATTTATTGAGCTACACATACAGAAGTCTGTCTCTCAGTATGGCGTCGGGCCGCCGTGTTCGCTAACCCAACACGCCAGACGTCTCGGTATGGAGCTGTAGAGGTTCCTGATGGAGTCCTGTGATAATCCATCCCATGCAGCTTGAACATCCTCACACAGTTCCTGCAGATGGTGCGGTAGGGGTGGAGGTAGAGGGACACCAGGTCTTCTGGACGTGTGACAACAAATCGTTCATCTCGGTGCTGACCACGGTGCCTCCACACACAGATTCGTTGGGCGTCTCCACCAAGACTAAAGCGGGACTCGTCACTGAAGATGACCCGCTGCCATTCTGAGTCACTCCATGACAGTCTGGTACGACACCACTGCAGTCTTTGGTGACGGTGACGTGGTGTTAAGGACAGTCGTGGTAACGGTCTGTGTGCATGTAGTCCTGCGTGGTGCAGCCGTCTGCCGATGGTGCTGCACTAACAGGAGGTCTCATGGAGGACACCACTGCTCGCTGGAGGTCTGTAATGGTGGTGTTGGGTCAGTCAGGGACAGAGATAAGACCCGCCCCTGCTTACCTCACGCACAGCTGAGCATGGAACATGAATCATTAGGATGTCTCACGTCATGCCTCATGTCAAACCTACACACCTGTGTACTGATTCTTTCTGGGAGCAGATTCTTTTCACGATGAGTGTACGTGTACAGCTCTATGCCTGAATTGAATAGTGCCCTGGTGCAGTGTCGCCCCTGCACAGTAATACATGTCTGCACAGCTGATAATGTCAGACAGCACCACCGTGATGATCAGCCTCGACTCAGCAAAGCTAAAGAGTTAGCTTGTAAGCTAGCTGGCCGTGTGGAACAACAGCCTGAGGGGACTGAACCGACTACAATAGGAATCTACATATGCGCTCAGTGTACCGAAAAACTGTACAGCGGGACATTTAAAGTGGTCACGCGGCTTTGTGCTCAGGTTGTAACACAATGGAGCGCACCTGCACGACTCTCACTGTCCTGAGCAGCTCATTATCCTCCACTGCTCCCCCAAACAAAGAGCCAAAGTTTCACATTCCCCCAGTATCTGTCAGACTCGTTCAGCAGGGCCGAGGGACCTTCAGTCCCATAGGACAGAGCTCTCTCTCTCCCCGCTCTCTCTCTCTCTCTCTCCCTCTCTCCACAGGTCAGAGCTTTCTAAGCACAGTGCTGAGATTCAGACCAGATGAATAATTAAACACCCAGCACCGGCCAAGAGAGGGAGAGAGAGAGAGAGAGAGAGATAGAGAGAGAGAGAGAGACAGAGACAGAGACAGAGAGATAGAGAGAAAGACATTGAGACAGGGAGAGAGTAAGACAGAGAGAGAGAGGTAGTGAGAGGAAAAAAGAGAGAGAGATGTAGTGGGAAAGAGAGAGAGAGAAAGAGAGAGAGAGAGAGAGAGAGAGAGAGAGAGAGAGAAAACAGAGAGGAGGGAGAGAGAAAGAGAGAGAGAGGGAGAAAGAAAGAGAGAGAGAGAGATGTAGTGAGAGAGAAAGAAAGAGAGGGAGAAAGAGAGAGAGAGAGTTGTACTGGGAAAGAGAGAGATAGAGAGAGACAGAGAGAGAGAGAAAGAGAGAGAGAGAGAGATGTAGTGGGAAAGAGGGAGAGGGAGAAAGAGAGAGAGAGAGATGTAGTGGGAAAGAGGGAGAAAAAGAGAGAGGGAGGGAGAAAGAGAGAGAGAGATGTAGTGGGAAAGAGGGAGAGGGATAAAGAGAGAGAGGGAGAGAGAGAAAACAGAGAGGGAGAGAGAGAGAGAGGGATAAAGAGAGAGAGAGAGAGAGAGATGTAGTGAGAGAGAAAGAGAGAGAGAGATGTAGTGGGAAAGAGGGAGAGGGATAAAGAGAGAGGGGGGGGGTTGTCCCCTGACCCCGCGGTGCCCGGCGGTGTTAGGGAGTAAGCCGGTGTTGAATGGACTGAATTACTGGCCGCTGAGAGGCTGAAAGAATCTCAGTGAGTCAGCAGCACTTTACTGCATGGCTAGCATTTCAGCCCCCGCTCCACTCCTCTGTTTACATCCCTCCATCCCCCCTCTGTCTCTCTCTGTCTCAGTGTGTCTGATCCTGCTGACCTGCAGTCCTTCACTTTATCTGTAGGGGGTGCTGTGCTCCCAGACTGAGTCGGTACGGTGTAGTGAAGTGCTGGTACGGTGTAGTGAAGTGCTGGTGCGGTGTAGTGAAGTGCTGGTGCGGTGTAGTGAAGTGCTGGTACAGTGTAGTGAAGTGCTGGTAAGGTGTAGTGAAGTGCTGGTACGGTGTAGTGAAGTGCTGGTGCGGTGTAGTGAAGTGCTGGTGCGGTGTAGTGAAGTGCTGGTACAGTGTAGTGAAGTGCTGGTACAGTGTAGTGAAGTGCTGGTACAGTGTAGTGAAGTGCTGGTACGGTGTAGTGAAGTGTTGGTACAGTGTAGTGAAGGGCAGGTACGTTGTAGTGAAGTGCTGGTGCAGTGTAGTGAAGTGCTGGTACGGTGTAGTGAAGTGTTGGTACGGTGTAGTGAAGTGTTGGTGCAGTGTAGTGAAGTGTTGGTACGGTGTAGTGAGGTGCTGGAACAGTGTAGTGAAGTGCTGGTACGTTGTAGTGAAGTGCTGGTGCAGTGTAGTGAAGTGCTGGTACGGTGTAGTGAAGTGCTGGTACGTTGTAGTGAAGTGCTGGTGCAGTGTAGTGAAGTGCTGGTACGGTGTAGTGAAGTGCTGGTGCAGTGTAGTGAAGTGCTGGTACAGTGTAGTGAAGTGCTGGTGCAGTGTAGTGAAGTGCTGGTACGGTGTAGTGAAGTGCTGGTATGGTGTAGTGAAGTGCTGGTATGG
Organism: Prochilodus magdalenae; assembly: GCA_024036415.1. NCBI lineage: Eukaryota > Metazoa > Chordata > Actinopteri > Characiformes > Prochilodontidae > Prochilodus > Prochilodus magdalenae. Next base: position 49,330 of record JAMWET010006043.1, read on the forward strand.
TGTAGTGAAGTGTAGGTACGGTGTAGTGAAGTGCTGGTACGGTGTAGTGAAGTGTTGGTACGGTGTAGTGAAGTGCTGGTACGGTGTAGTGAAGTGTTGGTACGGTGTAGTGAAGTGCTGGTACGGTGTAGTGAAGTGTTGGTACAGTGTAGTGAAGTGTTGGTACGGTGTAGTGAAGTGTTGGTACGGTGTAGTGAAGTGTTGGTACAGTGTAGTGAAGTGCTGGTACGGTGTAGTGAAGTGCTGGTACGGTGTAGTGAAGTGTTGGTACGGTGTAGTGAAGTGCTGGTATGGTGTAGTGAAGTGCTGGTGCGGTGTAGTGAAGTGCTGGTACGGTGTAGTGAAGTGCTGGTACGGTGTAGTGAAGTGTTGGTACGGTGTAGTGAAGTGTTGGTACGGTGTAGTGAAGTGCTGGTACGGTGTAGTGAAGTGTTGGTACGGTGTAGTGAAGTGCTGGTACGGTGTAGTGAAGTGTTGGTACGGTGTAGTGAAGTGTTGGTACGGTGTAGTGAAGTGCTGGTACAGTGTAGCGAAGTGCTGGTACATTGTAGTGAAGTGTTGGTACAGTGTAGTGAAGTGTTGGTACGGTGTAGTGAGGTGCTGGAACAGTGTAGTGAAGTGCTGGTACGGTGTAGTGAAGTGCTGGTACAGTGTAGTGAAGTGCTGGAACAGTGTAGTAAAGTGCAGGTACAGTGTAGTGAAGTGTTGGTACGGTGTAGTGAAGTGTTGGTGCAGTGTAGTGAAGTGTTGGTACAGTGTAGTGAAGTGTTGGTACGGTGTAGTGAAGTGTTGGTACGGTGTAGTGAGGTGCTGGAACAGTGTAGTGAAGTGCTGGTACAGTGTAGTGAAGTGTTGGTACGGTGTAGTGAAGTGCTGGTACGGTGTAGTAAAGTGCAGGTACAGTGTAGTGAGGTGCTGGAACAGTGTAGTGAAGTGCTGGTACAGTGTAGTGAAGTGTTGGTACGGTGTAGTGAAGTGTAGGTACGGTGTAGTGAAGTGTTGGTACGGTGTAGTGAAGTGTTGGTACGGTGTAGTGAAGTGCTGGTACGGTGTAGTGAAGTGTTGGTACGGTGTAGTGAAGTGTTGGTACGGTGTAGTGAAGTGTAGGTACGGTGTAGTGAAGTGCTGGTACGGTGTAGTGAAGTGCTGGTACAGTGTAGTGAAGTGCTGGTACAGTGTAGTGAAGTGTTGGTACGGTGTAGTGAAGTGTTGGTACGGTGTAGTGAAGTGTTGGTACAGTGTAGTGAAGTGTTGGTACAGTGTAGTGAAGTGTTGGTACGGTGTAGTGAAGTGCTGGTACAGTGTAGTGAAGTGTTGGTACGGTGTAGTGAAGTGTTGGTACGGTGTAGTGAAGTGTTGGTACGGTGTAGTGAAGTGTTGGTACAGTGTAGTGAAGTGTTGGTACGGTGTAGTGAAGTGTTGGTACAGTGTAGTGAAGTGTTGGTACGGTGTAGTGAGGTGCTGGAACAGTGTAGTGAAGTGTTTGTATGGTGGTGCGGTGTAGTGAAGTGCTGGTACAGTGTAGTGAAGAGTTGGTACAGTGTAGTGAAGTGTTGGTACGGTGTAGTGAAGTGCTGGTACAGTGTAGTGAAGTGTAGGTACGGTGTAGTGAAGTGTTGGTACAGTGTAGTGAAGAGTTGGTACGGTGTAGTGAAGTGTTGGTACGGTGTAGTGAAGTGTAGATACGGTGTAGTGAAGTTTTTGTATGGTGGTACGGTGAAGTGCCCATTTGAATTCACATCCGTGGTACTGATATGGGAATGTTGTTTGAATCAAACACAGCACTTTTTAAATGCGTCTGATTTCCAGACGTACCAAATCCGTGTTTTTAAAACGGAATCTCCAGACACGCACGGGAACTCTGGAGTACACTCTTAGGTAGTTTATATTCGTCTAAACTAGGAAAACCAGGCCAAAATAGACAAACTGCCAAACTCTAAACTCCAGACAGGGCCGCGGAGCCGCGGAGCCGCGGAGCTGCTGAGCCGCGGAGCTGCTGGCGCGGTGAATATTTAATGCCTCGGCTGTTTTTGTGTCGGAGGTTTTTATGAATGGAAGACTGAAGCCTGTTTTGGGAATACTGTCTGTCTATATTTAGCTCTGAGGGAAACTGATAGCGGTGGTCTTAAGAGCAGCTTCAGGAGGAGCCTTTGTTCTTCATCGTCACGCAAGGCAGCTCCTTCACCTCCTCCTCTCCCCCCGGCCTTCTCCTCCTCTTCTTCCTCCGGCTTCAGGCTCAGAACCGGTTGTGTTCAGTTGGGCTTTAACCCAGTAGCATGTCGGTGCGAGGCGTGGAGCAGGCCTGTATCCCGCGGTATATATCCTGTAACTCATTTACATGATCACGCTCCAGCCGCTTATCCCCCACAGTTAACCAGACTCGTTTTGTTACTGTGCCTTTAAGGCTGGTATATGTAAATGAGCTCGGCTCTCATAGGGTGCCTTGTATTCTAGCTCTACTAAAAAGTAGTCTAGGGCTAAGCACTATGTGTGGAAACGTGTCTAACCTGACCTGTGTGTGTATCCTGCAGGGTCCTGAAGAGTCTTCGGCTGGTCCAGACCTGCAGCAGGCCAGAACCAGACACAGCTTCGTCCAGGAACACTTCCAGGCCCAGTACAGGTCAGAGCCGTCCACACGCACACTCCTTCTGCAACACGTGTATTTACAGGGAGGGGTAAGATGACCCGAGACACGAAACTCCTGAACATCCAATTCCACACCCAGGGATTAAATAACCTTATAGTGATTTCCATATACAGAGAGGAGAGAACAGCTACTGCTCATAAACCACGTTCACTAGTGTACACCACCTTAATGAAGACCTGGATGTAGTTTCAGAGAGGTTTTGGGAAGGTACACTCATCATCAAACGAATAGCTGCACCCAGAAGGAGTCAGCCCACAGGAGTGGAACAGGGTGTGTAGGTGTGACGTGGTGAGACACCCTAATGATTCAGGTTTCTCCAACCACCGCACATGTGACGTAACCAAGGACGAGTCTGATCTCTGTACCTGACTGACCCAACACCACCACTACAGACCTCCAGTGAGCAGTGGTGTCCTCCATGAGTCCTCCTGTTAGTGCAGCACCATCGGCAGACGGCTGCACCACGCAGGACTACCTGCACACAGACCGTTACCACGACTGTCCTTAACACCACGTCACCGTCACCAAAGACTGCAGTGGTGTCGTACCAGACTGTCATGGAGTGACTCAGAATGGCAGCGGGTCATCTTCAGTGACGAGTCCCGCTTTAGTCTTGGTGGAGACGCCCAACGAGTCCGTGTGTGGAGGCACCGTGGTCAGCACCAAGATGAACGGTTTGTCGTCACACTTCCAAAAGGCCTGGTGTCCCTCCACCTCCACACCTACCGCACCATCTGCAGGAACTGTGTGAGGATGTTCAAGCTGCATGGGATGGATTATCACAGGACTCCATCAGGAACCTCTACAGCTCCATACCGAGACGTCTGGCGTGTTGGGTTAGCGAACACGGCGGCCCGACGCCATACTGAGAGACAGACTTCTGTATGTGTAGCTCAATAAATATTGATCATATCAGTCTAAATTTATCATCAGTTATTGATCCTGGTCACCTTTATCTTCCTTCCCAACACACCTGCACTCCCACACCTCCTCCTGGGAGCAGCTGTTCTCCTGATGATGAGTGTATTTATAGAAAATGATTTGGGTGAATATTGACATTCCGTCAAATTTTTTAACCTCATTGCTCCCACACTAATCTAAATATGTGAGTCCGCTGGCTAGTTCATAAAGGACAACTGTTTCACTGTATGAAATAGGCCCCGCCGTCTCCTTCCAGTTCAAATGAATGAGCTATAGTACTATCAGAGTCTGATTATAGAGTCTTATTAGCCAGCTAGCTAGGTGCTATCGTCGGAACTGCTGAGTTTCCTGGCCTCCTTCGGCGACGCTCCCTGTGAGGTGCACCAGCGTTTCCGGGCCAGCTGCTCCGGGACAGTGATTGTCGTGGAAAGGCGTGAATCATGGAGCAGTAGGTCTGGATGAGCTGCCTGTTCTCCTCTGTCTGTGGTTTTAGTCATTCCTCCCGGATCGCTCGGCTCAGACCTCTAAAGCTCCTTCCACTGCGCTCGCTCAGACATGGAGACGCAGAGCAGCACTTAACTCCATAACAGCTGCATTCATCTGTCCCTAAAAGCCTCTGCAGCCAGGCGGGCAGCCGGGCCGCCCTCGTGACCCAGCGCCAGCGCGGCCTGTTGTGCCACGTGCTGTTTGTCTCTTAGAGGATCTGATTGAATCTGGTTTGTTCCGTTCCTGTGATGAAGCAATACCAGTTAGGCAGTAGATTTGCCACTGTGGCTCTGAGGCTGTGTGCCTGTGGGCGCTGACTCTAGGGCACTTGGGAAGTAGAGGTGACCTCTGATTGAGGAAATTACGGTCATGTGACCTCCGTGTTGAACCCACCCGTGCACTGGAACACGTATGTGGAGCAGATGTGGCTGATAGATACGCAGGAGTCATGCGGTCTCTGTAGATAAACGCACTGAGGAGCTCTTTTACATTCACCGCGTTAGCTGAGGCTCTTATCCAGAGAGACGTACAGGGTAACGGTACTACAGGTGGGCCGCTGTGGTGTTAGGAGTCTCGCCCAAGGACTCTGATTGGTGTAGCACGACATAGTCACCTAGTCCGGGTAGCCGTACAGTAGAACCAGTTTAGAGCTCAGCGGCTGTAAACGTGGCTCCGGTACTGCGGGTCACTTTGTGAAGACCTCTCCTAGACCCTGTAAGAGCTACTGAGAAGTGGAAGCGAGTCGGAGCAGCACTAGCACGTTTGGTCCTGTGGTGTATCTGTTTGGTGGTGATGAACAGATAGAAGATGAGTCATCCAAAACCCTTCACACTGCTGTGTACTGAGTTTACAGGAGCTTAAGGGAGCGTGTGGGAGTTTGAGGATATTTGAGGGAGTGTGTGGGAGTTTGAAGGAGTGTGTGGGAGTTTGAGCGGGTTGTGGGAGTGCCTGGGAGTTTGAGGGAGTTTGTGGGAGTATGTGAGAGTGTGTGGGAGTGCCTGGGAGTTTGAGCAGGTTTATGGGAGTGCGTGGGAGGTTGTGGTTGTTTGTGGGAGGGCGTGGGGATTTGAGGGAGTTTGTGGGAGTGTGTGGGAGTTTGAGCGGATTTGTGGGAGTTTGGGGGAGTTTGAGGGAGTTTGAGCTGGTTTGTGGGAGGTTGGGGGAGTTTGAGGGAGTGTGTGGGAGTTTGAGCGGGTTTATGGGAGTGCCTGGGAGTTTAAGGGAGTTTGGGGGAGTGTGTGGGAGTTTGAGCGGGTTTATGGGAGTGCCTGGGAGTTTAAGGGAGTTTGTGGGAGTGTGTGGGAGTTTGAGCAGGTTTGTGGGAGTGCGTGGCAGTTTGAGCTGGTTTGTGGGAGGTTGGGGGAGTTTGAGGGAGTTTGTGGGAGTTTGAGCGGGTTTATGGGAGTGCCTGGGAGTTTGAGGGAGTTTGTGGGAGTGTGTGGGAGTGCCTGGGAGTTTGAGCAGGTTTGTGGGAGTGCGTGGCAGTTTGAGCTGGTTTGTGGGAGGTTGTGGGAGGTTGGGGGAGTTTGAGGGAGTTTGTGGGAGTTTGAGCTGGTTTGTGGGAGGTTGGGGGAGTTTGTGGGAGTTTGAGCGGGTTTATGGGAGTGCCTGGGAGTTTGGGGGAGTGTGTGGGAGTTTGAGCGGGTTTATGGGAGTGCCTGGGAGTTTGAGGGAGTTTGTGGGAGTGTGTGGGAGTGCCTGGGAGTTTGAGCAGGTTTGTGGGAGTGCGTGGCAGTTTGAGCTGGTTTGTGGGAGGTTGGGGGAGGTTGGGGGAGTTTGAGGGAGTTTGTGGGAGTTTGAGCGGGTTTATGGGGTACTACTGTCTATTACCACTGTGCAGCGCCCCCTGCTGACACTGAGGGCATATCCTTTGACGTTCCTTGGTTCCTAATGCAGACTGGTTCCAGGATTTGTCAATACAAGGTTCTAAGTAAAACCAGATCAAGAACCAGTGCCTGGGAGTTTGTGGGAGTGTGTGGGAGTTTGAGCGGGTTTATGGCAGTGCCTGGGAGTTTGTGGGAGTGTGTGGGAGTTTGAGCGGGTTTATGGCAGTGCCTGGGAGTTTGTGGGAGTGTGTGGGAGTTTGAGGGAGTTTGTGGGAGTGTGTGGGAGTTTGAGGGAGTTTGTGGGAGTGTGTGGGAGTTTGAGGGAGCTTGTGGGAGTTTGTGGGAGCTTCAGTGAGTCTGATATAGATAGATGGATTTATACCACTCATTTATACCACTCCCGTTCTTACCTTTATCTCTCTCTCTTGTTCTTTTCATTCCTCTGCTGAAATATTCAGAGTGAAAGGGTTTATTACTCTCCACCTGTGTAAATAATAAATCATTCACATCAGCTCCCACTCTCTCTCCTCTCGCTCTCTCTCTCTCTCTCTCTCTCTCCTTTTCTCCCTTCTCTCTTCTCTCTTCTCTGTCTCTCTCACCTGGGCTGCAGGTGTGTCAGTGGTTTTGTACTAAATGCATTTTCACTGTTTCACTGTTCAATAATGAAGAACAGCTCCAGAAAGAGAGGGGGGAAGAGAAAGAGAAACAGTGGAGAAAAGAAGAGAGGAGAAAAGAAAGAGTATGGAGTAAAGAGAAGTAGAAGAAGAAGAAGAGATAGAGACAAAAAAGAGAAACAGACTAGAAGAGAGAGACACAGGGAAAGAGGAAAGGGAGAGCTGGGAAGAAGAAAGAGGGGTGAGAGAGAAAGAGAGAGAAAGAGACTGACTGAGAGAGAGACTGAGTGCGAGGGACAGAGAGAGAGAGAGAGAGAGAGAGGGAGAGAGAGAGAGAGAGAGAGGTGTGGTTAGTGTACCTGGTCAGATGATGGTGTTTTAGGGAGGAATCTGAATATTAAATCTGATTTATATAATCTCACAATTGATTCAGTCCGGTAGAAATACAGCCTCTGAAGCAGCAGCGTAATCCAGCACTGAGGACGTTCCTGATCCATTAATGTATATTTAAATTAATAATTAGATTATTATTAGCCTGCAGGGGGTTTACAAAACAGGGTTATGTCATAGGCGATTATGTCGGCTTAATCTATAACAGATCAAAGATCTGTCTCTTAATCTGAGACACAATTCTGATAACATGAAGACTCTGTATTTACCATGATCTATGGATTATTTAATATCTACTCTACATTATTAAGAATATAACGTTGTTGTTGTTGTTGTTGTGTTAGGTCATCGCTGACCTGCCCTCACTGCCTTAAACAGAGCAACACCTTTGACCCGTTTCTGTGTATCTCCCTCCCCATACCGCTCCGACAGACACGGTAAGGGTTCAGCACCATAACACCATTATGGACCAAATCCAGGCCCTAATACGGCTAATAAAACCTGCACATGTGTTTATATAAATAAATATTAATATATATTATTATATTTATTCATTTATTTCCAGTCTAAACAGCCACTAGGGCCAGTAGGTGTTTGTAGCTGATATACACCACAGTCCCCACTTTTATCTCTCAGAGAGAGGAGAACATAGAGCTCCTGCTTCAGATCTGAGAACCTCCACAGGTGTGTCTGTCCGTCCTTCCACTGTGAGGAGACACCTCCACACGATGGAGGTCTGAAAGGAGGTGTTCATTAAGCTCCCCACTGAGAAAAGGAGACCCACACATCCAAGAAAGAAGCGGCTGGTGTTCTCAGAACAATGGACTAGAACCTCGACGAGAGTCTAGAACCTCAACACCACTGAATGTGTTTGGAGTTACCTGGATGGTGAGAAGAAGCAGAAGATGCTGACCCAGCTGCTAAGACTGAACTGTGGATGTGTGTCTCTCTGAGGAACTGAAGGGAGTCTCCTGAGGTGGACACACCACTGTTCCATCAATGTGGAACAGGTTCCACCTAATCGTGTACCGAATGTGGAACTGTTCGGCGCATGTCCACCAGGAGTAAATCAGTTCAGAACCTGAAAATTGGAACCACAAAACTGGAACCACAGAACAGTAGGTTCCTCAGAACGTACCGTGATGACACCCGTGTGCGTGTTAGTTGTTGAGGAAAGAGAAGGCAACGATGGCGCCGCCCAGAGTTCTGCTGGAGAACCTCTTCTACAGCTTCCTATCTCCAGTGGGTGATCCGTGCTGCTGTCTGGATATAAACACACATCTGGAATAACAGCCCAAACACTCACAGGGCATCTTTACGCTCCGCCATCTTGGTACTACTGTCTATTACCACTGTGCAGCGCCCCCTGCTGACACTGAGGGCGTATCCTTTGACGTTCCTTGGTTCCTAACGCAGACTGGTTCCAGGATTTGTCAATACAAGGTTCTAAGTAAAACCAGATCAAGAATCAGGGTTCTTTTGGTGGTTAAGGGCTAACAGTGTCAGAAGCCACGTAAGGTGCGATTAGCACAGGTGTGTGTTTAGCACCATGCTAATGGTGGATGCTAATAATCTTTCATTGCTATGTGTCTCCAGCGGTTAAACTAAAGTGGGACCAAAGACGTCTTGGCTGGTGGCCTGTCTGGGGGTAAACCGGAGGATCAAATCTGAACTCGCACTTTAAACATGCTAAAGGTTTATTGTTCTGTGTTCAGGGCCTTGAATGTAACGCTGGTGTTCAGCAATAAGTCTCAGCGGTTTGTTCGGGTGGGTCTGGCTGTTCCTCTGCTGGGGTCAGTACAGACACTCAGAGGTCTGCTCGCCCAGGAGGGAAACATCAACACAGAACAGGTAACTCACACCTTCTCACCACAGACACACCAAACACAGCTCCTCGAGTTCATAGTGCTCTGTGTACCCCTGAACACTCCACAGGGACTCCCAACACATATGCCTTATTATGTAATACGCTTGGGATCGTAGGGGAGTTCATCAGAATGAGCCTCAGAAAGTTAAATATACAGGTCTGAAGATTAATAAAAGATGAACTCGCTTTAGAGGATCAGTTTTAGAGAGAAATAGCCGAGGGGAGCTAACCGCTAGGCTAACCGTATCTCAGGGGAACTGAGCAGCGTTAGCAGCAGCTAGCTCTAAACAGTGGATACAGTAATAACAGCTCTGAGGTAAATGTGAGGTAACTTGCCATGTGACTGTATTACTATACTACACTGTAGGTCCGAACTTGGTACTATACTGTATACCACACACAGGTATACAGTGTGCGGTACATACTACTGTAGTATACAGTGTGCGGTATAGTAGCGGGCCGTTTTGAATACAGACTCTACTGCTATAAACATAAAAACGGAGCTTGTAAAGTGCCTGTAGGTGAGAGAGACCAATCAGAGGCAGCCAAACCGCTATGTGGTGTGATGTCACAACCACAACTAACTAGCAGTCTAGCCTGCAGAAAAGGTTCGCCAGAAAAGGGGAAGTAAGGTCATGTTTCAGCTGGGGCAAAGTGCCTTTATCAGGCACCACGGGGAAAGCACATACAAAACACTGAACTCAGAGGTCAGGAGGTCATCACCAGCCCGCAGCTTTAACCTGACACTGAACACACCCCCTCTCCTGCCCCGCCCCAAACAAAACCCAGTTACACACACAGGCACTCCCCTAAAATCAACAAAGGACCACAATAAACAACTTAAACAGAGCACCCACCTCCTATCCTCCTGGCATGGTCATCGGCATGGCCCCTGGTAACCCACCAGCTTTACCCGAGCCCCAGGGCGCAGCTGGAAGCGACAGGGGCATGAACTGGAAGCGAAGGTCAGTGGTGACCTTCTAGCCTGATGAGCTCCTCTGACTGAGGAACGGGCAGGAGGTGAAAACGCCCTCATCGGGGTCGAAAGGTTGAACCTTACAGGTGATCTATAATCCACCCGCTCTGTGTTTCAGGTGATTTTGGTGGAGTTGTACTCTGACGGCTTCCAGCGCTCGTTCTCTGACGATGATGACATGACCAGCATCTCTGAAAGTGATGTCATCTTCGCCTTCCAGGCCCCGGCCCCTATCCCTAAAAGCAGCTCCTCACGGTACTCAGGTAACTCCTCCAGCGTCATCACGGTCATGCACAGAGATTAATAACTGATCCCAGTGATGGATTAGGCTGCTCAGGCTTTAGTAGAGCTCAGCTGAGATAGCTGAGTGGTGTAGGATGTGCTGTGGCGTGCTCCCGTGTTCTCAGCCCGTGTGCAGTGTGAGCCCTGCAGGGTGTTTTTGTGGGATGCTCCGTCATCACTGATCCTGAGTGTGCTCTGCTGTGAGCAATGTGCGGTCGCCTGTGTAGGCTGAGTACATCAAGCATGAGGTTCTGATGTTTTGAGCGCGTGCAGTGGTGCGTGAAACTTGAATCATTAGTATGTCTCACTAATGATACATATGTCTGTGGCTCTCTCTGCTTACAGAAGGGGAGTTAATTATTAAAGCGCCGAGAGCGGTTATAAAATATTAAAGCAGTAGATGGATCCTAATCTGTGACGGTGAAAGATCGTTATTACAGCTCACAGTGGAATAACAGACCGGGCTTAAGTGGCTGGCTGTAGGCCGCTGGTTAGAGAGGCGCTGGCTGTAGGCCGCTGGTTAGAGAGGCGCTGGCTGTAGGCCGCCGATTAGAGAGACGCTGGCTGTAGGCCGCCGGTTAGAGAGGCGCTGGCTGTAGGCCGCCGGTTAGAGAGGCGCTGGCTGTAGGCCGCTGGTTAGAGAGGCGCTGGCTGTAGGCCGCTGGTTAGAGAGGCGCTGGCTGTAGGCCGCTGGTTAGAGAGGCGCTAGCTGTAGGCCGCTGGTTAGAGAGGCGCTGGCTGTAGGCCGCTGGTTAGAGAGGCGCTGGCTGTAGGCCGCTGGTTAGAGAGGCGCTGGCTGTAGGCCGCTGGTTAGAGAGGCGCTGGCTGTAGGCCGCTGGTTAGAGAGGCGCTGGCTGTAGGCCGCTGGTTAGAGAGGCGCTGGCTGTAGGCCGCTGGTTAGAGAGACGCGGGCTGTAGGCTGCTGGTTAGAGAGGCGCTGGCTGTAGGCCGCTGGTTAGAGAGGCGCTAGCTGTAGGCTGCTGGTTAGAGAGGCGCTGGCTGTAGGCCGCTGGTTAGAGAGGTGCTGGCTGTAGGCCGCCGGTTAGAGAGGCGCTGGCTGTAGGCCGCCGGTTAGAGAGGCGCTGGCTGTAGGCCGCTGGTTAGAGAGGCGCTAGCTGTAGGCCGCCGGTTAGAGAGGCGCTGGCTGTAGGCCGCTGGTTAGAGAGACGCGGGCTGTAGGCCGCTGGTTAGAGAGGCGCTGGCTGTAGGCCGCTGGTTAGAGAGGCGCTGGCTGTAGGCCGCTGGTTAGAGAGACGCTGGCTGTAGGCCGCTGGTTAGAGAGGCGCTGGCTGTAGGCCGCTGGTTAGAGAGGCGCTGGCTGTAGGCTGCTGGTTAGAGAGGTGCTGGCTGTAGGCCGCTGGTTAGAGAGGCGCTGGCTGTAGGCCGCTGGTTAGACAGGCGCTGGCTGTAGGCCGCTGGTTAGAGAGGCGCTGGCTGTAGGCCGCTGGTTAGAGAGACGCGGGCTGTAGGCTGCTGGTTAGAGAGGCGCTGGCTGTAGGCCGCTGGTTAGAGAGGCGCTAGCTGTAGGCTGCTGGTTAGAGAGGCGCTGGCTGTAGGCCGCTGGTTAGAGAGGTACTGGCTGTAGGCCGCCGGTTAGAGAGGCGCTGGCTGTAGGCCGCCGGTTAGAGAGGCGCTGGCTGTAGGCCGCTGGTTAGAGAGGCGCTAGCTGTAGGCCGCCGGTTAGAGAGGCGCTGGCTGTAGGCCGCTGGTTAGAGAGACGCGGGCTGTAGGCCGCTGGTTAGAGAGGCGCTGGCTGTAGGCCGCTGGTTAGAGAGGTGCTGGCTGTAGGCCGCTGGTTAGAGAGACGCTGGCTGTAGGCCGCTGGTTAGAGAGGCGCTGGCTGTAGGCCGCTGGTTAGAGAGACGCTGACTGTAGGCCGCTGGTTAGAGAGACGCTGGCTGTAGGCTGCTGGTTAGAGAGGCGCTGACTGTAGGCTGCTGGTTAGAGAGGCGCTGACTGTAGGCTGCTGGTTAGAGAGGCGCTGACTGTAGGCTGCTGGTTAGAGAGGCGCTGACTGTAGGCTGCTGGTTAGAGAGGCGCTGACTGTAGGCTGCTGGTTAGAGAGGCGCTGACTGTAGGCCGCTGGGTAGAGAGGCGCTGGCTGTAGACTGCTGGTTAGAGAGGCGCTGACTGTAGGCCGCTGGTTAGAGAGGCGCTGGCTGTAGGCCGCTGGTTAGAGAGGCGCTGGCTGTAGGCCGCTGGTTAGAGAGGCGCTGGCTGTAGGCCGCTGGTTAGAGAGGCGCTGGCTGTAGGCCGCTGGTTAGAGAGGCGCTGGCTGTAGGCCGCTGGTTAGAGAGGCGCTGGCTGTAGGCCGCTGGTTAGAGAGACGCGGGCTGTAGGCTGCTGGTTAGAGAGGCGCTGGCTGTAGGCCGCTGGTTAGAGAGGCGCTAGCTGTAGGCTGCTGGTTAGAGAGGCGCTGGCTGTAGGCCGCTGGTTAGAGAGGTGCTGGCTGTAGGCCGCCGGTTAGAGAGGCGCTGGCTGTAGGCCGCCGGTTAGAGAGGCGCTGGCTGTAGGCCGCTGGTTAGAGAGGCGCTAGCTGTAGGCCGCCGGTTAGAGAGGCGCTGGCTGTAGGCCGCTGGTTAGAGAGGCGCTGGCTGTAGGCCGCTGGTTAGAGAGACGCTGGCTGTAGGCCGCTGGTTAGAGAGACGCGGGCTGTAGGCCGCTGGTTAGAGAGGCGCTGGCTGTAGGCCGCTGGTTAGAGAGGTGCTGGCTGTAGGCCGCTGGTTAGAGAGACGCTGGCTGTAGGCCGCTGGTTAGAGAGGCGCTGGCTGTAGGCCGCTGGTTAGAGAGGCGCTGGCTGTAGGCCGCTGGTTAGAGAGACGCTGGCTGTAGGCCGCTGGTTAGAGAGGCGCTGGCTGTAGGCTGCTGGTTAGAGAGGTGCTGGCTGTAGGCCGCTGGTTAGAGAGGCGCTGGCTGTAGGCCGCTGGTTAGACAGGCGCTGGCTGTAGGCTGCTGGTTAGAGAGGCGCTGGCTGTAGGCCGCTGGTTAGAGAGACGCTGACTGTAGGCCGCTGGTTAGAGAGACGCTGGCTGTAGGCTGCTGGTTAGAGAGGCGCTGACTGTAGGCTGCTGGTTAGAGAGGCGCTGACTGTAGGCTGCTGGTTAGAGAGGCGCTGACTGTAGGCTGCTGGTTAGAGAGGCGCTGACTGTAGGCTGCTGGTTA
>JAMWET010006043.1:72500-75000 GCA_024036415.1 Prochilodus magdalenae
ACGTTCCCGCGCTGTCGCTGTGATGCCCAGTCACAGAGGGAAATTTCTATCTGCTGCAGGTGGAGTCGAGTCCTGCTGTGGAGAAGCCGCTTCACTGAGATACTGATAATCAGCTGTTTATTCTAAATGTAGAGTTTAGATACTGGGTCTGACCCTAGCAGCCACCTGGGACATCAAAGCAGCCCCCTAGCAACACCCTCGTCAGCAGTTAGTTACATTACTGAGTGAATTAACTGAATTCTGTTTGTTTATTTTAGTGTACCTGGATGGTGAGGTTCTAGATGCGGATCAGTGAGTGTTTACAGACTGCGGGTCTCCAGACTGTCACTGCTGCACTCGTCTCACTGATCTTGTCTGCATGTGTGTGTGCTCTTCCAGAACGCAGGTGTGTTATTCCGGATCCGTTTGGTGGGCGCATCCGCCTCCTGCAGTTATCTCTCTCCTCAGGACAGCCGGCCCCTACTACATCCAGCAGTGGACAGGTGAGGTGGAGCTTACAGGCCCGTACCTGACCAAATCGTGATCATCATTATTCAGCTTTACTCGGCTGTTTACCTGCCTCTCTTCATCTAAACTCTCACCTGTAAACCAGCTCTGTTCTGATTGGCTGTTGTGCTTTGTTTAATAAGCACTTCAGCATGAAAGGTGGAGGTGAGCTGAGCAGGTGGATAACCAGGTGGATACATGTGAACGTGTGATATCATCCAGCCACTCAACCAGAGAACTGTATCACCTGAAGAGACACAGAGACTCTAGGTGGTTGCAGTGTCTGGTAGGGTGTTGCTTGGTGGTTGCTATGGTTACTAGGGTGCTGCTAGATTGTTGCTGTGGTTGCTGAGGTGCTGCTGGGTGGTTGTTATGGTTGTTAGGGTTATGCTGGGTGGTTGCTATGGTTCCTAGGGTGACCTGATCAAGCCAGCACACTGATATATGCAGCTATCTGGGGGTATTGCCTCTTAAGTCCCAGGTGGTTGCTAGGGCCATATTTAGTATCTATTCAGAATTATTTAGTAACTACTGCCAAATTGCTTTGATGTTCCAGGTGGTTGCTAGGGTCATATTTAGTATCTATTCTGAACGATTTAGTAACTACTGCAGAATTGCTGTGATGTTCCAGGTGGTTGTTAGGTTCATATTCAGTACCTACATTATTTAGTATCTATGCTGAAATGAATGTCCTGAGGGAGGTATTAAACCGACTCACGTGTAGATCTATAGATTTTACAGCTGTAATTGAGCAGCTTTGATCCACGTATAGCCAGTATTTGATTTCCAGACGTCTGAGAGAACCTCCTTTTGTCTGCACTCTCCTGGACGGTTTCTGTACGTTCACGGTTGACGTAAGAAGAGCCAGTCTGACGGGCACCATATGCAAAGAAGGACCTGTGGTTCTCCAGCTCTGCGGTTTTTCAGTTCAGTAAAAAACAGCTGGTTGTGTTTGAAACATGCTCCCCCACCCCCACCACCCAAGGTGGACGGTTGACTTCATGGCTGTAGCTCTGTTTGTCCAAGTGACGAGTTCTTATGCATGTTTGCTGTGAAGGCGTCCGAGTGTGCCGACGAAGCTTTTTGGGTTTCTGTCATATCCAGCGTTATTATTCCAGCGTGTCACTCGGCCCACTTACGGCCCACTTACAGCCCAGTTATGGCCCAGTTATGGCCCAGTTATGGCCCAGTTATGGCTGTGTACGGGGACCCGGTACTGAGTGATTAGGATTTTCCTTAGTGTAATGATAAGCTTCTCACACGTCTGTCACAGTCACTACACGTCCTGATAGTGTCTGAGCTGAGCTCCATGCTGGGATTTAAATGAGCTCTGTGTTGAACTGAGCTCTATGCTAGGGCCCTGTGCTGGAGTCCAGTGCCTTGCTGATGTCTGTGTTTGAGCTCTATGCTGGGGCCCAGTATGGGAATTAGCTGCTAGAGTGGGGTCCTGTGGGGACATGTACTCTGTGCTGGAGTCCATGGAGGCATTAATCATTGTGCATCCCAGTGGGAAATTAACTCTGTTCTGGGCCCAGTGTGGGAATGAGTTGCGTGCTGGGGCCCAGTGTGGGAATGAGCTGCGTGCTGGGGCCCAGTGTGGGAATGAGCTGCGTGCTAGGGCCCAGTGTGGGAATGAGCTGCGTGCTGGGGCCCAGTGTGGGAATGAGCTGCATTCAGGGGCCTAGTGCTTTAGTGAACTCCATGTGGAAGTATGGAAATGAGCTTTGTGCTGGAGTTAGGTTTGGGACTGAGCTCTGTGTTGGACCTCAGTGTGGTTATAAGCTCTGTGTTGGAACCTGGTTTGGTTATAAGCTCTGTTCTGGGACCCGGTTTGGTTATAAGCTCTGTGCTGGGACCCGGTTTGGTTATAAGCTCTGTTCTGGGATCCAGTTTGGTGATAAGCTCTGTGCTGGGACCCAGTTTGGTTATTATCTCTGTGCTGGGACCCAGCTTGGTAATATGCTCTGTGCTGGGACCCGGTTTGGTTATAAGCTCTGTGCTGGGACCCGAAGGT